>CM059019.1:9755503-10213003 GCA_030272315.1 Paspalum vaginatum | reverse complement strand
ATACAAAAGTTTAAAACAAGAAAGATTTCACATAAAGTAGAGCTGCAATTTGACCAAACCTTTGAATATATATGTGCTTGTAGTTCAAAATATAATGTGATTTAGACCAAACTCACCATAGGAAACTTGTAGCCAATTTAATGAGGAGAAACTTTGTTATTGAGTGTGGTAACATGCACAAAGGTTTCGGTGGAGTTTTGAGTCGATTATTGCAAAAATCAGAAATCTGCCTAAACTTGATTTGTATGGTAAATTCAAATTTCTCTAAACTAAAATTCCTTACCATCCAAATCTTTATATATAAAAGTTATAGGTCATGAAAAAATGAACAACTTTGTTATAATGCATCACTTATAAAAATGGCCACAAAATAGACTTCTTGAATTTTCAAATTTGGAGTAAACCTTGGTCAAACCGGGATCAGTAAGTTCAATTCAAATTTAGACCAAAATTTGATATAGAAGATGGTGTCAAAGTTTATAAAAAAGTTGTAAGGTGTGAAATTTACTACAGTTCTTGTATTTTCACCTTAACCAAATTCGGCCATTTGTTTTCTCAAAAACGTGGAATTAGAATAGATGTTCCAGCAGTCAAACCACCCTTTTTCCATTTTCGAATTTCTTTTTCTCTTTTGTCTCCCTGACGCGTGGGCCCCACTTGGAAGGTCCTCGGATTCCGGCTGGGGACGGACTCGCTGCGAGCCCCACCATCCCACGCCTCCGCGCACCCGGTCCACACGCATCCGTCCTATCCGTCTCACCGACCCCACCTGTCATAGACTTAAGGTCCACGGACCTACTCCACGCGCTGCATCCCCTTCTCCTTCCCTGCTCCGGCTCGCACACGCGGCCATGGCCACCTGCCACCGCGGGCACACGGCGCCTGCCCCTGCCCGGCTTGCCACACCCCGGCCAAAAGGCGAGGCCAAGCCTCTGCCTCTGCTCTCTCCCTCACTCCACTCCTCCCTCTCCTTGCCCCTGCCTCTCGCTCTCCCTGGAGCGCACGGCCACCGCCATTGCCGGTCAGAGACCGAGCTCGCGCCCCGCCTCCTCCGGTGCTCCTCTCGTTCAACGGTCGCAAGCACCACACCCGCGCCACCATCCTCCGCCGATTCCCCATATCCGTGACGCCCTAAGCCACCTCCAACCCACCCTGTACCGGACACCACCACCATGGACGCGCCAGCCACCATGCTCGCCGTGGAGGACTACCTTCGGGCCGTGCCCGCACCTCACTTCCATATCCCCCATGTTCCCCATGTCCCCGCGCTGCTCAAGGTCCCTACGATGGCCTTCCTCCTCGCCTGAGCCGACGGATCGAGCACGCGGCGGAGAGGAGCTGCGCGCCGTCGTCACCTCCGGTTCACGGGCGTTCCCCACCGATTCAGACATCCCCGCGTGACGAGACCTTGGGGGAAATGATCCCCATGGCCGGGCGCACCTCCGGGGACCAACACGGCTCCAAGTCCCAGCCCCTACACGCCGCGCTGCGTGCCGGAACGCCGGCTGCCGCGCCCCGTTCGTCCCTGTCCGGAGGTTGAAGAAGGAGAGGCCAGTTTTCCCGAAAACCCCCTGAGTCTTCTTATTTTTACGCTCCCTGTTTGTGTACTATTCACTGAGTCTTGAATATCTTGCATGCAGGTCCCTGAAATCCATGATTAATCGTGTTAAGGTCCCTGGTCATTTAGGATTTTCGATTTAATGCATTTCTTTAAACTGAGAACTTTGAAATTTCATAACAATTCACAGAAAAATGATAAAAATGTGAAATCAGTTTTGGTAGAAAGATAAAAATGATATCTATGCGGTGGACTAGGCCTTGTATGGTAACATGACTATTTTACCCCTGATTTGGTGCATGTCTTGTTTTAATGATTAATAGTTAAAGTAATGTAAATGAGCTTCTAAAAAGGTGAAATTTGGACTGTGAGCCCATTATGTCATGTGTTATCACATATATTCTTGGTTGCTACTAGCACTTTCTGCAAATGACAGAATTACCCCTAACACTAATAATTAGTAGAGTTATGTATATGAAAATACATGCCACATAACACTAGTCCAGAAAAATCCGGAGAAATTATATTGTGCTAAATTTGTCTAGTGCAGCCTAGAAATAAAGTTTCATGTGTTTTGCTTACTGTTTACTATATGTTTTGAAAATGACAAATGCTATGTTGGTATAAACTCCACTCAGTATATTTAATTTTTGTTATGTCAAAATGAAACCTTGATTTTAGTTCACATGCATGTTTCATCCTTATATGCATGGGTTGCAAATCCCTAACCATAAAAGTATTGCAATGTCGAAGTATGGATAACAATAACTCAAATAGGTCAAAATATACGTAACTGGTTCACTGTATACTTGATTCAATGCTTGTTTATCTTTGGTATGATAAGAATGAATTGAAGTTAGCAATCTATCAGGTGTTCCTCTCTTATACCATGCATGATATGCTGACTAGCTGAACTGGAATAAATGCAACAAGTTATGCATGTATTTTAGTAAACTAAGGGACCAAATAACTATGGCTTGTCTTTCTAGGATCAAAACATTAACATGTCATCCTTAGGATTAGCAATGTGCTACTTGTATGTGTATGATTGTTTGCCTGTATGATTGCTCTATGTCCACAATAGCACTTCTTTCTAATAATTTATCAATCTCCTTTCTGTCTGTCCCTCAAATGGTTGTTTATATGACTGCATTGCATCATGCATATCATTCATATAGTGGCGTTTATTGCAGATACGTGATCATGGAGCAAGTGCGTTGAGCTACATCAAGCCACGGTGGTCCAGAAGACCAACTAAGACCCAAATACCACCTGGAGGCCCCCGAAGTGGTATTTGGAAGGAGGAGCTGTCCAAGTGATCAAGGGGTTGCCTGGGGCAAAAGCCTCACAACCCGGCAAACTAACTTTAGTTTAGTTTGTTCAAGTTATCAACAAAAAAGGTAGGCCCCTTAGGCATATACACCTACCTAGGGAATCTCACCACCCTTTATTTGATTGTGCATTTACGTTCAGGAGTTGTTTGAAACACCACCTGCATAAATACCTGATATCCTAGGTAGAATGGATAGGTCGAAGTCTATGCTTAGCCATGCTTAGACGGTAGAAGTCGAGTGAAGATATTCACTCGCGAGATGATAGGACTCAAAATGTTTTACAAAAATTTAATACGAGAGAATTATGATATGATGTGATGAAAAGATGAGACCGGGCGGAGACATGGGTATATTACGATGAAAAATGATGTGGATGGTTTGGTGGACTCCGCCCGAGTCGTTTAAGGCCCGTCCGCTGTTCGCCTGCTGATCGGCATAACATTGCTAGATTGCTTATCCAGGAAGTGGGACCAGAGAAAGTCTTACTTGAACCATGCGAAGAACAGAGACTTGGTCCTACCATGAGGCCTGGGGGCGCTTGACTCATGGGAGGGCTGACCCGGGATGCCGTGGTATCGCTCCATGGGGCCTAAACCTGGGAAATAGTGGGTTGGAATCGAACTTGGAATGGAACAAGTGGAGATGGGGGCTATATGTGGGAACGCGATGGCCAGTAAGCATATACCCCTGGCATGATAGTTATTCCCGAGAATTAAAAATCGATTCGAATCGCTGATGCTCACTAGGTGTGAAAATGCCAGTATCGCACACGGGCAACGTAGTAATAACTTTAATATCTTATTCATTTAATCTTGCTTTTTATATTGCATGTTTGTACTTGTATGTTTACGTTCCTGCAAGTTACTTTATGATGACATATATGCTGGGATAATGATGTATATGAGTTATGGATCATGATAATAATTATAATGAATCAAATGAGGCTTATGATTTAAAAATGGATGATACTTGAAAGTAAGGACTCACTTTTAGTAAGCTTACGCGAGTTAGAGTCAAGTCCACCAAAAGCTTTGCATACTCTCAAATGTGTCGTGTTGAAACCGCCTGGTAAGTCCTACGAGTACCTCACGTACTCACCCCTACGTTGTTGATATTTTTATTTCAGGAACTTCATGACCGAGAATGACAATGGTGGGCTCAATGTCATAGCTCGATGTTTTATTTCCGCTGAAAGAGTATATCGGTATTATGTTATGATTTTTCGCTGCGAGATTATTTTGGAACCCTATTTCAGAATGATTGTACTTCATTTTGAGCAAATATTTTGTAACAAACCAATCTATGTTTGTATGAAATGATGGGTTGTTGTGGCTCTTTCGAGGGCTCAACGTGTGTGATGTCGGCATCCCTGGATGATGGATACATCGAGTGCCCTTTTGCGTAGCTCGACGGACGACCGGGTTTGATTTGGTCTAAATACACTGCAAGCCAGAGGTGGCAGGTGTACTTAGCCCGGATTAAATCGGCGGTTTCACCACATTAAGCATCTAGCAATCTCTGAATTCCTGCACCGGAAACTTGCATCTTAATCTTTCTATGAAGTTCTATATTTTTCTGTGCACTAGAAAATGCATAAAACAATATCAGAAAATCTTTTCTCTACCGTTTCTAGCAAGGGGGACAATAGATTTTTCCGGTTTTCTTTCCAGCCGAAATCAGCCCAACAGGGCGGCCCAGCCCGCTCCGGCGGCGCCCACACCACCGCCCCTGAGCACCAGGCCGCAACCTGGGCCTAGGCTGAGAAAGCGGCCCGCGGTTGCTCACCGCCCCCTCTCGCATCAATCATGGCCATCGATCGGGATCCGACGGTTTAAAGAGATGCAGGGTGAAAAGGAACCACAACCTAGGAGGTTTTTAACCTCCTATCGAGGCCTTTATCTCATCTTCCAGGCTGAGTTAGGATGTTTCGTTTCCAAACCCGAGATCAATCCAACACCCTATGCATGTGTGGCCTGAGTTGTATCTTTCTGATTAGCTTTATGTCAGCTTTTGAGTTGATTTTTTTTATAAGAAATGGTTGAATGCAAACTCTTGCAGAGGTCCGGAATAATTTTTTTTAAACAATCCATGCGAGCAATACACGAATATTTCCAAGCTTGACAAAATGCAGGTAATAATCGAATAGTGCCGAGTGGGCGGCGTTACGCCCGCGCGAGGGCCACCACCTGCTTGCCGACGTTGCGTCCGGCAAAGAGCCCCACCAGTGCCGCCGGGGCAGCCTCGATCCCCTCGGCGACGTCCTGTACGTAGACGACCTTCCCTTCCCTGAGGTACCGCGCCATCTCCTCCTCGAAGCGCCGGTACCCGCCCGCATAGTCGCTCGCCAGGAAGCCTTCCATGCGGAGGCTCTTGGCGACGAGCAGGAAGAGGTCGGGCGCGCCGTCTGGCCGCTCCAGGTTATACTGCGAGACCTGCCCGCACACGGCTATCCGGCCGTACTGCCGCATGTTGCGCAGCACGGCGTCCAGCATCGCGCCGCCCACGTTCTCGAAGTACACGTCGATGCCATCCGGGAAGCATCTCTTCAATGCAGCGTTGAGATCCAGCTCCTTCTTGTAGTTGAAAGCGTCGTGGTAGCCTAACTTGTTCTTCAAGAGATTGACCTGATGGGAATGGAACGATCGATGTTCACGATCTTGTTGTCTGCGATTGACAAGAGAAAATGAAGTATAGCAGAGCAGATATATGTATATACCTTCTCATCAGAGCCGGCACTACCAACAACGTAGCAGCCTATGAGCTTGGCGAGCTGCCCAACAATCTGACCAACGGCGCCCGATGCTGCTGAGACAAAGACATACTCACCTTTCTTAGCCTTGGCTACTTGAAAGAGTCCAGCGTATGCAGTGATCCCTGGCACGCCTGAATAGTTCAACACATTGTAAATAGACATCTGGTAATAATCTAGGCAGTTGCCCCACAAGAAAAAAAAAAGGAAATGTTGGTATATACGAAGAGAAGGAAACGGCTATGAACAATGTTCAACTAATTTCAATGTGGGTTGTAGTGCAAAGTGAATAGATTTCAGAGGAATTTCAGAGATTTAGCAGTTTTTAGAGCTTTACGACGATTGATTAACTCTATCAACTCACCAAGAACACCGGTGTAGTAGGACAATGGAAATTCCGGGTAACTAATCTTGTGACAGAATCTTGGATCAGTGATCAGGGTGTACTCTTCCCACCCAGTCACCCCCCATAAAAGATCGCCAGGCTTGAAATCAGGGTGGCCAGATGCCACCACCTTGCTCACAGCACAATTCTCCAGTACCTGACAGTGCCATGTATACAGTATCGGTGAATGGAAATATATGTATAACCCACATGTTGGGACGATGCAAGCAGGTTTGTCCCTTGCATTGGGTTCGTGGACCGACCCGCTACATCACTAGCTCCAATCCTTCCAGTTCCCATGGAAGAGAACAGTTCAAGTAGCACTGAACATAGTGCCATAACTGTAAGTTTTCTTCGTTATGTTAAAAAAGCACAAGAAGAATAGGAAACGATAGTTTTCTTATAAATGCGTGAACAACAAATTAACTGTGGGCTCCTACACTTCGCAAATCGCAATACAGATGCTTTTTTGGTTTGCCCAAGACCACATGTATTTATTAATCATTGGCTCTCAAATTTGTGCCTTTCGTGTGTGTCCCCAATCCACAATCGGGGATTTTTTGCACAGGATTTTACAAACTGTTTAAAGGGAAATTATGTTATCCTAAAATGATTAGAAAATACCTTAAAACCAAATTATTCTGGATTTTTCTACACAAATGCTCTGAAAGCAACTCCAATGGAACTCCTCTATTCGATTAATGTCGTTTCTCTACCAATTCCTCAATGTCGTGGTGAAATTCTTATGTCTAACCTTAGTTGCTTTTCAAGTGCTGAATGCATTGTTGGAAGCTTGAGGAATTTGCACTGCAAGATAAAATCACTCTAGCAAGGACAGTGCGTTTGTGTTGTGATCTTTTAAGCGTTGCCTTTTTTAGGGTTTCATATTCTTTATGGTCGAAGTGTTTGTTAGAAAACGAGCGTGCGGAAACGTTTATGGATAGATCGAGATATTTATGAACAATTATAGACAATTCCGGAGGCACGATATTTGTTAACGAGGTTAAACCGAAGCCTACATCCCGGAGCATGACTATGGGCGTTCTTCCCCGTTATTAGATAGATATGCCGGCATCCGGACACACCACGGCAACGCCGGCCGCCCACGCCAAGCCATCTAGTCGTCTTCGTATTTATGAGGAGGTCCGGGTTACAGAGTTTAACTAGAATTCTACTCTATACCGCTAATACAATTCAAAAATCCTGTCGTAACCGGACTCGTACAAATACTCGACACATATCTGACAAACTCCACCTTAACGAATATTTTTGCCACATCGAATCTGTCATGCGCGAACCTCCATGTACACTGGACTTCCATCTTTTGCCATACGTAAAACAGCCACGAGCCTGCTTTCACACTTTCGTCCTCCATGACTCTACCTTCAACGGTGTATCTTGCAGTTTCTCCTGGCGTAAACATCTTTCCTCCTATCAACACAGTCGTGCCGCCTTTTATGATCTTCATAGTTATTCCATCCGACTCGCCTCATAATACTAGCCATCATCATCATCCGGCGTATCAAGCAAAATTAGATTCCTCCACAAGCTCAACCTCACGCTTCACACCCTGAAGTATCCGTTCAACTCCGGTTTGCATCTTGATCTTGACACCACTATTCAAATAACACGATAAAATCATGCTATCAATATGTAATCCGAACCAAAATCACCAGCCCTATCTGAAGTGAACAACTTCTTTCCCGTGCTGCATGAAAATAACTTGGTGAATCTAATGACTTGCTTGAACTGACGGTTTTCCTGATACTGAGAGAACACACCACTACTGCTCTTCGAGTCAACTTTTACAGATTGCCGCAGTCATCAACGCCAACCGTCGACCGTGTACCAGTTAAACTGCTTGTTGTCACAGCTCAACCGCGGAAAAACACGTGTCTCCAACCTACTCGCGACCTCTCTTGGACGCCTCCCAGAGCACACACATCACCATAGCACCCCCTGCCTGTACTATGCTCCTGTGTATGTCGCCGCACCATCGCATCCATCATAAGCCTCGTTGACTATCCCATCGCTCACACATGATAAAGTCAACCCGCTTGATCGTCGCCTATCGTTTTGGAAAAACATGATCAGAATGCATGTTTTCCTTCAGGACCACCCGCGTGACCTTCTATCCCGAACATTATGTCCCCCAAATCGCAGATATGATCTTCCCTAGGCACTAAGATCATCTTTTCTGCTTTGACTAGGTTCTCTACTCTTTGGCTTGATTGCTCTTTGGTTTTACACCCTGCTGCAGCAGTGCTACGTACCTGTTCTCGTCCTCCAATTCTGCTCGGAACAGAATTTAACTAGAACTGAGCACCTGATCCATTCCTTGGCCAACAGCGCACGCCCGTACAAGCTCCCTTGAGTCCGAGCCTGCCTGCATGGGCCCCACCTAGAGCGCGAACCGCCCGACTCCATGTCGCATCCCGCAACACGCCCTGCAGTTCCTGGAGACCGGCTCCCGCACGCCTTGGCGTCCTGGTGCAGACCTCCCGCGGGCCACGCGGCCTTCCAGGACTCCGCCTGAGCCCTGCCCTGCACGCTGCGCTCTGACTCCCGCCTTGGGCTCCATCTGCGCCACGTCGTCCTGGCGCTTGGCATCACCAGGCCCGCTCCACGACCACCTCGCTCTGGAGCCGCCGAGGTCCGCCCGACCGCCCCGAGGCACCTTCCGCTTAAGCAGCGGCCGCCGCTGCGTGATCGCCTCTGGCAGTCCACGCGCTCTCGGTGTCCGTGCCGCTCCACGTGCCGCCTCGCCTACGTCCAATTCGGAGCCCAAAACCAATCTGTCCTCTGCTATGTTACACCTTGATTTCACATTCACAGCACAAATGCCTCGACGTGTTATGATGTCAGCTCCATGTAACATCGTCATTGTCACATTGCTACTTCTGTCCGTTCCAATCTCTCCAGACTCTTCCACGTCTTGACCACCTAATATGATCCTGAGTGTCGAGGTTGTTACCTATAACGATTTCGTCGGCTACCATGTTGACTCGATTATCACATCCGATCAATCCCCGTTAACTGCAGCCCATCGAAGGGTTTAGCCCACCTGTCTGAAGTGTTCGACACCACTGATCGAATCGCCGATCGCCCTATGCTCCACCTTGCAGCACACGAGCTATCTTCCTAGTGCCTATGGAACATGTTTCCTCGTGCTTCCACCGTGATCCACCGCACACATCTCAAGATCCAATCCAACCATGGCTCTGATACCAGTTGTTAGAAAACAAGCATGCGGAAGCGCTTATGGATCAATCGAGATATCAATGCACAATCACAGACGACTCCAAAGGCACAATGTCTGTTAACGAGGTTCAGCCGAAGCCTATATCCCCGGAGCATGACTATGGGCGCTCCTTCATATTATCAGATAGCTATGCCGGCATCCGGGCACACCGCGGCAAAGCCGTCCGCCCATGCCAAGCCATCTAGTCGTCTTAGGTTACAACAACGGCCCTCCCCTCGTATTTATGAAGAGATCCGAATTACAGAGTTTGACTATGACTCTACCCTATACCCCTAATACAACTCAAAATCATGTCGTAACCGGACTCGTACAAATTGAACACATATCTAACAGTGTTGTTACATTGGTGCAGGATTTGAAGACTAAGTTTTGTTTGTAGCTCGTTGCGAGATGATGGTATGATTCCATTTTCCCATTTTTTATATAGCCCAAACGCTAGCTAGAAGTAATCTTAGTGTGTGATATATTATTATGATGTAATTGATAGTGATTAATAAAGTTTAATTTATAAAAAATAGATATGGAGACTTTTATCCTAAATTTAAACATTTTTGACAGGATTTAAAAAAATGCACACATTCCAGAAGCTGATGGTCAACACGTGCATGTCAACTGTATTATGAAAATATAAATAATACTACTTTGAAAAGCCTTTGGTTATGGCTGATGAGGTGTTAAAATCAAACAAGTGAACAAACATGGTCAGGATGTCTTATTATAACAAACTCGATGCACGTAGTCTAAGATTACGCATGCACACCAATAAAATAATAAACACGAGGGATGGTGGTGTTTTATGTTAGCACATTAACCTCCCCTGGGACGTAGTTGGGGACGAAGCTTGGGGCGGCGCGCCTCCTCATGCGGGTGCGCATGTAGGTGTCGCACGAGAGGTACAGGTTCTTCACCACAACGGCCGGCGATCCGGGCGTCACGGCCAGGCGCGCCGTGCCGCTGACGACCTCCATGTCCTCCACCCTGGGGCACCCGGTAACATACCGCTTCAGGATGACACGCTTGTTAGTCACCAGCTCCCCCCTCCGGTTCCGGCGACGCCACCACAGCTGCGACTGCCGGCGGCGCTGGCTCCATTTCGAGTCCTCTTAATTTCTCCCTCTCTGTCGTGTCTCTGCTCTTCCGTTCCGTGATGTCGCTGTGCTTTGTTTATCAAATTGTTGTACCAACTGCATGCTTCTTTCTTGCTTGAAAAATGATTGAGCGGCTCGGTAGGTACACCGGCGGCCTCCCACTACTTGGGACCGGTGCTACTTTTTTTGAACGAGGCTATTCTTGTTTTGTATTTGGAATAATTGAAATTACAGTTGAAACAACACCATGCATAGTTTGATTCAGTTCGCTGCTGTTTTATAGGTAGCAATTAATACACGAGCTCTCTTGAAAATAATACACACATACTAACACATGAGTCACTTTACATTTCATCTATTTTACAATAGCTATTTATCACGTCATGTCACGTTACTCGTTTAATGTTAATCAAAATTCCACCGAGAAACCATAATCAAAAGACAAAATATGGTGGGATGGGTACCCAGCACCTTTCCTGCGTGACAACATACTAGTGATCTGTACAGTGAGGTGTGGGGACAAAGAATCCAAGTAGCTGAAATCACTACAGGAATTGCCAGTAACTTTTTTTGGCGGTCAGAACTACGGTATTTTTGGTGGTAAAAGCCATATTTTTGGTGTTTTCTGGCCGCCAACTTTAAAGCGGTAGACAATAAGACTACTTAGGGATGCCGAAATAAATGAACCATCGGACAATTTTTAGTGGCTAGGTCTGGCCACCAAAAAAAATAGCCGCTGAAAATAAACGAGGACTATTTTTAGCACCCCGGCCCGGCAGCCGGAAATAATACAAATATGTATTTGGCAGCTTGGCCTGACTGCCAAAAATTAATGTGTTATTGGGTCAAATATAACACCGAAGATTAGTTTTGTTATAGTTTTCTCACAAGAAAACACAGATATATATCTTACACCAAATCATATATCCACGGCACATTCATGACAACACAACAACAATAATCAATCTGAAGTCCATACATAGAACCAAACTCAAGTCCATCATCACATCTAAACAACGAAAATATTATTAAGCCGAGTTTCACTCATCATGCCACTCACATAAGTGCTAGATCATTTGAGTTATGTCCACGACCTCCCGAGGCGAAGAGGTTGTTCGTAATATCAGTGTGTCGTCCACAATTCTACCAAATAGGAAACGACACAATTAACCAACAAAGTATAGATATGCGACAATAGGCCATTCCAATTGGGAGTTTCATCTGAGTTTTATTCTCATTAGATGTATTGACACATTAGCATCTTTAGTGACATGTCAGTGTATTTATGAGGAGAGAGATAGAGAGAGAGTTTCATGGGAGGAGAGAGGGTTTTATCTAGACGAAACTCAGAATGCACGTGTACCTAGATAAAATCTGATGTAACACTCTAAATGTGCAATGAAACCCTCTACTGGAAATGGCGTAAAGAATATTGAAACAAGTTATGAAACGAACCTCCTCCTTAGGTTGTCCTAACCTTGCTGGCAATGTGTTTGGTAAATAATAGGTGGATGGATTCCCAATCCATCTTATACACAAGTTTTAGCTAATTAAGCTTGTTTACCTACATTGACCACATTCAACTAAAGTAGACCACACATAGCAAATTCAACTAAAGTAGATCAAATTTAGCTATTTGAGCAGGTTCGGCTACATTGACCACATCTGAGCTCCTTTTCGCTACAGTGACCACAATTAGTAAAACTTGAGTATGTTTGGCTAAAGTTGAGCGACTTTAGTTAAAATTGAGTAAGTTTGGTTACCATTAACTAAATCTAGCTAGATTGATAAGATTTATCTAAGATTGAGAAGTTTTGTCCACATTGAGCAAACTGAGGTAGAATATAACAAATTAGCCTTCATTGATCACATTTTGCTAAGCTTGAGTAGGTTCAGCTACATTGACTACAATCACTTAAAGTAAAGTAAATTAGGCCAAAGTTAGCAACTCTAGATAAAGTTGAGTAAGTTCGGCTATCATTAACTAAATCTTGATAAAATTGAGAAACTTTATCTAACCTATAGCTGCAGGAGAAGGTCCAAGCATACATTCCTCATTTTGCAGGTGTGGTGGCGGCTGCCATTTTGAGAAGACTATGATTTGAGTCTATTGCTAGAACATTGCCCGCAAAATGCAACGTGTTAGTAATATATTTTGCTAAATGATAGGAACACTAATTTTTTTATTTTCATACTTGAATCACGCTCTGTTGTTCTACATTGTAGGTAGCCCAGTAATCTTGCTGCTGCTCATAGTACTACTCTTGTGCTCTTTTATATGCATCACACTGCTCGAGCTCTTGATGTAGCCTCTCTATCTCCATGTCCTACATTACGTGGTGCAAGCTGATGTGACCATGCACGGCAAGGATATGACCAAGGCCCAACTCACTTTAATGTTTGAAGCCCAATTCAAGTTGAGGTCCAATTTGTTCTCTAGCCCGGATCAGGCTGCTGGAGTGCTCCTCACAAAAACGAATGTCCAAGCCATGTACGGAGTCTGTTTGGAACGTTCTACATATCCTACGAAATAGTCAAAAAGAAGATGGCGACAAGAATCCGTGAGGGCGTTGCGATGCTTATTTTTGGCCCGTTGACCTTGTACATCCTAGGATTACTCAATCACCACCTTGGTCACCCCCTATCCTTCTTTTCTCCATATATTCAGTAGCCACCATTTGATTAGATGTGTTTTGCTTATATTATTCTGTCATCGAACAATCTCGCTGTCTATATGGTTTGTGAGACCCCAACTTGTGAGATTAATCTTTCATCTGCAATTTCAGTTTTGTTCTTCCTTCTTCTTACTTGTGTTCCCAGTTGCACTTGCAGCGAGTAGACTTCTTGGAAAGGTCAATTCGTATGTGCATGGAATCTCGCCAATTTGTATACACGCAGAAAGATAACAAATAGAGCAGTGGTGTAGGGACTGCTGCAAGGGATGAACATGTTGCTTCGGAGGCATCTTCTCCAACATTGAGATATCCACCAATCGAATTGTCGTACCTCTCAGAAGATCAGGAACCTTAGTCCCCATCAAGTGGTAATCTGTGCTTCTGCTTCTACCATCAGGTTGCACTACAGGAATCAGGAGAATTTTCGGCGACCAAAAACCACTGAAAATAAGATTTTTCCCTCCGAAAAGTAGTTATTTTCGGCAGCAAAAGGCTTATTTTCGGCGGTATTGCTCTGCCGAAAGAGTTTTGCCGAAAATAAGTTAATTTTCAGCGGCAAACCGCCAAAAATTAGCTTGTTTTCGGCGGTTCTAAGCGGCTGCCAAAAATTAGTCTCGGATAGGTTAATTTTCGGCGGTCCACAATAACTGCCGAAAATAATCCTCTAATTTTCGGGCGGCCCAATTTAGCCGCCGAAAATTAAAGATTTTTATTAAAAAAATAAATAAATCGTCAAAAAATACAGAAAATTTCAGAAAAATCACAGAAAATTTGTACATCATCATATAAGGCTCAAGGTACTGATTCACATCCATACATGCATGACTTGTTGAGGAAATTAGCAATATCTAGGTCCAAATGACATATTCCAGTCATCCAAAACAGGCTAAGTCTGGACAGCTAGCAACTGAGCATAAATATGAATTGTCTGTGATTTGGACGCATTAACATTAAAATAGGTAATCAACCAAGTCACAATTAAATATAACTTGGATGGGGTTGGAATGTATATCCACAATTCCAAAGCAAAGAAAAGCACAGGATTAAATTGCTACACCTTTCAGGACAACACATACTCCCTCTGTCCACAAAAGAATGAAATCCTAGTTTTGTCCAGAAATGGTACTAAGAATGTTGTGGCACTTCCAAGACACTTACGCTGAAGGAGCTGAAGCCGCAGCTGCTGGTGTTGCAGGTTCCCTCGGGCTCTACACAAAGATGAACATAACCTCAACATGGAATTCCAAACAAACAAAAATAGACCAGACGGATCAAGATGTCTCAAATTAAAGGAAAAGGGTGTGCACATTGAACAATATAGAACAAAGTACTAGTCAGACCATGGCTGATAAGCAATAAATTAAGGCACATCATATGCCACATAGTAGAAAAAATTAATGAACTTTTATAACATATTTTCTTTTTTGTTGAAACAACTATAAATGGCATTTCAAATAAGTTACAGGGGAACTAAAAAGAGATTCCAACACTCATATTACAAACATGAAAGATAAAGGCATGTTGGAGGCATCAGGACATTTTATTCCGTGGTGGTTGTAGAACTATTATCATTAGCATGTAATCTAGACTCTAATCCAGAAGTAAGAAAACAGCAATCAGACAAACAAGTATAAATCATACTTATATAAATAGAAGAAAACAAACAGGCATGCGAGACTTGATGGCAATTGTAGACAAAGTGCATACCACAATGAAAGATAAGAGCTAATCAAAATTCAAAAGGCAGTAGTATCTACTTGTGAATACTAACTAGTTCATGAACAGAATTAAAAAAGCTCAACTAAGGGGCACTTCATTGGAACCAAATGACTGACCGCTAATCCATCACCTGATGTGAGCTGAAGCTATATAGGACAAACAAAAAGGATAATTGATATACAACGATGGGATGTATTGTTCTGGGTAGATAATTGGGCTCAGTCCTCTAATTCACCACTTCCTATAGCACCAGAACCCACACTCAGGAACAGAACATGCATAATACCATGCCAGAAGAGAGTCACTGCCACAATATTTTTTTTCCAACATCACTATGGAGGAATACTAATTCGGTAATTCTGCTAATTAAGCCCTACCATTAGTATCTTTCTTTGACAATTGCATTTTTGCTTTAGTGTTCAGATCAGAAAGGCTACAGTTAACCATTAACATGTCTCCCTATACCCTGTAGGATATATCCAACTAATTAGTAAATCGAGGTCTACAATTTATTTGAAGCAGGACAGAGCAAAGCAAATTATCAACTTAAATGACACCCTTTTACTCAACGGCGACATTTATCAACTAGCAAAGCAAATTAAATAACACCCTATTTCCAATCTGGAATCACTGGCGGCGAGATAAACCTAGATGCACAAGCAGAGGTGGAGTCAAACCTAAGAAGATGCTGGAGGGCAAGGCAGAGCGGATCCGCTGGAGGCGAAGGGAGCCGAGGGTCAGCCGGCCAGGCGCCGAGCTGGGTGGCGGCCAGGAGGGAGCCGAGGTGCCGGGCGGGGTGGCAGCCAAGGTGCTGGGCGAGGGGGGGGGGGGCGCTAGAGCGCTGGGCGGAAGGCGGAGGGGGGCGCCAGGCGGTGTGGCCGCAGGAGGGCCGGGCAGAGGGGCGGTCGGCGGTGGGCGCGGGCCAGCGCGCGGACGGTGCGCCCGGGCGTCATGGGACGGAGCGCGGCCGGGTCGGCGGCGCCGGACGGCGCGCGGCCGGGTCGACGGCTCGGGACGGCGGTGCGGGATGGCAGGCGGGACGGCGGATGGACGGTGGCGCGGGGGCTGCTAGGCCGGGGTAGCGGGGTGGGCGGGTGTGCGTTTTGTGCATGTGTGGGCTGGGTGTTGGCTTGGGTTAGGGTTATTGGCCCCTTAACTTTCGGCGGTGTAGCAGTGGCCACCGAAAATTGAAGCTTATTTTCGGCAGTTACCGGAGCCGCCGAAAATAATTATTTCATTTTTGGCGGCTACAGGTGGCCGCCGAAAATAAGTGTTTTATTTTCGGTAGCTTCATTTGACCACTGAAGTAAGTTTAGCTGCCGAAAATCTTTAGGATCCTTATAGTGTTGTATCACATCCCTTTCGTCATATTTCGTCTCTTAGTCCAAAAAAGCCATATAAAAAAATTAGGGTTTGTAGTTATCTTATCCTATCGCCACGTTTAGCCTATGTATAATTTGATTTTAGAGTCCGCATAATTGAGTTTGTGTCCTATGGTCATAGTCTTGTTGCTATTTTAGATTGCGTTCATAGTTTGGTTTGAAGTTTTACATCTTGTCACTGTATCCATTCTCAGTCATGTCCCGTTCGCAATCATTTGTGTCAAATTTGGTATTTTTGATGATATCTTCCGCATTATGAACTCAGATATTAGTGTTCTTGTACTTTTTGGAAAGCTCGTGAAATTATCTATAATTTGTTAACTGCTGAGTTTTTCCAGAAAACGCAAATACCAAGGCCTAATTCTAGTTGGGAGTGAATATGTTTCTGACCCAGAATTTTCTGAGCAGTCTGTATTTCGGGATCAATATCTTCCTCATCCCTTCTCTAAAAGTGGTGTTCCATATTCTAAAGAAAGATAAAAAATAGATATACAACTTGGTAATCCATGTTTTTGCATTTGAGTATGTTAAAGTGTCTAATCGGCTGCGCAACTCTGAGTAGAAAATCTATCATAGATTGATGAGAATTTTGTCATCGTTTTGAGTTGTACCTTGTTTTGCGGCACAGAAAAGGTAAGTGCATATAAAAAAGCCACAGAAAAAAGGAAATAAAAGAAGAAAAACAAAACCAAAAGTGCTTGTATCCTTTATGTCCATTGTGCTTCGGTATTTTTTTTGCTAGCTTAAACTAGTTTTAGGACATGTTTAGGCCAACAACTTCGAGAAATACTTTGGACATTTATTCAACTTCGTTATCTGATTTCGAATTTATCCATTCCTTGCTATATATTGTGCCTTACCAAAGATCCACATATATACTCTTCAACTAGCACAGGTCGACTTCATTGCAATCATACCCGCATCTGTGGTGTTTTCATATCTGGCCATCCATTTTTGAGGGATTCAAGTGTACCGAGTCTGGATCTTTTGTTCCTGGCTGTGATGAGTGCCTTGTCAACACTGAAGACTTGCTGAAGGACGAGCGAGTAGAAGCCCACCTAAGTGTGACCTAGTGGTAGCGCAAGAGTGGACTTAGTGTGACAAAATTCCTACTGAGTGGACTGGCAGGTGGCTTAGGGCTACGGTCCAAGTTAGGCTTAGCCTGTAAGTGTGATCTTTGGTGCAGGACGATGTCGTGAGCCATAAAATCACTCTACGGATGAATCCTACTATCATTTCTCGGTTTGAACATCAATACCAGGGGCCCAAGAGCATTTCATGGTTCTATCATCAAAACCAGGGCAGGTTACCTGCATTCCAAAAACCGGACTTACCCTTGAGGGATGAACTACTAGACACATGGAGGACATCAAACGATGGCAGAGAAACCAAAGATGTCAAGGACTCCATCGTGGCCATTCATCCGAGTTATTGCAGTCTTTTCTAGCCCCTATGGGCCTTTGTAGTGTCTAGAGTCTGTGATATAGGGGCCAAGTGTAAAACTGCGTTAGGGCTTAGTATATAGTATAAATAAGGAGGTGGCTGCCATTAGCCACTCCTCTTGGCTAGTTTAGGGTTTGCTTAGGCTTAGGCTTACGCAGACATTTTCGTTTCCAAGCAATAGCTTCAAGATTAGATGGTTTTAGAGTGATCTAGCCCCACTGTAAGAGGGTAGGAAGTGGGAGGCAGCTTGGAGAATGAGATTCCACCTTGTATTCAGACCTTGTGAATGATTTGGGCTTGCAATAGATGGAATTTCATGCAGCAACTTGAGTGTGTTCTCCTTCCCCTCTTCCCTTTGGTTTTTGGGTGATTTCTTAAAGGCTTTTGGTGTTTTGGTTTGCCTATGAAATTTCCCGTGCTCTTCTATTGTTTTGGACTTGCAAGGACATGGAGATTATGTCTTAGAACATCTCAATCCTGCATGATTGCCACTACCAAGTCGTTCTTGAGTTTTTCTTGCCCAAGTATTCCCTCTTCACGAGATCTAAAATTCCTTGCTAATCTTGTGATCTTCTTCAGTAGATATTTTGGGTATAGCTTTGGAATAGTGCTTGGATAGCCTGTGCCAATTATTTTGAAATTTGTACAAGATTTGTTCAAGTTTTGGGATTGGGAGCTCAAGAATCAGTGCTGAGTCCGATGCTACCGAAACATCCGGTGTATGCTACCGGAACATTTGGCTGGAACTACTGGAAGATTCGGTAATCACTACTAGAACATCCGGCAGCTCTGTCTTGGCTACGTCTACGGGGACATCCGGTGATAGCTACCAGGAACATCCTGCAGACCCTACCAGAATATTGGTTAACTCCTACCGAAACATCAAGTGTGCCTTGGCAGCCCTAGTCTTCATTGGTGTTTTTGCTTCTGGTCTTTCATTTTAGCTTTGCTTTGGTGTTTCCACTGCATGCCCATACTCTTTACTTGCTGATTGTTAGTGAGACTCATTTTGATGAGTCGAGTGGCTAGTGGATCACTTTTGTAGAATCCGTTGCTTGGCTCGACTTGCGATCATTGTGGTCGTTGAGTCAGTTGCTTCCACTTGCTTGGTGTGTATCCTTTTCAGTGGATGACACTAAGTACTTGTTAGACATGTATCTGTTTAATGGACGGTGTATATCTAGTTTTTTGGTAGCTTTGTAGTGCCTCATTGTGTCTTAGAGTTACTTGGACTCTAGTTGCTATGTGATCCTGCATGGCTTAGAAGAGAGGGTTTTTGGGTTTCAATTTTTAGGTGTTGACCTATTCTTCCCCTCTAGGTTGCCCTTTTGGTTGTCAATTGGTATTAGAGCCAAGTTAGGGTGCTCTATGCCTTAACCAGTTCTTGATCCACAAAGAGGCGGCCATGGATCAGTCTGTTGGTAAGATTTCAGGGTTCAATGGCTCAGACTATGCATTTTGGAAGACTCGCATGTCTCCTTTCTTGCAGAGCTAGCATTCGTCCATCTAGGATATTTACCAGAGAGCCGATTACCAAGTGCTAGATAATCGTGTGACCTAACTGTAGCAGTGGAAACATGAGATGAACAACAAAGCTAGGAATTTCCTGCTTACAGCCTTGGACGGCTCATGAGATCTAGGACTACCCTTGAAAACTTTCATGAGGGGACTAGTCATGTCAAGGCTAAGTTTTTCAAGGACCTACAAGCTGGAGTATGAGAATTTCTCCCAACAGCCTGGTGAGAGCATAGATGACCTTTTCAGTCGCTTTCAAGTCGATTGCTAACAACATTCGAGCAAATCCTAAGAATGGGGCGTTGCCATACGACGACCATGAGCAAGCTTGCAAGATTCTCTATGCCTTAGATCTTAGTATTTGGCAATTGAAGAAGGCGTTCATAGTGGAGTGAGTGGGCTATGAGACCCTTAGCACAGATGAGCTCTATAGCAAGTTGAAGGCTTCGGAGGTTGACTGTCAGGCTTATGCCAAAATGAGTGGACCAACTCCCAAGAGCCTAGCTCTTATGTCTAGGCCCCAGCTGTGGTGGTGCTGCTAACCCTAACCCTTCTGTTTGCTATGCTTTGTCCTTGATTTTAGCTATAGAGGAGGAGCTTGAAGCACTTGATGATGAGAAGTTGTGTCTGTTGTCCAACAAGTTTCAGAGCCTCTACTACAATATAATGAGCCCCAGAAGAGGTGACAAGCTTTGGTGCTACGAGCACAGGAAGACATACCACTTCATCTCCGAATACCCCTAGAGGAGAGCTCTGGATAAGTACTCTACCAACAAGAGTGACTACAAGCACAAGGGTGAGTACAACTCCGATAAGAAGTAGGGCAAGTACAAGGGCGACAAGAAGAAGCGGCCATTCTTCACCAAGAAGGAGTTCATCAAGCACTACTAGAAGGACTGCCCAGGAGGGCGACGATGCTTTCCTCACCAGCCTCAGTGACTCTGAATGGTGAACTCTGGCTTCAACTGTGATGATGATGATGATGAGAAGAAGATTGTTGGGCATGCTAGTCTTTGCTTCTTCAGTGACGAGATCAGCTACTATACCATGGTGCTTGCAGAAGATCAAGCTGACTCCACTGACTTAGACATCTGCAACAAGTCCAACGCCAAGCTTCAGGTGAGTGATGATGATGAGGATGCTATGTTCTCTGCCTTTAAGAACTAGGATCGCTTGCTTAGGGTAGCTGCTAAGGATCTTTGGCTTGCAAATGCTAAGGTTGCTACTCTAGAGGCTGAGCTTGGGACTTTTAAGTCTAAACTTGCATTTGCTTTGAATGATCTTGCAATTGCTAAGGAAGCATGCGTTGTAGCAGATGAGATAGAAAGCACTAATTGTCAGGTTCTAGCTATTGAATTGACTGAATTACGCTCTAAGCATGCTAATAATGTAGATTTACTCTTCTCTACTACTACAGCGTTAGAGAAGTTGAAATCTAGGCCAACTTTTCTTGGTGTTGTGTGTCCTACTCTTAGGAAGGATTTGGAAGAGACTAGGGTTACTTTGAGGAAGTCTGAAAACACTGCGAGCCATATTAGTGCTGATTGTCCTAAATGTGATGGACTTAGAGGTAGGCTTGATGATTTGGCCATTGAGAAGGTCCAGCTAGAAGATGAGAATACCTATCTTAGGACCATTCTTAGTTGGATTTCGGCTAAGGTGCCACAGCTTGGTATGATTGTTTAGTGCTGATTATCCTAAGTGTGATGGACTTAGAGGTGGGCTTGATGATTTGGCCATTGAGAAGGTCCAGCTAGAAGATGAGAATACTTATCTTAGGACTATTCTTAGTTTCATTTCGGCTAAGGTGCCGCAACTTGGTATGATTGTTTCCTCTTTCAAGTTGAGTAACAAGTTGGGAGTTGACAACCACTACACCCAAGCTGATTTTGGTCAGTTGTATAGAAATTAAAGATAGGTGACTTGAGTGGGATTACCCATTAGTGAGGAAGTTCCATTTTACCCATGACAAGCCATACTTTGCAGATGGAAATCCTAAGGATAGGTGTGTGGGTAGAGAAGCCAAGGGAGCCACCCAAGAAACAAGTGTGGACTCCTAAGCCCAACTTTGTTAGGAACCCACTTGACACTCTACCTGTGGGGAATTCAGTTGACTCACATCTTGAGAGCTCTAAACAAGGGGCTTAAGATGAATGCTCCTCCAAAGCCCACTCCACAACCTAAGGGACAACCCAAGAACCAAAGTCAACCTAAGGGTGCTCCACCCAAGAGGTACATGTGTGACTACTGACATAGGGAGAGTACTACAGCAGGTTGAGGGCTGAGAGAAGAGAGCAGGAGTGGAAGAACCAAGACAAGTTCTATCAGGGGATAGGCCTGAGGTTGCACCTCGGTGTGAGGATAGGCAAGACCGCTGGCCACGTCGTGTAGGTAGAGGTTGAGGAGACCGTGTTCCTCGCGGTGCTCCAGGTGGTGGATGCTATGCCGACAGGACACTAAGTCGTGAGCAGTACGATTTTGGTCCTCCTCGCCGTGGCTTTGAGAGAAACGACTGACCACGCTTTGCTATAGAACATATGGCTCATAGATTCTGGTTGTTCGTGCCACATGACCGGCAATCGCAGATGGTTCTCTAGTCTCACCCCAGTGAGCTACAGCGGGCACATCATTTTTGGGGATAAAGGCATGGGTAAGGTGAAGGGTGTTGGCATTGTTTCAGTTTCTGAGTAGTTTGTCCTGAAGGGATGTTGCTTTGGTTGCTAGCCTTGGGGAGATGGCTAGGACGATGCTCGATGAGCTTAGGTTACTCCTAGGAAATTCTGGGCCGAGGCGATTAACACCGCATGCTATGTTTCCAACAACATTTTTCTCTGAGCTCTTCTTCATAAGACCTCGTATGAGCTGTAGTTTGTGTGGCAGCCTGAAAGTGAGCCACCTACGGGTGTTCAGCTGTAGGAGTTTTGTGCTCAAGCAGGGGAAATGGGACTAAATTTGAACCTTGCAGTTCTGATGGAGTTTTTCTTGGCTATGCCACACATTCGTGTGCATACCACATTTGGCTCTTGGACTCCAACAGGATTGTTGAGACTTGTGAATTTACCTTTGATGAAACTATGCCTTGCATAACCCCTGGCTTTGAGCTTTGTAGGTGATGACAAGATAGGTACTACCACCTTTAAGGATGAGGAAGAAGATGAAGGTGTTTTTTTGTGATACTACACATGCTGCAGCTCCTAGAACCTACTGCTTCACTTTCAGAGGATGATGGAGAGGCTCCAGTACACACTACAGTCCGCTACATGGGAGCAAACATCACAAGATCCACCTGTACATGCAGCAGGGCCCGCTGAGGACACAGGAGAGGTGACCTCTGAGCCACAACCATCTCGGATGGTCCAGTGGGGTCACCCTTCGAGGAACTTTCATCCAGTAGGACTGCATGAGATAGTTACAAGATCTAGGTCTCCTTCTCTAGCTGTCTTTGTACATTCTGCATTTGTTGCATCTTTCAAGCCCCAAGATGTTGGACACACATTATCTAATCCAAGCTGGGTCAATACCATGCTTGAGGAACTTGAAAATTTTGAGAGGAATGAAGTTTGGGTTTTAGGCCTTCACCACAATCCAATCCCATAGGCACGAAGTGGGTGTTCAAAAATAAGCAGGGAGAGTTTAGTGTAGTGGTGAGAAATAAGGCTTGGCTTGTAGCTCAGGGTTTTTGCCAAAAAGAGGGGATAGACTATGAAGAGACAATTGCCCCCATATCCAGATTAGAAGCCATTCCCATTGTGTTAGCTTTGGAAGCTTCAAATGGGTTCAAGCTATTCTAAATGGATGTGAATAGTTCTTCCCTGAATGGGTATATAGATGAAGAGGTTTATGTGAGGTAGCCCTGAGAGCCAATGGACCGGCTCCATTGCCTTTGGAGTGATGAGTGATTATCAACAGAAGCCAAGACCCAGAAGGACTTAGGCACAAGACCTTCTGATGGTACAAGAGGCCCTACGATGGACTGGAGGTAGATGGAAGTCCTCCGAAGGACAGGAGGCATGATCGGCTGTTGGTCGGCCATGGGAGTTCAGGTACACTGGATGAGCGGCATGGCGACGGCAAGTATAATACCTCCTGAAGGATTGTGAGGCAACCCCTGATGGACAAGGGATGCTAGGTGCCACCACGGACGCTTCAACTCGAGTACATGGCGTGAAGACTGGGCGAGGGCATTGGCGGATTTGCTCAAATCCACCACCCTACCACCAAGTTTCCAAGACTCGACAGATGGGCTCATTTCTCGCTGAGATAGAGTGGAGTGGGCCATTCCAGGCCTAGGTGGAGACTTCCTAAAGTTTCCCAATTTCTGACATTAAAACCAGGGGCGGATCGCGGATTGGACTACTGGCCACATGGAGAACATCCAAGGATTCCGTGGAACTTACGAAGATCAAGACTTCATCGTGGTTTTCCGTCCTGAAATATCTTGTACTCTTTCGTTTCAGCCCCTCAGGGCATTTCTCATTGTAGGGACCTAAGTGCAAAACTGTCTAAATAGCACTAGGGTATAAATAAGGTAAGGGCTGGTCATTAGAATGACTCTTGGCTGCTAGGGTTAGTCTTTGTCTTGTGATTTTCATACTAAAGCCTTGAGCTTCATTTCTAGAGAGGTTAGAGTAGGATTTAGCCTCCAAGTCTTGGGCAGGTGAGGGTGGTTGCTTGGGACAGGAATCCTTCATTGTAATCTGATCTAAGACCTCTTTTGAGGCTTCTAATTGAAGTGATTTCGGCTCAAGCTTGTGTGCCATGTTCCTCCCCTTCTCCCTTTGGTTTTTGGCTCCAATCTTTGATTTTTGTGTGTTTCGGTTTAGCCAAGGATGGAACCCTTCCTTTGCTGGTGTTTTGCCTTGCTAGGATGTGGGGAATCTCATTAGCCAAGTGCTAGAATCGTTGAACCACGGGCAAGGGCTATTCTTGACGAATTTCAATTTTTCGGTTTCAACTCACCATCCTCACGAGATCTGCGATTCCTGTGCTTTCCTTGATCTTTTGGAGTGGATCTTTTGGGTTATGCTTGGGATGTCCTTAGGATTGCCCATGCAAATTTTCGTAAAGTTTGATTGATTCCTCCACAAGTCATCGATGGACTCACCAGGCTTCTGAACGAAATATTCATACTCGTGCCTGTAAGTCTCAACGAGACGCCCCTTGATGGTAGCAGTGCCCTCATGGTGTGCACTCAGCAGGGACCAGATCTGACAGGCAGTCTCAAGGTGGCTCACTTTCTCATAATCAACTGGACCAAGTCCTGAGAAGAGAAAGTTAACAGCTTTGGCGTTCGCCTCATGCTGAGCCACAATCGCTGGGGTAGTGCGCTGGGCAACTGGAACCACAACAAAGTTCACACTCTGAGTAGCATCCCATATGTCCTGGCCCTGGCTAAGCAAGAAAGCTCTCATCCTACCCTTCCAGTAGGAGTAGCCATCGGAACCAAGGACCAGAATCTTCCCAGAATGAGTCATAGTCGCTACTGGTTTCTCACCGGTAAAGGTATGAAGAAACCTAACCGGCTCTGATACCAATTGTTGGACCGAGACATGCGACTAGAGGGGGGGCGGTTGGATAGGAGCACTTGAAATCACAAAATCACAAACCCCCAAATGAAACCAGATACTAAGCACCGTCCACTGAACAGATATGTGCCTAGCAGCGCAAAGGTGCCGTCCACTGTGAGGATACGCACCAATGCAAGAAAGCTCAAGATCTGAACAAGAGTGACCGCGGAGCAACGGATTTTGCAATATCCGCCACAAGACACTCACCACACCTAGGTGTGTCTCACTGACTTTCAGTAAGCAAAGAGAATGGTCTTAAAGGAGGAATGCGAAAATCCGCAGCAAAATCACAGCGGAAAAACCAACCTGGGAAGAACACAGCAGCTCCCGGACTGTCCGGTGGCCAACACCGGATTGTCGGATGGGACCGGACTATCCGGTACCAGTTGCCGGACTGTCCGGTGGCACTGCCCGGACAACGCCTCACGCCGGACTGTCCGGTGGCCTCTGCCGGATGGTCCGGTAGGGTCGTAGAAACTATGATTTCAAATCATAACTTGATCACACCTTGCTCAAACTTCACGAAATTTAGCTCAGGTTATCTAGACCCTACTTCAAAGTTATTCCCAACAGATCAACTCAAAGTAACCACGGAATCAGTGGGAATTTTAGATCTTGTGAAATCTCCATTCTTGGGCAAGAAAGGGGAAAACACCAAAAAGGCTTGCTCGTGGCAATCCAGCAGGATTGAGATGAACTAAGTCATGATCTCCACGTCCTAGCAAGTCCAGAACATCAGCAAGGAAAGGGATTCAAGCTTGCCCAACAAAAACACCCAAAAAGGCAAGGATTGAACCCAAAAATCAAAGTGAGAGGGGGAGGAGAAGAACACAAGGTTGCTGCACGAATTTGCTTCGATTAAGTGCCCAAAATGGGTCTAAAGATCCAGCATACAAGCAGAAATTCGTCCCAAGCAACCACCCTCACCTTCCCTCAAGATTAGGAGGCTAAATCCTACTCTAACCTCTCTAACAATGGAGCTCAAAGCTTAAGGACGAAAATCACCAAGTGAAAACTAATCCTAGTAGCCAAGAGGCCTTCTAATGACCTACACTGAACCTATTTATACCCGAGTGCTATTTAGACAGTTTTGCACTTAGGTCCCTACAGCTAGACAAACCATAAGGACTCAAACGAAAGATTACAGGATATTTCGGGACGGACGACCACGATGGAATCTTGATCTTCGTAAGTTCCATGCAATCCTCGGATGCTCTCCACGTGGCCAGTAGTCCAATCCGCGATCCGCCCCCGGTTTTGAAGTCAGAAACCGGGAAACTTTAGGAAGTCTCCACCTGGGCCGGATTTGGCCCATCTTCTCTATCTTGGCGAGTCGTGGCCCAACTCACCAAGGCTTGGGTAGCTTGGGTGACGGTTTTGAGCCGAAGCCGCCAAAGCCTCCCTCGCACGCCTTCGCGCCATGCATTCGGGTTGGAGCACCGCGGTGGCGCCCGGCATCCCCTGTCCATCGGCGTAGCCTCACAGTCCTTCGGAGGACTTACTCCTGCCGTCGTCGTGCCGCTCCTCCGTATACCGAACTCCCATGGCCGACAGACGCCGAGTGTGCCTCCAATCCTTCGGAGGACTTCCCTCTACCTCCAGTCCATCGGAGGGCCTCCTGTCCATCGGAGGTCTTGTGCCAAAGTCCTTCTGGGTCTTGCTACTGTTGACAATCACTCATCACTCCAGAGGCAATGGAGCCGGTCCATTGGCTCTCAATCTCCCCCTTGATGAGTGCATTGTCAACACCTTCAACCTGTAACCTGAAATAGAACAATGACAAGAAGAAAAGCGTAAAACCGAAAAGAAAGAAGAAAAAGAAGAAGTTGCTCAAGATGCCCAAAGACCAAATACTGGCAGAAAAGGGCAAATTGAGACTACACGCCCATACTCATCGCTTGTTGTTCTTCAGTAAGACGCACTTAGGTGTGGAGTTGCTATGTGGGTTCCTCGTTGCGGGAGGCATTGCTTGGTTTGTCTTGCATTCTCTTGCTCGTTGTGTCTTGTGCTTCCGCTTGCTTGGTGTGTACCCTTTCGGTGGGTGACATCAAGTGCTTGCTAGATACGTATTTGTTCAGTGGATGGTATCTAGCGTTTCTCCTTGCACCAAGTTTGGGGGTTGTGATTTTGAGTTTTTCAAGTGCTCCTATATATTCACCCCCCTCTAGTCGCACGTCTCGGTCCTACAAGCCCTAGGCTTTGAGCATCCTAAGTATCCTAATCGAGTGTTCAAGTTGCAGAAGGCTTTGTATGGCCTGAAGCAAGCTCCCCGGGATTAGTACGAGAGACTTATGAAATTCCTAGTTGGCCAGGGTTTCGAGATGGGGAGTGTGGAGCAAGACTCTGTTTTTGCAAAAGCATGACAATGATCTTTTTATTGTTTAGATATACATGTCTAATATCATTTTTGGTGGCTGTTCTCATGCACTTGTGAGTTAGTTTTTAGAACAGATGAGGAAGGAGTTCGAGATGAGCATGATGGGGGAACATTAGTTCTTCCTTGGGCTCCAGATTCAGGCAGACACCCCCAAGGCACTTTTGTCCACCAGAGCAAGTACACGAAGGACCTGCTTCAGAAGTTTGACATGGCAGACACTTGTTGACGGTCATTATTTCACGATTTCGACCATCAACTATCCTTGAAATGAAGCGAAACATGTGACTTTATTAGACTAACCCTTTCTACTAATGAGTTCCACTAGTTTTGTACAAATATTTGGTTGTAGGTATGAAATACACATGAAAATGATGTAAAATGGCAAGGAAATGATGTTTAGCAGCTGACGGGCACTAGAGCATGGCCACCTAGCCATAGGGATGGCCGGCCGGGCATGTCCATGGCTGCCCAGCCACCCAGCAGCAACATAGGCAAACCAGCATGGCTGCCTGGCCATCCGACCGAGCCCAAATGCCTCCACTCCGAACCCTGCATGCAAGAACAACATATCAAGCGTATGAACTCAAGTGTGGGCTAAGTTTCCAACATGACAAGTGCTGGAAGGCCACGATGTCATCAATCCGCCCCATGGATTGGTGATGTCATCAATCATGTGTGACTTGCATCTAATGGCCAAGGAAGGAACACACTGCAAATCCAATGATCTATGAAGAAACACACCAGAATAACTATCAACCGCCATCCAGAGGGCATTAAAGACGTTGGATCACCAAAGTCAGTGTATCCAATGGCTGCCCAGCCAACACTCTATCCTGTTTTGCTCGTGCATCAACTAATTTAACCACCAACCGACTTGGGGAAGCAATATCAGCCGATGGATCATCAAGGTTGGTGGATCCTATGGCCGCCCATCCATAGAGGTGGCCGCCCAGCCACCGACCTACCACTCTCACTGATCCTACAGCACCTACAAATACCCCCCTCACTTGGTTGGGCTATACATAGACCCTTGGAGCTCATTTGCAAAGTGTGGAGTTGAGTCAAGAGCTATCTTAGAGTGCTACATTCTTCCTTTAGTAGTTAGGATAGTCCTAGGAGTTAGAGTTGAGTCGAGATTTGCCTCAGAGTCTCTAGTGTTATCTTCGAGTCTGTGGTAAAGTTTTGTATCTTTTGGATTCAGATTATCGTCAACATACTTTCAGTATATTTTACTCTAGTGCTACCTCTTAGTGAGTGTGGTGTACCTTTCTTTGCACACTTACTAGGCATAGATTGTGTCTACTTTGTCATTCAACCCTAGTTATTCGTTGCTGGTGCTATAACTCAATCCTAGACTTAGACTGCTAGGCTCTGGCTAGACCCTCTCCTCTGATCAAGGATGGTCTATCATTGTTCAAGCTTTGCTTGTACACGTTTATAGCGTGTCATCCTCTCCACGCAGATTTGCTTGGTAGCCCCACTCGGTGATAGCATGTGGTCTGCCTGTGTATCCTAGGCTCAGTCATTCGGGCGGCCAGTAGGATGTTAGCTAAGGTTCCCTTTCGGTGGCCAACTATCTACCCCCGGCTCCTCGAGGGTGCTAGAATTTCTCTTGTCGCAAGACCCTGACTTGTATAATTGAGTGTCGTTAGTAGTCACGTATAATCCTTGTAGCCAAATAGAACTAGAGTTTGGTGACTTTGTCTCCTCGTTGTCCTCCTAGGAAACTATACATTTGTACGGATATCATTGCATAGGATTATCTGTCCACCATACACCTTCTATTTCACACTTACCCTATTTAACCTACTAGTTGGTACAATATATCTAAGTCTACAGTTCATTCGATTTGAATATATTCAATTACACTCTCTGGCCTACCGCTTCCTTGTGGAAATTTACGATACTTGGAATACTATGGGTGAAAGGCTACAATGGTCTTTGTGCGCTTGCGGTATAAAACCTAGTTAAGGGCTAAGAGACGCCAACAAGCTTTTGTGGCGCCATTGCCGGTGAAGCAATAGGCAGAGAGATAATTGATATCTCATTTCAAACCCTGTATACTTGATAAGTTTTACTGCTGGTTGATAGTAGGCTCACTTTGCCCTGTTGTTTTGTTGTGGTTAGCAACAGAGAGGTGTATGACCAATTGCGACCTACCAAAAATTACCACAATAACCCAGAGTCATTGCTCAGAAGAGTCCATGCGAAGATTGTCCATTAGTAGAGACCTGTAGCAAGGGAGCTAGAACCAAGTACTTCAAGCCGTACTCCACTTGCAACCACCATGGCTGAGAAGACCATTCGTGAGTTCTCCATCCCCTCAAGCAACAATATTCCTATGGGACCTGAGGTTCAAGTGGGGGAGAACTTTGAACTCAAGCCAGCAGTGATTCACATGGTTCAAGCTTTCCCATTTTGTGCGAACTGGCTACGGAAGATGCCAATAGTCACTTGCAGCAGTTTTTGGAAATCTACTACACATTCACCTTGAAAGGAGCATTAGACAATGTCAGTCAAACTTCGTCTCTTCCCATTCTCTCTTGTCGGGAAGACAAAACAGTGATTCTACCTCAACCATGCAACACTCATAACTTAGAACACATGTTCCAATGCCTTTCTAGCGAATTATTTTCCGTTGCAGGAAAACCATCGCATTGAGGAACAAGATATCGAGCTTTCAACAGCTCATCCGAAAAATAGTGGCAGAGGCTTGGGAGCGACTGCAAGAATACATTTCAGCCTGCCCCCACCACGAAATGAAAGAGTGGATAATTATTTAGAGTTTCTTTCACTGGGCTTCACCGCTCAGCACAAGAACATCTGGATGCAGCTGCTAGAGGATCCTTCCTATCCTTAGAGTATCGTTGCGGCCAAATAATTGATTGAAAAGATGGCCACCAATCAAAGATGGAGAGAAGAGAGGTCAAGCACCCAATCCCGTGGCGTCCATCAGATTGAAAGCACTGACATGCTTGCCGCCAAGATGGACCTTTTGTTGAAAAAGCTAAGCGACACACCAGAAGCCACACCGGTCCAAGCCCTTGACACTCACATGACTTGTAAAGTCTATGGGAATACAAGGACACTCAGGAAACAACTATTGTGGGGGATGAATATCCCCTGTCTCCTCATGGCATGGATCCAGGACATGGGCCAGTTGGTGGGCCTGAGAAGGGCAAATGGCTGATCTCGTGGGCCGGTTGCCTAGCTGAGGCCCAAATACGGTCGGGAAAACTTGGAGATCAGGACAAAGATGTTGTAATCCATGGAAGCAAGGAAGGAAGCTTGTTCGAACATAGGGTTCGAGATTCACGGAAGATCAGGGAAGATACGATGGAAACTGAGATTCTGTTTGATTTCTTGTAATCTAAACCGACTAGGAGATATAGAAGGAACCTGACTTGTAACCCAAGAATCCGTCAGACTATATAAGGTGGATGAGGGACCCCCTACGTAGCATCTCTCAACCCATCGCAATCCACCAAACACTGCCCTCGCTACAAAGCCCTAGTCCTCATTGTAATCTTGAGTACTCGAAGTAATACATCTCGCCACAAACAAGGACGCAGGGTGTTACGCATCTCGCGGCCCTGAACCTGTATAAATCTCTATGTCTTGTCAGCATTTTTCTGGCGAACCATCGAGCTACGTCGACTTCGTCGACCCGTCAAAAGCACCTCGTGACATATCCCGTGGTGCACTGCCGGTGTAAAACCCTAATAGTTGGCACACTAGGTAGGGGTCCTGGCGACATTGACATCGAAGTTAGCTCCACTGGCCAACTTCTCCAGCCGACGTCATCAAGTTCACTCCCGTCGAGATGATCCGCTTTGTATCTATCTCGTTCATCGCTAATAAAACCGGCAATCTGCACCGACTCATCGGTACTGCGGAGGAGACACGCAGCTGTAAGGCTCCATTGTCAACTTCTGAAGCTTCATGTGGCTTCACCAGCTCCTAGATCCATTCAGCAGGGTGGTTAGCCAACCGCTAGCCGTCACGATGGCCAGTATCGGGCCGGCTCGACCTCGGGCGCCGACGCATCGATTTGTCAAAAAGACCACTCTGACTCGGTCTGTCTTACCTCAGGGCGAGTCATTGAGGCACATCCCGAGTCAACCTAGCTCAGGTCCACGATGGGAGGTCGCAGCATCGGTTGGGCATGGGAACCGCGCCTGCTTCTTCGCCTCGGCTGACAGCCGCATCGTCACCAACCCGGTGCACCTGCATTCTCTACCTTCCCTGACAGTCTTCGCAGCAGTTGTCTCAGCTACCTCTTCCTCGAGAGGGCGGCGAGGCTTCTTGCCCACACATGATCTGTAATCTGGAGTCTCCCGCTACACTAGAGGACGGGCCAACCAGGACTACGGCAACGGGGTCCGCGTCTTCTGACCCTAGGCTTCACTCTAGGGGATCGCCGACGCTCCTTGATGATCGGGCGAGCTCGAGGTCGTCTACCCACTTCTCCGATATACTCGTCATCAACGGCCAATCGGAGGATGATCCCGTCTCTGACGACGAGCCCTCTGTGAATGGGGAAACCCCGCAACAGCGTGAGAGAATGGTGACGTCGCAACTGGTGCCGCAATATCGGTCGTTATCATCAAGTAGGGAATCAAGATCCGACCCTTCCCTTCTCCCAGGATGAGGCATCCGAGTCTGGGGAGGTACCAGAAGAAGCCGAGTTTCATCGTCAAAGGAAGGGTCAATGGCGAGAATGCCAGTGCATGCAAGCTCAGCAACACAAATGTGATCACGGAAGAGCACATGACGGGGAGGACCACGCTTAGCCCTGCGCAGCATAGCCTCTAGGACGTAACCTGTTGCCTGACTTCGCTACTGCCATGGGCACCCCGAGTCAAGCGGGAGGAGTGCTGGTGCAGTTGGCAGACCTCTTCCCTCGCACTCTGGACAGGAGAAATCTACCGCCGGATCTTCGCTCAGGCGGCCAACGACCTCCTTCCTACCAACGCACCCCTGGGCCCCTGACACCCATCACGTCATCAACGCGGGGCATGATGCACGTCACAACATTGAGAGATCATGCACGGATCAGCACAGCAGAAGAAATTTGGCACTTCAACAACTACGATCATGACTACGAGGCACCTCTCCTAGATGACGGGGGCAGGGCTAACTCGGCCAAAGCATCTGTCAATAGCCCGATGCCCCGATGCTTAGTTCACGACTGACTAGGGGGAGCTCACCCTTGATCCCCACGATGTTGCGACAAGAGTACTCAAGACGGAGGTCAGAACGAACAGGCCCATCGAGGCATGGTCGGTATCCTAGCCTTCACCGCATGGCTTCGTGGGGTAGCATGGCCCTAGAATTTCAAGGTCTCCAACGTCGACAAGTATGTGGCAAAGCTCGACCCAAGCGGCTGGCTAGCTGTGTACTCAATAGTCCCCTAGTGCTGCTGGGGCAAGCGAGGACTGTGATGACTACTTATGTTCCCCATCGTGCTAGGGACAAGATGCACTACAATGGCTACGCCACCTCAGGCTGTGATTGCATTGAGAACTTGGGACGACTTCTGTCGGCGCTTCATCGCCAACTTCTAGTCACTGTCAGATAAGTCTGGCACAGCCCTGGGATCTCAAGTCCATCAAGCGCAAAGACGGATGAGGGTCTCTACTCAGTACCTGAAGCTGCTTCCAGTCGATGCAGAACCACATCCCCAACATCACTGATGCAGCGATGATCGAAGATTTGTTCCACCGCTCCAATGATGAGGCTTTTGTGAAGGCCTCTCTTGCATAAGGCCCCAGTCACGTCCTGAGCAAGCTCTTTCGCGATGCCGATCGATACATTACCAGCGGACGAGCGAGCTCGGGACTTGGTCGATGCACAGCTGTGAAGATCGGGGGAAGCGCGAAGATCCCTCGCGGTAGGATCGTCGCTGGGACAAGAGACCTTGGGAGGAAGTCTAGGCTGTGGGGCCACCGCCCATGCGCCCACACATCCCTCCACATCAAGGGGGCGAGCGGTCACTCGACCAACTCCTCGACGCACCGTGCCCCTATCATAAGGAGATGCACCACACCCTGCGTGACTGCAGGGACTTCAAGGCTTCAATCGCTTGCGGCAGGCCCTTCATACCCCTGCCTTCGCCGCCACCTCTGCCGTGTCATCAGGGACCTCCACCTCAGTAGAACAAAGCCAACGGTGCCAGTTTCCCCAACGTCAACCGGCACGTCAATGTCATCATCAGGGGGCATGGCTCCTTAGAAAGCAAAAGGCAGCAGAAGCTGGTCGACCGCCAAGTCATGGTGGCCACTAAAGAGCCTCCAACGCCGTACAACTGGTCGGAGATGTCGATCTCTTTTAGTCGGGCGGACCATTGGCTTAACTATGACCACCCAGGCAAATATCCCCTGTTGGTGAGCCCGGTGGTCCATGAGAGCCGACTCATGAGAGTGCTGATCGATTGGAGGAAGCAGCATCAACATAATGTTCCCGAAGACTCTGCTATCTCTCGGGCTCTCCATCAACTGATCCACAAGAATCAGACAAGCCCATTCTTCAGGATCATGCCTGGTGAGGGAGAATATCCGTTGGGGCACATCAGCTTACCCGTCACCTTTGGAATGGAGGACAACTTCCACACAAAGACTCTCCGTTTCTAGGTGGCAACCTTTGATTCCACCTACAACACTATCATTGGGCGGCCCGGGCTTGCCAAGTTCATGGCAGTCCCTCACTTACTCGTATATAGGTCCTGAAGATGCCGGCCCCACGTGGAGTTCTCTCCGTGCGGGTGGACTTCAAGGGCTTCCGCTCTCTGCGCATCGAGAGGCTTTCCAGATGGCCTTTGCAGCAACCACCACGATAGCTCAGCGTCCGACTCGTCGATGATGCAGCTCAGCTCTCAAAGGATGATCTATCGATCCCGACTCATGAGTCGATCCCTAGCTCAGCTATCCAAGCAACTTGTGGCGATCAAGGAAGTGAGCCTCGACCTCCCTGATGCTTCAATGACGGTGACCATCAGTGCCATTCTCCCTCCCAAATAGGAAGTTGCGCTCGTTCCGATTCTTGAGGGACAACTCGGACATGTTCGCATGGAAGCCTGTAGATATGCCCGGAGTCCCGAGGGAACTGGCCGAGCACAAACTCAAGGTGTTCCCCAATGCAAATCCGATCAAGCAGAGGCTGCGCCAATTCACCCCAGACAAGAGGGAAGCGATCCATGTGGAGTTGGCTTGGCTCCAAGCTATTGGGTTTATTAGAGAAGTCATACATCATGAGTAGGCTGGCAAATCCTCTACTAGTTCTCAAAAAAGAATAAAGTAGACTGGTGGATGTGTTTTGATTATACTGATCTCAACAGGCACTGCCCGAAGGATCCCTTTGGGCTGCCTAGGATAGATCAAGTCGTTGATTCTATGGTCGGATGCTCCCTCCTTTGCTTCTTAGATTGTTACTTGGGCTACCATCAGATTAGCCTGGCTATGGAGGATCAGAAGAAGACCATGTTCATCACGCCCTTTGGGGCGTTTTGCTACACCTCTATGTCATTCGAGCTGAAAAATGCCATAGCAACATAACAACGCGCAATCCAGACGTGTTTGGCCGAACATTGGGGTAACCGTGTCGAGGCTTACATCGATGATGTAGTAATCAAGACGAAGGATCCAGAAGACTTCATCAACGACATACAGCAATGTCTTCAACATTCTCAAGAGGTTTTTCTAGAAGCTTAACCCTGCTAAGTGCATATTCAGGGTCCCAGCTGGGCAGTTACTTAGCCTTCGTCATCAGCAAGAGAGGGATCGAGGCCAACTGGAAGAAGATCAATGCAATTCTCCGGATGCAGCCCCCTAAGTCTCAGAAGAAGGTTCAGAAGCTCACAGGGTGCATGGCCATGCTAAGCCAATTCATCACGCGGCTGGGAGAGCATGGTATGCCATTTTACAAGCTGTTGAAGAAGGTGGACAGGTTCTAGTGGAAACCGGAGGCTCAGGAAGCACTCGAAGCCCTCAAGAAATTCTTGACGACTTCCTCGGTAATGAAGTCATTGAATTGAGACACGGCAGGCCATGCAACTGAAGATCTGCTGTTGTACCTTTCTTGTATGACTCATGTGGTTAGTACTGCTCTGGTGGTTGAAAGGCTAGAGGAAGGACATGTTCAGCTGACTCAACACACAGTTTATTTTATCCGTGAGGTACTCAGCCCGTCTAAGATAAGGTACCCTCAGGTTTAGAAACTATTGTATGCGGTCCTTATCACAGCCCACAAGTTGCATCATTATTTCGAGGAGCATAAGATCATGGTGGTCACCTCATTTCCCATCAGCGAGATTCTGCGAAATAGAGAGGCCACAGGAAGAATTGCCAAGTGAGCGTGTGAGCTAGGAGCACATGACATCGAATTTCGCCCACGCACCGCCATCAAGACTCAAGCACTGGTTGATTTCGTCTGTGAGTGGACAGAGAACCAGGTACCAGACAACCTGGAACCTCTAGAATTCTAGAAGATGTACTTCGACAGGGTCACTCAAGATAGAAGGAGCTAGGGTAGGTGTTGTCTTAACCTCCCCGAAAGGCGAAAAACTCAAGTACGTGCTGCAGATCCTCTTGACGGTGTCCAACAATGCAGCAGAATATGAAGCCATGTTGCATGGGTTGCTCATTGCGATTTTACTTGGCATCAGGCGCCTCATGGTCTATGGGGACTCTCTAGTGGCGATTAGTCAAGTCAACAAGGACTGGGACTGCACCACAGAAGTGATGGACAAATACTGTGCTGAAGTTCGCGAACTGGAGGACAAGTTCGATGGGCTGGAATTTCATCATGTGGACTGCAACAACAATGCCGACGCCGACTTAGTGTCTAAGCTTGGCTCTTCTCAAGACAAAAGTCCCCTAGGTGTGTTCGTCTAGGAACTATCTCGTCCATCCATTGACCGCAAATTAGAACCCCTAGAGCAGCATGTCCTGAGCTTAGAGGAGGCTTTGGCTGACCTGGCTAGTCCCAATCATCAAGTACATCAGGGATGGTGGTGAGCCTGATGACAAAGCATAACCTAAGCGACTTGTTTGGCGCGTGGCCAGCTACACATTGATCGGCTATAGCGCGGTGTGGCTGGAGTTCTCTTGAAGTGTATCGACATATCTCGGGGTAAGGAGTCTGTTGATGGAAATCCACACTGGGCAATGCAAGCAATCACGCTGCCTCCTAGGACGCTGGTTGGAAAAGCATTCAGGGCTGGATTTTATTGGCCGACAGCCGAGCAAGATGCTGCAGAATTGGTCAAGCGGTGTGAAGCTTGTCAGTTCTTCGCAAACCAACATCACCTCCTAGCTCAACAGCTATAGAACATTCCTGTCTCATGGCCCTTTGCATGCTGGGGGCTTGACATGATTGGACCGCTCAAGAGAGCTTCAGGGTGGCTACACTCACGTCTTAGTGGCCATTGACAAGTTCAACAAATGGATCGTGGATCAAACCAATCGCATCTTTAACTTCAGCAAAGGACGGCAGGAATTCATTCAAGAGATTATGTTCCATTTTGGGATCCTGAACAGCATCATCACAGATCTGGGTTCCAACTTCGCAGGCTCAGAATTCTTCAATTTTCTGCAATGAGAAGTCTATACTTGTCAAATATGTCTCGGTAGGGCACCCCATGCCAATGGCCAAGTCGAGCGTGCCAATGGGATGATTCTGGATGCCTTGAAGAAAAGAGTCTTCGACAAGGATGAGAAGCTGGCAGGTAAATGGATCGTGGAACTCCCATACATAGTCTGGAGTCTCAGAACGTAGCCAAGTAAAGCTCTCAATGGAAATATGCCTTTCTTCATGGTGTATGGCTCGGAAGCTAGTGCTGCCTACTGATTTAGCACATGGAGCACCGCGGCTAGCATTCAAAGACATTGCAGAGGCAGAAAGCACTAGGCTTGAGGAGGTTGACTTGCTTCAGGAAGAACGACTCAATTCGGTGATTCAGTCAGGCGCGCTATCAGCAGACTCTAGGGCGTTATCATGAACGTAATATGCGTCCTCGTGCCTTTTCAGTCAGGGAGCTGGTCCTCCGAAGAGTTCTTAAGGGGGCTAGGCATCACAAGCTATCCCCTTCTTGGGAGGGACCTTACATCATCACAGAAGTCACTCGGCTAGGATCTTACCGTTTGTCTGAGATAGATGGTACTCCGATTGGCAACTCTTAGAACATCGAGCACCTTCGCAAGTTCTATTCCTAGATCTCTCTCAAACTTCGGAACTATGTACTCTCGTCTGTACTCTTGATTGGCATCGTGGTTGTCATGGCTTCGAGTTAACTCATCCTCGCTTGTGCTCAGTCAGATGTACTCAGTTAATGAATAAATGCATGATTTCTATGCATGTGTCTTCTTTCTATGGCGTGACTGTGTGATGCCTTTCATGGTAACGTTTTCATCCTTGCGTAACCAGGCAATCAGTCATGGGTCCTAACCTGACTCATGGCTGGTGTTACATGCCTACTCCTACTCAAGATAGGGTGCAGTCTGACCCTAATTACAGGGCAATCAGCCTAGGTCGTTGACCGACAGCCGGTGTTACATGCCTGCGCTCACTCAGAACAGGGCGCAATCTAGCCCTCCTTAAGGGGCAATCAGCCTAGGTCATAGACCGACAGCTGGTGTTACATAACTTCGCGTCCTCATACAAAGGGTGCAATCTGGCCCTCCTTATGGGGCAATCAGCCTAGGTCGTAGACCGACAGCTGGTGTTACATGCCTTCGCATCAAAGGGTGCAATCCGACCCTTACTATGGGGCATTTGGCTTAGGTCATGGACCGACAGCCAGTGTTACATGCCTGCGCTTAGTCATATAAAAAGGGTGTAATCCCACCCTATGCATGGTGTGCTCGAAAATATTCAGCTCGAGTAAACACAAAGGTTTAAGTCGGATACTCTCTTGCATTTTTTATCTCGAGATAGTACGCCCATGAACTCCGAGTTTGATGAGAAACTCTGAATTGTATGGCCGACTCAAGGGCCTGGCTTCACATGACATCATATGTGTGAAGGAACGGCTAACTGAATTTCATAGTTACTAAGAATGTTAATCTTGTTTTCTTACAGATTGAAAGTAATCCATGGTAGGTATCATTTAGATTACAAAGGATGTGGCGTCATTTACATAAATATAGCAGCAACAACTCTAGTTTATGGCTCAAACTCCGCTATAAGCTTTTCGGCTACAGCTTGGATTTTGGCAGCATAGCTGTCAATTGTTGAGTCACTGGGATCGACTGCAACCTTTGCTGTCAATTCGGTTAAGTTCAGATCTGGCCAGGTTATCTTCAACATAAGAAGGACATGTTGCAGAACTAACTTCAGCCTCCCACGAAGATGATTCTTAATGTCCTCCACCAGAGTTGATACTCGATCTGATACTGGTCTTGGAGCTCCAACCTCTGGGGCGCATATGTTCAGCATGGTGGTCATTGCAGCCATTGCAGACTTCATCAGTTCTTTGGTCTTCTCGTAAGCTACCTTCAGTTTTTCACAATTCTTCTTGGCAATCTCATAATTCCATACTGCGAGATCTAGGTCTTGGCGACGTTTCTCTGATAGCTGCTGGGATTCTTTGAGAGCTTGCCTTGTGGATTTCAACACTTTGTCCAAGTCCCTGTTCTTGCTCTAAATTTTGACTCGGATTCTGTTGGCTTCAATTAACTTAGATGTCTTCTTCTCAAGATCTGCCCAGGTCAACTTATGGCTCGTTTGGAGCACTGTTAACGCACTAGACGTATTTTGGAATGATTTCTCGAATCCATCTCGTGACTCTCAGAGTTCTTGGATTTCCCTCTTTGACTGCAGTGCCTCATCCTGTGGACCGATACAGCTTATAGGCTTCTGTAAGTAAAGAATATGCTAGTTGGGTTTCTTGGCGAGTTACCTCGTGCTGTTTTCTCTCCAGTTCAAGCTTGCGCTACAAATTCTGAGGTGTCTCGGGCTTTGTTATGCTCAAGTACAATGTTGTGGTGTGCGACATCGCGCTGAGCTAGTGCACTCTCCAGATCAGCAATCTTCTTGGCAGCAGCTACACTCCAATGCATGAGCAAATGTAAGTATGTCGGGTGATAGGCTGAATGGAAGCCTAAGGGAATAGACATTCACCAGCGGTTTTAGCAGCTCGAGCTGCCTCGAAATCAGCCAGTTGTTGGCGTAGCTTGACCACGTCACTTCCAAGTATGGGAGCAAGTTCTTCGCGCCATCGTGCAGCTTGACCAAGCCAATCCTACAGAAGGGGTTCAGTTCCTTACAAATACTAATAGCAAGGGTTGTTATGCTAAAGATAATGCCTTACATCAAAGGCCTCAAATGGCCTCTATTCAGAAGGACCCATGGTGAGTTGCAAGTCTAGGGCCACTAGATCGAGTGAAGTAGTGCCAGCAATGGCGCCTGTGTCACCTGTTGGCTCAGCATTTTTGTCTCGGGGGCTTGGCACCGATACTGAAATATCTTGCATGGTCTCAGTATTGGTCGGCTCGATGCTGGTAGTTGTCTCTTCCTCATGCATTGTTTCATGCTCGTCCATGGCATGCTCTTGGCGGCCCAAAGTGTCTCCTCCTCTTGGGTTGCTGAGTGCGTCTTGCTAGTTGACAGGGGGTCTGTTGTCAATATTGTCTGGTCGGCGGTCTGCACTTTCCGGCTCCATTTCAGTCGGACGCTCTGGAGCTTCGGTCAAGCCAGTCCCAAGCTCGAGGGCTTCGATCGGGCCAGTCCTAAGCTCGGGGGCTTCGGTGGGGCTAGTCCCAAGCTCAGGAGCTTCAGTCGAGCCAGTCCCAAGCTTGAGAGGCTCTATGTCTTGCCCCATGGAAGGCCTGTACAAAATTTCATTCAATTAGGAAATTGATGGTAGAAGTGGAGTAGGGAGCATCAGTTAAAGGAATCAGGAATACCGTGGTGGTGTGAGACTGTCTTCACTCGGATGTGGGAATGATTTTACAAAATGGTCTAATTCAAGATCGATGTCCGATAAGTTCAGTTCTTCTTCCATTGGCATATGTTGTTGAGTCAGAGGAGAGGAGGTGCCTTCAGCATCCTGCATTCTCTTGGACCTCCTCTCGTGATGCTAAAGGGGAATTTATTCTTCTTCTTCCTCTTCTTCATAAATTAGCATATTCCAGTCGATGTGGCCTAAAGAAGAACCTTCACTGTTGTCAGTCCTCTCTTGCACTTTGGGCTTCTTGCTAGGTCTCTTGGATGGTGATGCTAAGTCGGGAATGGTGGAAGAGGGTTTCTGAGTTTTGACTTGTTCCCTGATGGTTCTCTTTTTCCGGGGGACTTCGGCACTCACTCTGGATGTCTTGGCTCAGGTGCACTTGGGCACCTTTGAGGCAGGGCTGCCTTCTTTCATGGCCATTGTACACTCGGGGGCTGGGCCTTCAGCGCCAGCATCTTCATGCTCGAGGGCTTGCTCTTCCTGAGCCCTGGCATCTTCTCTAGCATCAATGTCTTCAGCTGGGCAGGGGATGACTATATATGTGGCGGCCTCATTATTGCCCTCGCCTTGTGTTGCTGCAACAACAGCTTCCATTTCTTCAGTGGTTAACTCTGACCCTCGTTTTAGCATTTTGTTTGTGCTTTGCTGAGGTGGGTCGGACAGGAACTTGACGATATTGCTCTGCGAAGATTGAGTCAGTAAATATATTCAGTGGTGTTTGCATTATCAGAATACACAAGTAATTCGGTCAACAAGCTAAAATACTTACAGATGGAGTGGGGTACCACACAGAGTAGGGTTGCAGTGATCCTTCATTGTAGACATCACCCCTTAGCATCAACCCAACCTGAGTTTTGATCTCTTTTGCAGTAATGGCTCGGCTGGTCTCTTGGGTAGGATCGCTTGCTCCAACATACAGGTAGGCCGGATATACTCGGTCTTTCATTGGCTGGATGCTCCGGAAGATGAAATCTATGACTATGGCATGGGCGGTCAGGCCATTTTCCTTCAAGTCTGCGATATCCTTGACTAGGATCTCTACCTCAGCACTGTCCTCTAAAGTTGGTGCCTCTTCCCAACTGCTCATCTTGGGGTTTGGCTGACGTCCTGATCGGAGTGGCAGGGAGTTTCCATGATTACTCATGTAAAACCACTCGGAGTGCCACCCTCTATTGCTGTCCTTGAGTGGGATGTCCAGGTACACTGACCTGGTGTACCACCAAGTTTCCAGACCGGGTGTATAAGTTGAGAAAAGCCCTTTATGGTCTGAAGCAAGCTCCAAGAGCTTGGTATGCTAGGTTGAAAGCTTTCCTGCTCAAGTCTGGGTTTGTGATGGGTTCAGTAGACAAGACCTTATTTCTGTTGAGTCACGGCGGTGACACCCTTCTAGTTCAGATATATGTTGATGACATTATCTTTGTTCATCTCACGCCTTGGTGTCTAAGTTTGTTGAACAGATGAGCAGTGAGTTCGAGATGAGTCTCACGGTTGAGCTTCAGTTCTTTCTCGGGCTACAGATCAAGCAAGGCCCAGAAGGAACCTTCGTTCATCAAGTCAAGTACACGAAGGACATTCTGAGAAAGTTTGACAAGGGAGATCTCACGCCCATGGTGACTCTCATGTCAACACAGATGGCACTTGATGCTGATGAAGAAGGGGAGGTGGTGGACCAAAGAGAGTACCGAGGGATGATCGGATCACTTCTGTACCTGATGGCGACTAGGCCGGACATTCAGTTCGCGGTTTGCCTCTGTGCGCGTTTTCAGGCCTCACCGAGGACATCACACCGTCAAGCGGAGAAGCGCATCTTCAGGTACCTAAAATACACTGCTGAGCTTGGTCTTTGGTTCTCTTCAGCTTCGTTGCTCTCTCTCAGAGGGTATTCGGTTGCTGACTTTGCGGGCTATCGGCTAGAGTGCAAGTCTACTGGCACCTGCCAGTTTCTTGGTTCTTCTCTTGTCTCTTGGTCCTCACGCAAGCAATCTAGCGTAGCCACTTCTACCACAGAAGCTGAATACATTGCTGCTGCTAGTTGCTGCTCACAGCTGCTTTGTATGAAGTCCACTTTGAGTGACTTTGGTCTCAGTTTTAGGAAGATCCCTCTCCTAGTAGACTCTACTTCTGCTATTTCTATAGCTAAGAACCCCATCTTGCACTCCAGAACCAAACACATAGACATGAGGTTTCATTTTCTGAGAGATTACTATGAGAAGGGAGATATAGACTTGATCCATGTAGAGACTGAGAACTAGTTGGCAGACATCTTCACCAAGCCCTTAGATCTTAGCGTGTTTGCTCGCTTGCGTGGGGAGCTTGGTGTTTGTTACCCCTTTTAGGTTGGGGTAACTTTGGTGTAGTTTAGGGTTTTGTTTTGCCTTTTCTTTGTGTTTCCTTTTTTCTCTTGCATTTTGTATCATACCATGCATTGCATTGTACCATATGCATTTTCACTTACACTAGCACTAGAGCTCTTCTGGTATGACAAGTTAGTACTTGCTTGTGCTAGATTGTACAGTTGCTTGCATGATCATGGTTGGCTAAGCTCCTTGAATCTGTCTAATATCTTTTGTGAGCTCAGTCACTTTTGTTTCTTGAAAATAAAAAATCATGATCACCACTTGACTTGGCTACCTAGCATGTGTAGGAATGTTGAATGCTATACTATCTTTTCATACTTGGATATGCTAGTCGTTTGCCTTTGTTAAGCTGATGCCTAAGCATTTATGACACATTTTCCAAATCAGAAATCTCAATTAATTTTGTCTACAAAGTGGTGTCTAATGAGCTAAATTGAAAAGATCCAGGTGGGTTCACTTGTCACACTGATCTAGTTTGAGATGGCTTGCCTTTGCACTTTGGCATGAACTTGGACTAGGCTGTGTATGACCAAAACCTTGTCTTAAGCTTCTGATGGTCTTCTGAACCTAGGCTTGGCATTGGTTGGTAAGAAGTGGCAAACACAAGTGAATAACCCCTGGCATATGATCTGATTTGTTTGAAGTTCAAAATTGCTAAATCTGAAATCTGCAAGTCTCTAAATTGCTTATGGCCTGTTGTATATGCTTTGGTTGAGAGTAGCACACCTTGTATGTTCTGCTAGCATCTTGCTGTTCATGCCTATCTTGCTAGATGCTATTCATGTTGGTGATGCTTTCTTTTCCACAACCCTGAAAAACATGCTCCTGATCTATATAAGATAGATTCAATTGAGCTCGTTTGCATGCTTCCTTGCCCTCACTTGCTCTGTATGCTAGAACTTGTATTTACTAGCTTTTCATCCCACCTGAGCTCTTCATGCTACACTTCCTGCATTTCATGGCATATTTTGAGGGGGACTTGTCCATTTCAATGGGAGTTGAGTTCTATGAACCCTTGATGTGTCCATTGTCAACAAGGTGGAGAGATGTTGACTCTTGAGGAGAGAGATAATGGACCAAGAGGGAGAACTCTGTAGAGATCTAGTTAAGGGGGAGTTTGAGCTTTCAGCATGCTCTTGCATTGGTGCGTTGAGCCTTTTGTCTCCTTCTGGAGGAGCCGATGCTTTGCCTAAGCATGACTGTGTTGAGCCAGCTTGCGCCTAAGCATGACTGTGTTGAGCCAGCTTGCGCCTAAGCATGACTGTGTTGAGCCAGCTTGCCTCTTTCTTGAGGGGTCATGCTTTAGTTTGATCGACTGCGTTGAGCGGTTTCCCTTGTCTTAGGGGGTCGATTTTGGTTTTGCTTTTGTTGTCTCAATTTGCCCTTTTCTGCTGGTATTTGGCTTTTGGGCATCTTGAGAAACTTCGTTTTTTTCTTCTTTCTTTTCGGTTTAACGCTTTTCTTCTTGTCTTTGTTCTATTTCAGGTTACAGGTTGAAGGTGTTGACAATGCACTCATCAAGGGGGAGATTGAGAGCCAATGCACCGGCTCCATTGCCTCTGGAGTGATGAGTGATTGTCAATAGTAGCAAGGCCCAGAAGGACTTGGGCACCAGACCTCTGATGGACAGGAGGCCCTCCGATGGACTAGAGGTAGAGGAAAGTCCTCCGAAGGACTGGAGGCATGCTTGGTGTCTGTCGGCCATGGGAGTTCGGTATATGGAGGAGCGGCCTCAGAAGGAGTAAGTCCTCGGAAGGACTACGAGGCTGCCTCGATGGACAGGGGATGCCGGGCGCCACCACGGTGCTCCAACCCGAATGCGTGGTGCGAAGGCGGGCGAGGGAGGCTTTGGCGGCTTCGGCTCAAAACCGCCACCCAAGCTACCCAAGCCTTGGTGAGTTGGGCCATGACTCGCCAAGGTAGAGAAGATGGGCAAAATCCAGCCCAGGTGTAGACTTCCTAAAGTTTCCCGGTTTCTGACTGCAAAACTAGGGGCGGATCGCGGATTGGACTACTGGCCACATGGAGAACATCCGAGGATTGCGTGGAACTTACGAAGATCCAGACTTCATCGTGGTCATCCGTCCCGAAATATCCTGTAATCTTTCGTTTGTGTCCTTAGGGTTTGTCTAGTTGTAGGGACCTAAGTGCAAAACTGTCTAAACAACACTCGGGTATAAATAGGTCCAAGGTAGGTCATTACTGTGACTCTTGGCTGCTAGGATTAGTCTTGGCTTGGTGATTTTCATCCTTAAGCTTTGAGCTCCATTGTTAGGGTGGTTAGAGTAGGATTTAGCCTCCTAATCATGAGGGAAGGTGAGGGTGGTTGCTTGGGATGAATTTCTGCTTCTATGCCGAATCTTTAGACCCATCTTGGGCACTTAATCGAAGCAAATTCGTGCAGTAACCTTGTGTTCTTCTCCTTCCTCTCTCTCTTTGGTTTTTGGGTTCAATCCTTGGCTTTTTGAGTGTTTGTGTTGGACAAGCTTGAATCCCTTTCATTGGTGATGTTTTGGACTTGCTAGGATGTGGAGATCATGACTTAGTTCATCTTAATCCTGCTGGATTGCCACGAGCAAGCCTCATTTGTGTTTTCCCCTTTTTTGCCCAAAGATTGCCATTTCATGAGATCTGAAATTCCCGCTAATTCCCTTGTCACTTTGTGTTGATCTTTTGGGAAAAGCTTTGGAATAGGGTCCAGATAGCCTGTGCAAAATTTTGTGAAGTTTGGACAAGGTTTGGTCAGGTTTGGGTTTGAAAACCCCCTTTCTACGACTCTACCGGACAATCCGGCAGAGGCCACCAGACAGTTCGGTTTCCACCGGATAGTCCGGCAGCGCCCACCGGACAGTCCAGCGTGAGTGCTGTTCGGGCCGTGCCACCTGACAGTCTGACAGCAGGCACCGGATAGTCCGGTTCCACCGGACAGTCCGATCCTGCCAGGGAGTAGCTGTGTTCTCTTCATTTTGGTTTTTCCGCTGTGTTTCTGCTCGGGATTTTTGCTTTCCCCACTGTAAGATCATTCTCTTTTCTTGCTGTAAGTTAGTGAGACGCACCTTGGTGCGGTGAGTGTCGTGTGGAGGTTTTGCAAGGTTTTGTTGCCTTAGTGCCATTCTTGGTTGGATCTTAAGTTTTCCTGCATTGGTGCTTATCCTCTCAGTGGACTTTCTTGGGGGTTGTGATTTTGAGTTTTCAAGTGCTCCTATTCACCCCCCTCTAGTCGCACGTCTCGGTCCTACGCAGTAGCATTATCACACATATGAGTTCGTTGGAAAAGAGAACACAAAGTATCATTAGAAGATAAAGTTCATTGCACATTACACATAATTATACAGGGGATTTCACTACGGGACATTACACTCCTAGTTAACTACTCCTAATCTAATTGCCGATGCGGTGGCACTTCTTAGTGGGCAGGGAAGCGTCTTCGTCGCTGCTGCTGCCGTCGTTGTCGTGGTCATTGTTGTCATCGTCGTCGTCGTCGTCGTCGTTGTCATCACCGCCGTCATCCCTGTTGTCGTCATCATCGTCGTCGTCCTCGTTGTCCTCCTCCTCGTCGCTGTCGTCGTCGTCCGGGCCGCAGAGGCTGGGGTTTTTGAGGCCCCGGAGTATCACCTTCTCCTTCTAGTTATACTGGTCAGAGTCAGAGGAGGAGTCATCGTCCACCTCCTCCTACGGCTTCTTCCCCTTGTCGTCGTCGCTGTAGCCATAGGGCTCGGCGTCGCTAGGCGGGTCTTGCTCGCCGGGGCCATCGGAGAAGATCTCGTCCTCCTCATCGGAGAACTCTCGGTGGTTCCTATGGTTGTCGGCCATGGTGCCTGAAGGATGGAGGGGAGTGTTTGGCAATGGGCTTTATTGTACAAACAAGGCAATGAAGGTATGATCGATGCAAGGGCTCATGCCTTGGTTATATAGCGGGCGAAGCGCCGCTTCGGCTTCTGCAAGTATGCGCACAGGGATGTCGTTTCATATTTGGGATGGATACATGTCGCCGATCTACATGTGTGATGGTTCATGAAAGTTGGATCTATGAGCGGTTGCGTTTTCAAGGTAAAGCATATACGACAAAAGAAAGGAATGGCTCTTCGTATTCTTGTTCCCAGTTAACACCCAATGGGTGGGGAATTTTTTCTCGAAATTTTCTGTTGGGACAAAAGCATGAAGATTTTAGTTGGGTGATAATGAGTTGGGGGAGTTCTCTGGATCTTCAAGCTGATTGCTACTCAAGTCAACTTGAAGCTCGGGGGCTACACCCAATGGGTGCACCTAGTTAGTGCTACCATTGAAAAGCTACATTGATTGACTAGGAGGAGTTCGTACTTTGGAGACTTTTAATTGTTCGGACCTTCAAGCTGATTGCTACTCAAGTCAACTTGAAGCTCGGGGGCTATACCCATTGGGTGCACCTAGTCGGTGCAACCAATAAATTGAGATGATTGACCTGAAGACATAATTGTTAAAATCTGTTATTATTTTGGATCTTTAAGCTGATTGTTGCTCAAGTCAGCTTAAAGCTTGGGGGTTACACCCAATGGGTGCACTGGGTCGGTGTAACCATTGTGGGGGTAAGCTAATTGACTCGGATGCATTTTTCATTCGGAGCTGAGGATGGCTTTGGGAGTCTCGAGTTAATTGTCTTCTGAATTAACTCGAGCCTCGGGGGCTTGTGAGGGGTGAATATCCCCTGGTTCCTCATGGCATGGATCCAAGACATGGGCTGTTGGTGGGCCTGAGAAGGGCAAATGGCTGATCTCGTGGCCCGGTTGCCTAGCTCAGGCCCAAATACAGTTGGGAAAACTTGGAGATCAAGACAAAGACGTCGTAATCCATGGAAGCAAGGAAGGAAGCTTGTTCAAACTTAGGGTTCGAGATTCACAGAAGATCAGGGAAGATACAATGGAAATTGAGATTTTGTTTGATTTCTTGTAATCTAAACCGACTAGGAGATATAGAAGGAACATGACTTGTAACCCAAGAATCTGTTAGACTATATAAGGTGGATGAGGGACCCCTATGTAGCATCTCTCAACCCATCGCAATCCACCAAACACGCCCTCGCATAAAGCCCTAGCCCTCATTGTAATCTTGAGTACTCGAAGTAATACATGGCGCCACAAACAGGACACAGGGTGTTACGCATCTCGCGGCCCGATCCTGTATAAATCTCTATGTCTTGTCGCATTTTCTTGCGAACCATCGAGCTACGTCGACTTCGCCGACCCTCAAAAGCACCTCGTGACATATCCCGTGGTGCACTACTGGTGTAAAACCCCGATAGCTATCCCAAGACACAAGCTGAGGATGAGAACTTCATTAGAAACAATGCCAACAACTTCAACAATGGGAATCGTCCTCAACTAGGATGGGCTACAAGACCATATATTCCTTTCTTCGGACAAGCTAATTCTTCAGGTAATTCGTAGCAGTTTCCTAAACATAACTTTGATCAAAAAGCTATGAAAGATAGGATCAGTAAAAAGCTCCATGCTAATGATAGAATGTTTGAATCTATTTCTCTACAAATGGAGACTTTGAACAGTGCTAGGAAAAACCAATTGAGCTTTAACAAAATGTTAGAAACCTAAATAGCTCAGCTGGCTGCTTCTTTACCTAACCCAAATGCGGGCAAGCTGCCTGGACATCCTGAAGCTCCTCCTAAAGAGCACATCAATGCAGTAACCACTAGGGGTGGGAAGTCTACACAAGATCCCCTGCCTCCTAGTCATGCAGGTGTTGGCGTTCCTTAGCCTTCAGATATAATTCCGCAAGTGCACGGTAAATGCGTTGTAGATCTTTCACCCAAGAGTATTCTAGGGTAATGAATCCACAGAGAATGAGGAGTATAATAACACGTAACACAACAAACCAAACTAGTGAAGCTAGCAATGTAGAGGATAAAAGATAGGGGGGAGCATGTTCTCGACAAATGTTAGATCGCTTTACTATACTAAGCATGCAAAGAGATATACTTGCCATGTCAACAAAGACACCAAAGCTGTAGCACCACTGCCAGGCACCAGAGTGCTGATTACCCAGCCGAGAAAGGTGGGTACTACAGGAGAAGGCTATATCGTCAGGGAGTCTATCCGAACGTACGGGATTGGAATACTGAGAACACAAAAGCTACCACCTAATGTGTCTACCAACCAGAGCTGTGTGGGATAGCCGACCAACCAAGGTAAACTCTAAGTATAAATACCGTCATGCCACTCAGAGAGTCTACTACAAACCGGTAATGAGCCAGAAAAGCAAGCACTACTATATAGCCAACACTATAAGCATGTACAAGGTTCCCATAAACAGACAAGTATAAGACTAAGTATGAAAGCAAAGTAAGTATGAAATAACAAAGACAGAGGACAAGGAACTTTACTCAATCCTAGAATTGAATATCCTTCCGCTGAGAATACAAGTATGGGAGCAAAGAGAAATCCAGCTCCCGCACTCTTCTCCTCACTACTCTCCTTGATACAAGAGGCACTCTCTCTACAAGCTAAGGGATAACTTCACTTCTCCATGCTATACACTTCGCACCAAGTGCTTCTATGCCACTACATCTACACACACACACTTCACAAATGAGCTACCAGGGGGTATTTATAGTACCACGGGAGTAAGGGGGTACTATCAGGGTCGGTATGGCGGTTACAAGGGCGTGGGCAAGGCCGGGCGGCCTGGTAGGAGGCCGGGCGGCCTAGGGTGCCCTTGGATCCACCGCCTTACTTCATCCTTCGGTTGATATTGACTCTCCAAGGCGGTTGTAGGTCGGTTGGCGGTTATCCTCGTGTGCTTTTGCCTCAACCATTGGATTCTCTTTGTGTTTCTTCCTTAGCCATTGGATGGGACACCCTTGGATCTCTGACTCAACCAATCCGTGGGCTGGATTGGTGAGGTGGAGGCCTTCCGATGTGTTTGTGCTTCTTTTCTCGTTTGCCACGGTGGATTTGTGTTTGACACGTTGTTTCTTGCATGCAGGTGAAGAATGGTGGCATTTGGAGCCGGAGGCAGGTCGAGCTGCTAAAAGATAGGCCGGGCGGCCTGGACAATAGGCCGGATGGCATGGGTCCTTAGCCCATATCCAGCCTTCCTTCTTGGTTCACCATGTTTTGTATGTTTTTGCACCGTGACATGTGTTCCTACAAGACTTTTGTACACAACTTGTGGAACCGGTTAATATGTATCAACTTTGCATAAAATCACCCTTGGAACATGAAATGTTGGTGGTCGAAATGGGTTATAACGACCGCCAATACCCCCCCACACACACTTAGATCTTTACTCATCCTCGAGCAAAGGAGAGTTAAGCATGGTGTAGAGAGCATATGACAACTGTAGTCTTACCAAGCACAAAAGATACTCCCAAATTGGCTCATCTTACCCTAGATTTCAATGGTGGCTACACTTATGATTTTGAGATGTTGAGACTAAGAACGAGCCACAAGTACCACAACAGGTTTCTGCCAACTATGAGCAACTGAGGTTTTTCTCACTTTTTCGAAAAGTATAGTGCTCATTCCTTTGTTCTCAAGATCACCTCTCGATCACTCAAAGGATGAGAATCCTTGTGTTTCCTCTCCTCCTATTCTAAGTTTGAGTGGAGCTGAGAAGTAACTTGACTATCTCATAATGTTTGTATCACCAAGTCAAATCAATGTGTCAAGCAAAGAGTATGAATCAATTCAAGAACTTTGGCTATCTGCAAGTGTGGCGGAAAGTTTATTGGTAAGTGTGCCTTGGTATTCCCCTTTTTGATGCGAGAGAGGGCATGGTATTTTCTTTTCCTCTTTCTTTCTTTCTTTCTTTCTTTTCTCTTTCTCAATTTTTTTTTCAATTCAATTCCATGCCTCTCTTCCTCTCTTTTTGCATGATTGATGAGGGGTAATTGGAATGTTTGTATAGCACATCTTGTTGGAACTTTGTGATATGGACGTGCACGTGATAGCCAAAAGTTATGAATGATTCTAACTCATTTGATGGCACAAAATTTGACAAGGTTCAAAACATTCAGAGAAGCCTTTTTGATGCATAAGAATTTTCATTTGTGGCACTAGTAGGACATGTGTCTTGAGAACATTGGAGAAGAACACATTTTGATATTTTAGCAAAACAAAAACTCTTTGCTCAAGCAGGAGATTACTGGGGTGTATACATGTTACTCATATCTGATGAATCAACATCTTAAATCAAAGCGGGTCCCTAATCAAGAGTATCCATGGGCAATTTTACTTCAACATAGGGAGTAAAGTTTGTACAAGCATAGACACAGGTTGTGAATATGATCATGTAGAGTAAATTTTATCCAAGTTTCATGTATAGCATGGAATACAAGGACCATATATGAAAAATTTGCGATAATACCTAGTCCATGTGCAAGGTTGAGGTGGAGATGGGCTGACTCAGCCCAGGACTAGGTTGGGCAGCCTAGTCAGGAGCCGGGCAGCCTGACAATGGAGTCTGCCGACCTTTGCATCAATCGTGTTGTGTGGAGAAGTGTTTTGGGACAGTCCTTTTCTGCGTTTGGTACTGTTTTTCATCAACTTGACAGACCGGGCGGCCTGGGTAGGTGCCGGGCGGCCTGGGTTGGAGGCCAGGGTGGCCTGGGGTTAGGTCGGGCAGGCCAGCCTTTGGCTCGGTTCGTCCCAAGTTTTTATGTGCAACGAGGTGCAACCCTATACATCATGATTCTTCGTTCATTTCTGCAGGGTTAGTGATGAGAGTTTGGGGGGAGGCTAAGTGCATTCCCCCCACACTTGAACTCAAAGCAGGGATAGACAAAATATTTTTTGAACTAAGCATTAATCAAACTAAAACAAAGATAGAGATAGGCGCTGCCCATACAAAGAAAGAAATAAAAGAAACAAAACCTAAGCACTAAGAAAACAAAAAGGGCGCCTATACTAAAATTTATTGTGAAGCCATGGGCATCTATGGTTTTAGATCATAGATATTAGGATGCCATGTGGCTTCCGCGAGGCGGCGAAACTTGGAAGAGAAGCCCTTCCTAAGGATTTCTAGCTTATCATTAATCTCCCACTTCCAAAGTTCGCCTTCCGCGCAGCCCTCCACAAGTCTTTGCAGTGCGTGCTTGAGCGCTTTGATCTCCAACTTAAGAGACTTGATGGTCTCTTTCTCCTCCTCCTCTAAATCTTCAAATTGGCCCAGTGGAGTCCGGATCAGAGGGGTTTTGGAGATCCTCTTCATGGTCCTCCTAGGGGGAGTGGAGTCTGATGGACTCATCGATTGATGTGTCCCCCCTAAGGACGTTCTCCAAGTGCTTAGGGACCAACACCTTCCCCTACCTTCCAGAGGGAGTAACTCCACCCCGAATGGTGTAGGTTGGTGATTGTGGCCACTCGGGCACCTCCTTGCCCATGCCCTCCACAGAATCTTCTAGGAAGAGTTTCTGGAATGGGCACCTAGGGGCTGATCGCCCCAACCTTAGGCCGAGGGGAATTTGCCTAGAAACACCTTCTCCGCGTTGGTTCGTGCAGGAGATAGGGCACGTATAGGCCTTCCTGCACTTGCAGTGAGTGCGCGGGGGAGGTCGGGCAGGCCTTTCTCCAGGCCGAGCGGCCTGAGGGGTGGCCAGGTGGCCAGTGGTGTCACATCCAGCATCCTCAATGGTGCCATTCCCCATTGGTACGTGGGTGAACTCATCGTCGGAGGCCGGTGAATAGGTCGCCATGGTGCCGGATGTTAGGGCAAGGCTCTTGGATGGAGTGTTGTTGGAGGCCATGACTTAGCTCTTTGAGTGGAGATGAGATGAGAATGAAGAGAGTGGTTGGAAGGGAAGAAACTCTCGTGTTTAAGTCGTGAAAGCTCGATCTCATCTACTCAATGACGTCTGGCGGCTTAGGGATCAACTCAACTCAAAAAATTTCGAAAAGAGGCGGCTAAGCGGCAAGGTGGGAGGTTGGGTGGCCAGTATGGGGCCAGGCGGCCTGGCCCTTGGGTCGAGCGGCTTCACCAGGGGGCCGGGCGGCCTGACCTGAGGTCGGCCAGCCTCGCCGACCCTGGTTTGGTGTTGACGTCACTTAAGCACGGCAAACCTTATACTGCAAGCGACAGTATCGTGTGTAGCTTTTCCCCAGGATGAGTATCGTGGGTTTTGTCAATCCAAGGAACGAACTAAAGGTAATCTAATTAACAAGAGTTTGAGATAAACTTAAAGGGGTGAAAGGTGTATAGTTAACTCTAAACCAATCCTGAATCTAAACCAAATATGTTAATATATAAGATAGACAATTAGAACATCATTAGAGAACTAATTAAAGGGTATTAACTAGCTTCTAATCAGGCTCTAAACGGATCCAAAGCATATGCGATAACGGGCATCACATCTAAGATAAAACAGCGAGATAACTAGTAGCTTAAGGCAAACAAGCATGTTCAAGCATATTCATCATAGTATAATTAAATCATGATCAACCAATCTAATCCCCTAGATCGAGTTTAACCTTTCCCCGGGCTCTACTGTCACTAGTAACCAGGTAATCGACGAGAAACTCTCAACATGCATACATAATTAGAGAACGCGCTTCTAATTACTTAACATAGTCTAATAACATAATTAAAGCAACTAGAACTTCTAATCACCATGATCACAAGAACTAGAAACATAACTATATCATTAGTAAACTAGATTAGAGATCAAGAACGCAAGATAAATAACACACTTAATGACATGGTCTAATCAACAAGCATCTAGATCTAAATCTAATTAGAACTAGAACAAGCATAATTAGAACAAGAACTTGATAATTAGACAAGAACAAAGCTTCATTGATTAACTGTATCAACATTACATCCATGATCATCCCTTCCCTTGATGATACAATTAGGCCTCCAAAGCTAGGTAATTAGAGCACCATGCAAGGCCTCTAATCACCTCCAGGAACTAGAAGAACTCTAATCCTAGACTAGAAACTCGACCCTCTGCTCTCTCTAGTTGTTGTCCCTCTTTCCGCCGACTTCACGCCTTGATAATGAATTGGATACCTCGACTCGGGGCCTAGACTCGCTATTTATACCCTGGAGAAGACGTGGGAGAAAAGGCAAGTCGAACCGACGTTCGGAGAGGTGGGGTCAGCCGACCAGGAGGGTCAAGGTCGGCCGACCCAGACTTTTCCTACGCCGTCTCCTTTCCATCTTTCGCGGGGTAGTTACTTAATGCTTAAGTAATATTTGTGTGAGGCCTTCAGGACTCTTATGCTTCTGGAATCTTCGTAATGGGCCGAGCTTCGATGAATGCTTCTAGCCTTTGTCATATTCATCATCTTTAATGAATAAATATCTTTATTTTCTTGTAGCTCTTTTGACACTTCATTGAATCTTCTGGTTAGGGAGCCTTGATCTACACAGAGGTGCTATGAGTACACCAAGTCTTCCTTGTTCTTCATCTTCAATCCATGTCATCTAGCGGTCTTTTCTTACTCGAAGTGGATCATGGTGAATTTCGCGAAAAATTGGTCTCAACCCTGTAAAAATCACATGTAGCATATTTCCAAGACAATATTGCAGAATCCACAGTTATCGGTGATAAATGTTAGTGAAAGATATAGTTGACGCATAAAATCAATGATAAATCATATAAAATGATGCATAAATTTCGTACATAAGCCGCGTCAACATTTGGCAGACCAGATGTCGGTTTTACCCTTCTAGGTGCTTGAAACCCTATTTCATCGTGTTGTGCCGTCACTTTGTTGAGATTTGGTGATGTGGAAGCAAAAGGTGAGATAAGACAGAAAAGAGAGGAGCATGGTAGTGTACATGGCTTCGTTTAAGGTTGGAGCTAGACCGTGGCCGTGTGATCATGCCGTTTCTTGCAGCTCATAGACGTCCACTTCTTCGAGCTGTGCATTTCGGGCTCTAGGAAAACTTTTAGGCGTTACCTGTTCGCCTTAAAGACTTTCTTGTCATCATCCTGTAGGGTGATGGCACCGTGATCGGCAGCATCAAGGACCAAAAATGGCCCTTCCCACTTACTTCTAAGCTTACCATGACCAAACAAACGAACATGAGAATTAAAAAGTAGTACCTTATCGCTTGGTTTGAATGTCTTGATCTTGATACGCTTGTCGTGCCATCTTTTGGTTCGCTCTTTGTATAGCTTAACACTGTGGTAGGCCTTCTTCCTCCATTCCTCCTATTCGGTGAGTTAAATCTGACGTCGAACTCCCGCTGATTGGAGATCCATGTTCCATTTCCTTATTGCCCATTGAGACTTGAACTCAAGTTCTACTAGTAGGTGACACGTCTTGCCGTACACCATTTGGTATGGTGTCATACCAATGGGAGTTTTATATGCTATGCGGTACGCCCATAGAGCGTCGGGTAGCTTGGATACCCAATCTTTTCCCACAGCTTCGACAGTTTTCTACAGGATGTTCTTGATCTGCTTGTTCAATGTCTCAGCTTGGCCACTTGTCTGCAGGTGATAAGGACTGCCGACACAGTGATCCACACCGAGTTCTGCAAGGCACCTCTTGAATCTTTTATCTATGAAGTGAGGTCCTCCATCGCTGATGATGACCCTTGGCGTACCAAATCGAGGAAAGATGGTGTCGTCGAACATTATGATCGAATGCCTCAAATCTGCCGCGGAGCACAGGTAGTGCCTCTACCCATTTTGATACATAGTCCACTGCGATCAAGATGTATTCTTTGTCTCCACACTTGCAGAAAGGCCCCATGAAGTCTATGCCCCACACATCGAATATATCGAGTTGAAGGTTGCTTGTGAGCGGCATAGCATCCCTTGGGTTAATGTTTCCTTGGCGCTGACACCGTGAGCACCTTCGTACGAACTCTTTGGCATCATCATACATATTTGGCCAGTAGAATCCACTTTGCCAAATCTTTGCATGTGTCTGATAGGCTCCATAGTGACCACCATAGGAAGATGAGTGGCATCTATCAAGGATTTGAGGTACTCCGCAAACTAGAATGCAGCGACGTAAGAGTCCGTCTGGGCAGAGTTTGTATAGGTAGGGGTCATCCCAGTGATAGAACCGGTTGTCATGGATCAATTTCCTCTTGACAACTCCTTCAGGTATATATCCCGTGACCAGGTAATTGACCTGATCTGCGTACCATGGTTAGGATGTGGTGACCTTTAGGAGGGTGTCATCTCTCATGTAGTCATCAATCGGCAAGGATGATGTCTCTTCAAATTGCATTCATGAGAGATGATCGGCAACTGAATTCTCAACTCCCATCTTATCTCTGATTTCTATGTCAAATTCTTGGAGTAGTAGGATCCATCCGTATCAGTTGTGGCCTTGCATCTTTCTTGGTGAGGAGGTATTTGAGAGCTACATGATCTGTATATATGATGACTTTGGCTCCCACCAAATATGATCTGAACTTGTCAATGGCAAAGACGACTGCTAACAACTCTTTTTCGGTGGTGGAGTAATTCAGCTGCGGGCCAGTGAGTGTCTTGCTTGCATAGGATATGGCATGATGTTTTCTATCCTTGCTCTGGCCTAGGATTACTGCTATAGCATAATCGCTGGCATCGCACATGATTTCAAAAGGAGCATTCCAGTCTGGTGGTTGGATGATGGGTGCTGTGACTAGAGCCTTCTTGAGTGTATGGAATGCTTCAAGGCAGGCATCATCAAACACAAAGGGTCTGTCCTTGGCTAGGAGGCTAGTCAGAGGCTGGGCAATAAAGGAGAAGTTTTTGATGAATCTCCTATAGAACCCAGCATGCCCAAGAAAGATTTGGAGTGCCTTGATGTTTGCTGGAGGTGGAAGCTACTCATTGACTTCAATTTTTGCATGGTCCACCTCTATGCCTCTCTCTGAGACTCTGTGTCCTAGCACAATCCCTTCTCTGACCATAAAGTGACACTTTTCCCAGTTTAGGACAAGGTCAACTTCTTTGCACCGCTGGAGAACCTTCTCCAAGTTCTCTCGACATCCATTAAAGGTCTTGCCATAAACTGAGAAGTCGTCCATGAAGACTTTCATTATATTTTCTATCAGGTCAGAGAATATGGCCATCATGCAACGCTGGAACAATGCTGGAACATTGCACAGCCCGAACGACATCTGTTGATATGCAAACGTGCCGTAAGGACATGTGAAGGTAGTCTTACTCTGGTCATTCAGGTGAATTGGGATCTGGTGATAACCGGAGTAGCCATCGAGATAGCAGAAGAAGGAGTGATTGGCGAGCCTTTTGAGCATTTCATCAATGAAAGGAAGGTGGAAGTGGTCTTTCTGGGTGACTGAGTTGAGTTTTCTATAGTCGATGCACATTCGCCATCCCATGACAGTGCGCTGAGGGATTAACTCATTATTCTGGTTCTTCACAACTGTCATTCCTCCCTTCTTGGGTACGACTTGGACTGGACTGACCCATTCACTATCTTGTACGGGGTATATAATAGCCGCGTGTAGGAGTTTAAGTACCTCCTTCTTAACTACCTCTCTCATCGCATTATTGAGTCTGCGTTGTGGTTCCCTTGTAGGCCGATGTTTGGTCTCCATGGGGATGCGATATGTGCACAGGTTAGGACTGATTCCCTTCAGATCTTGCAGTGAGTACCCAAGCACTGATCTGTACTTTTCCAAGAATGAGAGTAATCACTGGCTTTCATTCTCGGTCAGCTTGTCGCTGATGATCACCGATGTGTCCGGATTCCTGTTAAGGAAGGCGTACTTCAGGCCAGGCGGTAGCTGTTTAAGCTCAATTTTTGGGGGGTCAGGCCGCAGAGATTCCCCCAGTTCTTCGAACTCAAGCGGCTCTTCTACCACAATGAAGTCGCTAGCCTCTTCCTCTAGGCTGTGTTGATCCTCCTCTTTCTCAAGTGAAATACCCATCACTTCTTCTAGGGGGTCAACTTCTGGCTTAGATTATGTTTTGATATTCAGAGCTCGACTCATGCAAATTTCGAGCACCTCTTGACCAAACTGAAGCTGTAACTGTCCTGGATTTGTCGTGTTAATTAGGGAAGCAATGGGGAGCCCAATCAACATGAATGGCATAGGCTCTTCGGGTATGTCGAAGACGTGGAAGTCTACGAATATCCGCTTGACCCCAAGGTAACTGGTATGACCCGAATGACTTCCATGATTTTCCAATGATTCATTCTTGTTCCAGTTCAAGCGAATGTCGGATTTTGATCATGGTTGAGGTGGAAATTAGTGTCTACAACATATTTGGGAATGATGTTCACCCCAACTCATGGGTCATAGAGAATATCTTGTGGAAGCATGTCAGATACATGGCCAGGGATGAGAGTTGGTTCTAGGTAGAACCTAACGAATTTTGTATCAAGTCTTCTCTCTTCTAGCCATTCCCGATTTATCACAGCTGTAAGCCAGAGTAGGTCCTCTCTCATTTGATGTATCTGATGTGGGAAGAGGTACGCTGGTTGAGAGGTCCTTTCGAAGCGTCGACTCACTTTAGGCAACCGAGATACATTGCCAAAGCTTGCGAATAGTTCATCGTCGAATGAGAATGGCGGAACCGATGGAAGATTCATCATGTGTTCACGGACCCTCTCAGTGTCCTATGACATGCTTGGTTTGGGACATCCTCTATCATGTGGGTTTGACGGGATAGTGGAGTTGGTGGATGGGTGTTTTGACTTTCTTCGTGGTAGCTGGGCTCAGGTGGATCTTATGGATATGAGCATGGTTTCTTGATCTTACTGCCATCAGAGGATTTCTCGAGGATTTTATCAAGGACTTTCCGTCCTTCTGGGCAGTTAAGTGAGAGAACGATCCTCCCGATGCTAAATCCAAACATAGTCCTGTGCCTAGTGATAGGCCTCTGACAAAGTGCTACATGATCATGGATTCTTGTATCACCAAGTCAAGGCCAGATGTGACCAGACTCGTGAAACGTGACTCGGCTGGGGCCAAGTCCTTGTTACTTCCTTGTCAGAAGTTGAGAACTTCACATTGGAGGTCAACGACTCCATGTTGTGGGAAGAAGTGTAGACAGAACTTGACTTTAAGTCTTTCCCAACTCCCCTCTACTACACTAACTGCTCTGTTATACCAAGATTTTGCTGCTCCCGTATGTGAGAATGGAAAGAGCAGCCATCGAAGAGTTTCTCTAGGCATTCCCGAAATTACAAGGCAACTGCATAGCTGCTCGAATTCTCGGAGGTGCATGTAGGGGCTCTCTTAGTCTAATCCCGTGAAACATTGATCCCGAACCATGGCTATCAAGCTGGGATGTAGCTGATAGCCATCTGTGATGATGGGGGCGGACGATGGTGGAGTCTCCAAAAAATGCCCTTCGGAGCAGATAATTCAGAGATAGGCATGTGATCCATTGGGTGGAATGGTGATATGATGCTGGTGTGGTGGTGATTGTGGTGGTATAGTGGGAGATAGAACGGCCTTGGTTCTATGTTAAAATAGCTACCGTTCCCCAGCAACGGCGCCAGAAAAAGCTTGTTGGCATTCCTTAGCCTTCAGATATAATTCCGCAAGTGCACGGTAAACGCGTTGTAGCTCTTTCACTCAAGAGTATTCCAGGGTATCGAATCCACAGAGAACGAGGAGTATAATAACACGTAACACAACCAACCAAACTAGTGAAGCTAGCAATGTAGAGGATAAAAGATAGGGGAGTAGGTTCTCGACAAATGTTAGATCACCTTACTATACTAAGCATGCAAAGAGATATACTTGCCATGTAAACATAGACACCAAAGCTGTAGCACCACTGCCAGGTACCAGAGTGCTGATTACCTAGTCGAGAAAGGTGGGTACTATAGGATTAGGCTATATCATCAGTGAGTCTATCCAAACATACGGGATTAGAATACTGAGAACACAAAAGCTGTCACCTAATGTGTCTACCAACCAGAGCTGCGTGGGATAGCCGACCAACCAAGGTAAACTCTAAGTATGAACACCGTTGTGCCACTCAGGAGAGCCTACTACAAACTAGTAATGAGCCAGAAAAGCAAGCACTACTATATAGCCAACACTATAAGCATGCACAAGGTTCCTGTAAACAGACAAGTATAAGACTAAGTATGAAAACAAAGTAAGTATGAAATAACAAAGGTAGAGGACAAGGAACTTTACTCAATCCTTGAATTGAATATCCTTCCGTCGAGAATACAAGTATGGGAACAAAGAGAAATCCGGCTCCCTCACTCTTCTCCTCACTACTCTCCTTGATACAAGAGGCACTCTCTCTACAAGCTAAGGGATAACTTCACTTCTCCACACTATACAGTTCAAACCAAGTGCTACTATGCCACTACATCTACACACACACACTTCACAAATGAGCTACCAGGGGGTATTTATAGTACCAAGGGAGTGAGGGGGTACTTGTAGGGACGGTATGGCGGTTACAAGGGCGTGGCTAGGCCGGGCGGCCTGGTAGAAGGCCAAGCGGCCCCACCCTAGGCTGGGTGGCCTGGGGTGCCCTTGGATCCACTGCCTTACTTCATCCTCCGGTTGATATTGACTCTCCAAGGTGGTTGTTGGTTGGTTGGTGGTTATCCTCGTGTGCTTTTGCCTCAACCATTGGATTCTCTTTGTGTTTCTTCCTTAGCCATTGGATGGGACTCCCCTGGATCGCTGACTTAACCAATCCGTGGGCTGGATTGGTGAGGTAGAGGCCTTCTGATGTGTTTGTGCTTCTTCTCTCGGTTGCCACAGTGGATTTGTGTTTGATATGTTGTCTTTTGCATGCAGGTGAGGAATGGTGGCATTCGGAGCCAGAGGCAGGCCGGGCAGCCTGGAGGTGGGCTAGGTGGCCTCGACAACCCCATATCCAGCCTTCCATCTTGGTTCACCATGTTTCACCATGTTTTGTATGTTTTTGCACCGTGACATGTGTTCCTGCAAGACTTTTGTACACAACTCATGAAACCGGTTAATATGTATGAACTTTGCATAAAATCACCCTTGGAATATGAAATGTTGGTGGTCGAAATGGGTTATAACGGCCGCCAACAGCAGGTAAAGAGCATGGAGAAGACTACCGAAACCAGAAGACAAGGAAGCAACAGAAGACACCCCTAGGAAGGAAGAAAGTTGGTCACCGAAACATCTTCTGCATGAATTCTATGACACCACGGTGCTGCCATTTCCTCCATGAAACAAGAAGGCTACCACTGACGAACAATACACTAAGTTCGTGGAGGTCATTAAAAAGTAATATGTCAATATTCCCCTACTAGATGCTATGTAGGTACCCACATATGCTAATGTACATAAAGGATATCCTCAACAACAAGAAACCCCTACCGTCAATGAAAATTGTGCATTTGACAGAAGAGTATAGCGCAGCTATAATCAAGAAAAAGGACCTTGGAAGCCCTACCATCTCATGCTCGATTGGAACTCAGCACTTCAACCAAGCGTTGTGTGATCTCGAAGCTAATGTCAATGTAATGCCGAAGGTCATCTTTGACAATCTAAATGATGCTGCACTTGCCCCCATTGCCATGTGTTTGCAACTCACGGATCAATCTATCCGCTACCCCGATGGCATCACAGAAAATGTTCTAGTGGAAATCCAAAACTTCCTTATCCTAGTGGACTTTTTCGTACTTGACATGGAGATTGACTCAAAAACCCCGCTCATCCTTGGGCGGCCATTTCTGAGCACCGCTGAGGCGGCCATTGACGTCAGGCTAGGAAAGGTCCACCTCAACATAAATGGCATGAAGGAAACATTCACCTTCAAGCTAAAAGTGGAGCACTTGCAACATGGTGCACACTTTCAAGTGTCAGGCTCTGAAGAACATAACCAAGGCCAAGACTAGAACCAATGATCTGAACTCAAAGGATGACAGCCTTGTCGCATCCATGTTGAGGAAATTGAACTACGAGGCTAACATCCAATAGAAGGAGTATGAAGGATGCCATGCAAAATACAAGATCGAGAAAACAAGAGACTAGACACTGGCAAGCCCAGTCCCAAAATAGGAGGAAAAGCTCCTGCGAACAAGGTCGGTGCTGAAAGCACATCAAAAACACCTAAGGCTGCGCTAGAGGCAATGAAGCACAAAGGAAAGCAGCCCTTTCCTTCAGCACTTACAGTGATTCCAAAAGGCAAAACATGGGCTGCCATTGCCAATAGGTAAATTGGCGTTATCATTCGCGACATATCTATTTTTCCTCTAAGTTTAATTTCTTTTCCACTACATATTTAATTCGCTTCATTTTGCATAATTTCTATTTTTGTGTTTATAGCTTTAATTTGCTCTGATCATTTCAAAAACAAGGGAGGACAATGATGGCTGACCGACCAACCACTACACGCAGGCCACCCGGCCCCTTCATGGCTGGCCGGCGAACCTCTCCCCCTCTTCCCTCTTTTCCTTTCTTTCTTTTCCCCTGCACTGCTTTCTTTTCCTTTCTCTTTCTTTCCTTTTCCTTTCTTTCTTTTTCCTTTCTCTTTTTTCTCCTTTCTATTTACCTCCATCTGAAGCAAAGCACCAATGGGAGGGGCAAGTGATGGCTGCCTAGATGCCTACCAAGGGCCAGCAGGTCTAGAACCAGCCGCCCGATCCCCTCCTGTGGCTGCCCGACCTTTCCTCTCCCTTCTCCCTCTCTCACTCTCTTACTCTAGCTAATGATGGCGACCCGACCACCCGGTCAGGCTGCTCGGCCATACTTTCTCCCTATCGGTGCATGCAACAGCTCCATCCCTTTTTCTTCCTCTCTCTCGCGCACTCACCAGGTCGCTTGGTCCCCATCACCATGGCTGGCCGGCCATGGCACGGTTGCCACTCCGCCACCCCAGCTGGCCTCCCGACCACCTTGCTCACCCCTCGCATTGCTCCAGACCTCAAGCCCCCTTCTCATTCTCACCTCACACCAACCAGCACTGCAATCCCTTCTCCTTCTCTTAATCTATCGCTTAGTAGTTAATTGAGCTCATGATACTAGCCAAAGTAAGTGTCCAAATAAAATTTAGTTAGCCAAATAAATTAGCTGCTGGCCCCTCTCATTGGCAAGAATGAGAATGAATTGTGGAGGTGTCACGTCCCTACAAGAATGACTAACGCTCTAACGCTAATATTATCTTGTCGTTTTTGTAGTCGTGCTTAGTGTTGGATTTTGCAGGATGAAGCACTAATTGAAAAGGGCAAGGACGGTGAATCAGCAAGGCTGACAACCATTTGCAGTTCCCTGACCTCCTCTGACTCACAAAACCTGGATCTCGAGGATGGTCTCCGATCAAGGGTCCTCCAGTATTGGGCTACCCTGAAGAGGAAGTGACATCATCCACCAACAGACCGGTGTTGCTGCTTGACTCTCACATCTAGACGTACAACCTAGAACGAGGCCGAAGCATTGAGGTGCCTCCATACCAAGCCCTATAGCCTCACCAAGTGCTTTGATGAGACCCGCATGACGAGCACAGGTATGCAGGATGAATTCTATGAGGTCTTTAATGCCGTAGGGTGGGAAAATTTCGCGGAAGTCTGTGAGGGAGGCAAAGTACTCCTAACTAAGGAGTTCCCTATGATCCTCTTAGTTGAGGGCACTGAACACAGGGCACCACTATCTACTTCAGACTCTTTAACACTAAGCACGATGCTGACACTCCATCAGTTCAGCAATGCTCTACGGGTTCTCACCACACTGCTCCATAGCAGCAGAACCTGCAGGTTTTAATTCCATAGAGTTCTAGGGGGAACTTGCTGGGGATGATTGCCCAAGGGAAGAAAATTATCACAAAAATCAAGCACCCCACGATGCGCTTCCATTGCTCGATGGATCAACAAGGTAGTCCTCCCCCGACATGACACACGTTGTGTGACCGTAGAGGACTTGAAAATCCTCTACGCCATGTGGCGCAGATAGAAATATGCACATGTGCACAGCATACTCTATCACTAGGCTCAAACTAGCTCATGACGAGAAAGCCATCACTATCATATCATTCGTGACAAGGATTACATCTGAGCTAGGGGTTCTACAAAATGCCCGAATGGAATTCCTACCTCAGGATACTCCGAACTTAGTCACAGAGAGCCACTTCATCCACGGTGCATTTTCTGCGCAAGACCAGCACAGGGAACCTTAGTCATGACCTACAAGGTGTACGAGTATGAACTACCTGCTACCAACTCCACAGTTTAAGCTCTACTCTAGTGAACAAACTCTCTATGCCACTCGAAGCACCAAGGCATAGTGTGACTGTGGTCATAATGAGAGCACAGAGTTAGGCAATCGAAGAGCGTATGTGCAAGGCACAGGAGGATACGCAAGCTACAGGCACTGGACCCATGTGGTTCAACACAGTGGCAGGATCGTCTTGGCAAACTCAGGGTGATGACCTAATCTTGGCACTACCAAGACGGGTCTTGGCACAGGTTGTGGGAGCATAGCTCCGCTGCTGCACAACCTCAGTAGCTAGAGCAACATGGTGGAGGAGGAACCTTTTATGGCTATGGTGTAGGTCTCTCTGCATTTGTACGCTTCACTGAACGACCCACTGAGCTCCATCTTCGGGGCCCTGATTATCCAAGACCAACACACAAGCTGGGATGGTCAACCAACTCCACCAGATCGACCAGCTACACCTAGAACATTGAACAACAACAAGAAGAACACTACAATCTTCTCCTTGAAACAAGAGCGACGATCGACCTGCAACTTCGATGAGGCCCAATGATTCTCTACCAGTACCAAGGGTACTACCCAGATTAAGCTTCATTGAAGCTTGGGGGGGTGAACCCGATCAAGACTTGGGTATGTGTGCCAGTCCTTCCTATCTTCTTCTATGCCACAGCTTCCCAACAATCAGTCCCTGCCGAGTATCTCCTTTATCATTCTGCAATTTGAGATCTTGTATAGCAGTACTTTGTTTAATCTAATTCAGTTTGAAATAAAATTTTAAAAACTCCCATGAATAAGGTTTACATGCTAGCTTCATTTTGGAAATGAATGAACAGTTGCTCTATCAAGTTGACTGATTAATTCTTGCATGTGATTTATGCTTAGCTTAGTTCCAAGTTTGTGAATAAAAGAAGTAAACCAAAGTTTTGCTATGTAGGGTGCCATTTGCGATAACAAGCCTAAGTTGTTGACAGACATGATATGATTTAAAAGTGGGATAATTCCTTTCTTCTTCCTCGTAAGATGAAAGTCTCAAGTTTTTTATTTTGAAAATGACAAAATAAAGCTCCCCTTGGTCAAAATTCCTACTAGAGCCAAAATGATTCCCAAACCTCTAGAAAGAGCTGCTTAGAAATGTTTTGAGCTTTGTCAAATTTTGAGCCTCAATAAGTAGAAATATCACCTTCTATTGATAGCTGGAGTACAATAATGCAAGTGATCCATTTCAGACTTTGTATCCACCAAAAAGTCTCTAAATACTTCTCATATTCCCTTAGCCTTCAAATCTCAAGGAGTAAGGGTATTGAGCCAAAAAAATGCGTACAAAAGGCTACTGGCAAAAGAAAAAATGCGTGCAAAAGCACAGGCAAAATGAAAAGCATGCAAAATCAAGCATGGAAAAAGATAAAATAAGGCTCCATATTCCGCCCAAATCTATAAAAGGCTACATGGGGAAGAAAATCAAGAGGAGACACTTTGTTCCACCTGCTCATACTACAGTGATCAAATAGAAGGAGTAATAGAGTACACTATTTGGTCCAATATTTGGCTTAGCAAAATAAGCATCCTAAGTGTGCCACATTCTCTCTCCCACCTAAAGCTCCACAAAAGCCTTAGTGTAGGAAAGTTCTAGGCCAAGGCGAATGGCCTTTGGTGAGGAAACACTTCTGAGCAACCGAGAAGCATCCTTGGGGAAGCATCTTTTGTTTTGAAATCTCTGAAAACACCTGACATTACATAAAAAAAGAACAAGTTTGAGTTACTCCTACAATAAGGTCATTCTACCTCTCAACCACCCAAGGCAAGATAAGCAAAAAGATGCACCACCGATATGACATGAGGTAAACTTTGATTATTTGACTACTTAGGCAAAGGCCGAGTGTTGAGTTACATACAAGAATTTCCTTCCAACTTCGATATTGTAGCAACTCCTGATCCTCTTTCAGTCTTAGCTTTGCTCGAGGACGAGCAAAAGTTTAAGCTTGGGGGGTCCTGACGGTCGTTATTCCACGATTTCGACCATCAACTATCCTCGAAATGAAGCGAAACATGTGAATTTATTTGACTAACCCTTTCTACTAATGATTTCCACTAGTTTTGTATAAATATTTAGTTGTAGATATGAAATACACATGAAAATGAGGTAAAATGGCAAGCAAATGAAGTTTAGCAGTCGATGCGCACTGGAGAATGGCCTCCTAGCCATAGGCATGGCTAGGCCTGTCTATGTCCATGGCCGCTCGGTGTGATGCCTCTAGCATCTCAAGTGAATTTCATGGGCATCACTTAGCTTAATTTGATCATACATGCAGCATTTCATCATTTAATGGCATGCATTTGAATCCCCATGTGCAAATTTGATTGAAGTAGGGCATTTTGAACTCAATTTTCACTAAGATGCTGTTAAACATATGGTTGTAGATTTAGATATGTAGTGAATTAGATGAAACTTTATATAACAAACTTGTGGACGAAATTTATGTTGAATAACTTTGGTATTTTGTGCTTTGACATGCATGAGTGTTTGCATATTGTTTTGGGCTACTTTCACCAAAGTGTGAAATCTGTCAAAAACGGACCTCTTTAGTAAATTTAATTTTTGGGAAACAAAAGTCATGATCTTGTAAAACTTTATATAGGAAAGTTGTAGATCATGAAATAATGGACAACATTGGTATAAATATATTTATATGAAAGTGGCCTAAAATGGACTTATGGAATTTTCAAACAGGTAGTTGCAGTTGGTCAAACTGGGGTCACAGCTTTTGAATTCAAATTTCTCCTCAAATTTAAATATAACATGGTGTCAAAGTTTATAACAAAGTTATAGATCATCAAGTTAGAGCATTTCTTGTATTTTGAGTTTTCATTAATTCGCTCTCTAGGTCCCTCAAAAATTGGAAATTTAAATAGTGGTCTAAGCAGTCAACAGGAATTTTCCATTTTCGGATTTTCTTTTTCATTTATCTTTTTTGCCGATGTCACTAACCGGTGGGGCTCGGCCGACCGGACCCGCCTGCGCCCAGGCCATGGCCGCCACACGGCCGACGACCACCGGGCAGCAGGGGCGGCGGCCTCCCTGACCAGCCGTGCCTCGCCTTAAGTAGGACAAGCCAGGCTCCGTTTCCGCTCCTCTGCTCACTCGCTTCTCCCCTGTCGAAGCCTCCCTCATTTCCTCACTGCCACCACGCGCCACCGCCATTGCAGCTCCAGCGAGCTCACTTCCCTGATCGCTACGCCCGCTCCCAGCGCCTCACCGACTGCCGCAGCCACTCTTCGCCTGGCCTTCCCTCCACCGCCGCAACAAGGTCCTCAGTCGCCGTCTCAGCCCCACAACTCCGCATTCCGCCGCCGGAAACTCGCCGCCCAACTTCCACGTCGTGAGCTCTCCGACGGCCTCGTCGTCACCGCTGACCTTAGGGGTAAGGCTCCCCTCAGTACCCTTTCCCTCCCTGGCCCTCCGCTGTGAAGCGCCGAGCCCTACAGGGATGGCTCGGCCACGCACCGCCGCGCCCCCTCCCTCCCTGCTCAAGGTAGAAGAAAGCAGGGAGGAAGACGATGAATTTTGCGCGGTAGCCCCCGACTCTTCCCATTATTATGTTTCCGTCCCACGCACTGTTCCATTAGTCTTGCAGATCTATCGATCTAGCCCCTGGAAACTACGCATAATTACGGATAGGTCCATGATCTGTTGTTTTTCGATTTAAAATCTATTTATTCTAGCTGAGACTTTGAAAAATCACTAAAAATCCTACAAAAATGCTAAAAATGCAAAATCAGTTGAATTGTACTCCTATTAAGTAGATCCATCAGATGGGCATGATGGAGATGTGATGAATGACATATTTTCCCTTAGAAGGTTGCATGCATGCTAAAACTAAATAAATAGTAAAAAGTGGTTAAATGGGCTCCAAATATTATGAAATCTTGTTGGTAGAACATATGTGATATTTAGATCTGTTGAGGAATTTTTGTAGCCCTAGCACTTGCTGCCAAATGTCAGATCTACCCCTAGGGTTGAATTTGTGCAATAAAAATACATGGAAAATAATTATCATATAAAACTTGCTCTAAAAATTAAGCTGCATTTTATGGGAACACTTTGTGGTATATTAGGTGGTAGAAAAAGTTTGAGAGTCTGCATGAGTCCAATGGCACTCCTCAAATCCCACTTCCTATCACTATTTTAACTACTTCTCTCTCTATCTACAGTGCAGCATTTATGTCAAACACTGCCAAATAGTGTTTTGAGGAACCGATTTACAGAGTCCCATTGGACTCAGCCTAAGATTTGCATTGTGATTTGGAATTTACAAGTTAATGCTTATTTAGGTATATAATAGGAAAAAGTGGCCTTAAACTGTAAAATAAATTCCAAGAAAAATTAGGGTGCTCCATGGTTCACTTTAGGTTCCAGAAAACATTTTTATGAATTTTATTGCCACAGTTTTCTGTTGAAAGTTAAATAAGCTCAAATAATTATATGGAAAATAGATGTCCTATCAAGTCTCAGATATTCTGAATGCTGATTTTTGTACATGAAGTTTATGCCCTATTATGCTTACTGTTAAAATGGGAAGGTCAAAATCATTTCTTGCTCATTATAACAATTCTAAAAATTTACTTGCTAAGGAAAATTGCTGAAATTCTAGTAATTTATCCACAACACCTTTGTAGCTGAAATTTGGCCAGTGGTAATGATCAGTGATTATCTTCATGACATAATTATTTAAGCTCACTTTCAACTATTTGGTAATTTGAACTCATATAGATAGCTTAAGGGATAAATAGACAAATTGCTTAAGTATAATACAGTATACTCTCTATGTAGTCATAATGATGCTTAGTTAGAAGCTGTCCATGTGCTATGAGTCCTTGAGTTGTCACATGAGATATGTTAACCTACATTAGGTGATGGTTTATACGATTTCTTAGTATTGAATAAGATTTGACATGAAAATGCATAAGTCAACTTGGTTGTTTGTTGCTTACAGTTGATTACATTCCATCAGCACCATATGCATGCATTTGCATTCCCTTGCACTCATATAGCATTACATTACGCATATAGATCCCGCGAATGAGGAGCACCAGCAGGATCTGCCGATCATAGAGGAACCAGATAAGGAGCAGAACCAGGAGCCAGAGGACCTGCAACCAGCCGCTGACTTCGCCCCTGAAGCTACTGACCCGAGTGAGGAAGGTAGGCAGGACCATAATTTCTCCCAGCAAAAACAATGTTGATTGCTTGATATCTATGCATCCGCATTAGGAGTTGATTGAAAACACTTGCATTAGATTCCCTGGCCGCCCTAGCCCTAGCACCTATACTTAGGTTTCATAGGACGAGTCTGCCTAGATTTGCTTGTGCACGAGTAGACACTGGGTGAATGGAGTCACTCGTCGTGTAGGTGATTTCAAAGTGACAAAGATATTACTTTTATGGCAATTATTACTTATGCTCATGATTAAATGGAGACCGGGCGGAGATTTTATTTCAGTATTTACTTTTCATGATGTCGCACTATGGACTCCGCTCGAGTTGTATAAGTCACGTTCACTATTCAGTTTGTTAATCGGCATAACATTGCTAGAATGCTTATCCGGGTCGTGGGACCGGTGAAAGTCTTACCTGGGCTCGTCCTGGAGATTTCGAGGTGCCGCCCATCTAGTATATGGAGGCAGAAGGCCTAGGGAAGCATTGTACTCACTGCAGGGAGACCGAGATGTCGGTAGGCTCACTATGGGGCACAACCCTGGGGGTTTCGGTGGGGGCGCTTTGAATCTTGGGACGAGACAGGTGGAGATGGGGACTAAGTGTGGGAACGCGATGGCTAGTAAGCATATACCCCTGGCATGATAGTTATTCCTAGGAATTAAAATCGATTTGAATCGCTGATGCCCACCAGGTGTGGGAATGCCAATGTCACTGTCGAGCAACGTAGTAACTACTTGAATACATTGTATCTATTACTCATGATTTCAAATATCACATGCTTGTATTGTATTGCTTACATTACTGCAATTATTATTATGATGATGTTACATGCAAATGATCCTACTGAGTAATTAGTCCCACATTTTGAGCACAAGTATGGAGTTCCTTGTATGCAGCTGTGTTGGAGGTGGTGCATGTCCCCATCTGGGATGAGGTCTTCATGTGTGGCATAGGAGCAACTACGGTGGGCTCGAAGTTGTTTCGTTTAATGCAAGTCTTTTGGATGATATCATGAATCCTGAACTTTAGATTTTCGCTGTGAGATACTTTTAAACGTGCCATGCAATGGCCCTATGTTGGAACTTGTATTTTATTTTGAACTGGTTTGTAAACTAAATCTACTTATGCTATATTTCAACTGCCTATGATTATGTACCTGTTGTGGCTCCATCGAGAGCTGGATGTGTGTGATGTCGGTTCCTCTTGGAAAAGGAAATATCGGGAGCCTTTTTGACTCTCGACAGGACGACTGGGTTTAGTTTGGTCTAATCACACTGCAAGCCAAAGCTGGTAGGTGCGCTTAGCGCGTATTAAATCAGCGGTCCCACCACAGCCTAGCCACCACCAGTGGTTGCTCGGCCACCCAGCAGCAACCCAGGCAAACTAGCATGGCTGCCCAGCCATGTGCATGGCCGGACGGCCATCTGACCAAGCCCGAATGACTCCACTCCGACCCTTGCATGCAAGAACAACTTATCATGTATACAAACTCAAGTGTGGGCCAAGTTTCCAATGTGACAAGTGCTGGAAGGCCGCCATGTCATCAATCCACCCCATGGATTGGTGATGTCCGCAATCTGTGTGACTTGCATCCAATGGCCAAGGAAGGAACACACACCAAATCCAACGATCCATGAAGAAACACACTCGAATAACTGTTTACCTGCCATCCAGAGGGCATGCAAGACATTCGGTCACCAAAGTCGGTGAATCCAATGGCCACCAACCTACCACCCTCACCGACCTACACCATCTAAAAATACCCCCCTTAGTAGTTAGGATAATCCTAGGAGTTAGAGTTAAGTTGAGATTTGCCTCGGAGTCTCCGGTGTTAGCTTCGAGTTTGTGGTAAAGTTTTGTATCTTTTGGATTCAGATTATCTTCAATATACTTTCAGTATATTTTACTCCGGTCCTACCTCTTGTGAGTGTGGTGTACATTTCTTTGCACACATACTAGGCATAGATTGTGTCTACTTTGTCATTCAACCCCAGTTATTCTTGCTGGTACTATAACTCAATCCTAGACTTAGAAGCTAGGCTCTGGCTAGACCCTGTCCTCTAATCTAGGACGGTCTATCATTGTTCAAACTTCCCTTGAACACATTTATAGTGTGCCATCCTCTCCACACAGATTTGCTTGGTAGCCCCACTCGGTTACAGTGTGTGGTGTGCCTGTGTATCCCAGGCCCATCGTTCAGGAGGCCCATAGGCATTAGCTAGGTTCTCTTTCGATGGACAATTATCTACCCCCGACTCCTCGAGGGCGCTAGAATTTTGCTCAGCGCAAGACCCTAAATTGTGTAATAGAGTGGCGTTAGTTAGTCACGTATAATCCTTCTAGCCGAATAGAACTAGAGTTTGGTAACTTTATCTCCTCGTTGTCCTCCTAGGTAACTATAGATTTCTTTGGTATCTTTGATAGGCTTATCTCTCCACCATACACCTACTATTTCACACTTACCCCTGTTTAACTGCTAGTAGGTACAATTTATCAAGTCTACAGTTCATTCAATTTGAATATATTCAATTACACTCTCTAGCCTACCACTTCCCTGTGGAAATTAATGATACTTGGAATACTCTGGGTAAAAGGCTATAGCGGTCTCCATGCGGTTGTGGAGTAGAACCTATTAATGCTAAGAGAGGGCAACAAACACTCCACCACATATGACTCTGATGAGCACGTCTACCATGATGGACAAGGACGAAGATGGCGAGGAGGTCGATCAGAACCGGTATCGAGGGATGATTGGATCAATGATGTACCTGACTCCCATGAACCTGGGCCTACAGTTTGTTGTAGGTCTGTGTGCTCATTTTCAGGCGCCTCCAAGGGGTCACAACACACCGCTGTGAAGCGGATCCTGAGGTATGTCAAGTTGACTGCGGAGTATGGCTTGTGGTACTCTGTGGATTCTTCTCTTTTGCTCCTCGACTATTCGGATGCTGACTTTGCTGGGTTCCGGTTGGATCGCAAGTCGACTTCTGGTACCTACCAGTTCTCGGGTACTTCTCTAGTCTCTTGGTCCTCTCACAAGCAATCTAGTGTAGCCCAATCCACCTGTGACGTAGAATATGTAGTTGCTGCTCCCAGATCCTATGGATGCTTACTTCCCTAAAAGATTAAGGCCTTACTGATGGGAGGATACCACTCTTGTGTGATAGTTCTAGTGCCATTAGCATTGCTAAGAATCCAATGCTCTATTCTAGAACCAAACACATAGATGTGAGATATTACTTTCTGAGATAGCTATGAGAAAGGCCTCATTGATGTAGTGCATGTAGCGAGTAAGAACCAAGTGGCTAACATCCTAACTAAACCCCTAGACCAAGAAAATTTCAACCGCTTGCGGGGGGTGTTAGGAGTGTGCTTTCCCTTTCAGTCTGGGGGAGCTTTGTTAGCTTTTAGGTTTTGTTTGCTTTTGTTCTAGCTTTCTTTTGCTTCTTTATGCATTGCATCATGTGCACTTATAGTATAGACCTGAACTTGATCTCTTTTCTAATGACTTCCTTGTTTTTGCTCGTGCTATGATGTACAATAGTATGCTTGATCATGGATATCTTGAGCTCATTTGGATCTATTGTATTCCTTGTTAGAGCTAAGTCGTTTTGCTTTCCTAAAAATCATAAACTTGATCAACACTTTACTTGGCAACCTATCATGTGTAGGAGTGTTGAATGCTTGTGCTATCTTTCTATGCTTAGTTCTTCTAGTTATCTACCTTTGCTAGTTAAGGCCTAAGCTTTCATGATACCTTGTCTAATCCGAAATATGAATTAATTGCTTGAATTGGTATCTGTTTGAGCTAGAATGAATTGGTAGCCTAGATTAAATCGGCGGTTCTGTCACAGCTGGTATCAGAGCCGATCATACACAGACAACTGTCATATGATCCAGATTTGATTTAGAAACCTATTTTTGAAAACCCTTTTCAAGTATTTGGAAAATGAGAGTACCGATATGCCCATATTAAGGATGTAAGTGTATTACCAGGTGACATCGCTAACATTCTGACCCAGATAGAACTCATATGCATATTCAGCACTTTAGGAAGCAACATTTTAGCCATAGCTATCCCCAGTACTAGTGGAACGCTATTGGGATTTTGCGAACTATTGTGAACCTAGCATTCATGTTGGTAGGATAGAAATTTGTGGGGGTGGTCACCATTTGGGTGTTTGTGACCATCCTTCTGTTGTGATGCAGCAAGATTCAATTTGCTTGTGTGGGTACCAGCCTGGTCTAGCAGAGGACCCTACAGATGCATTATCCATGCAACGTAAATAGCGTGGATGCCACTTCTAGGTTTAGAGTGGTAATGATGTGAGCATGCATTATTTTTGCAGGTACACTAACCACGTGCGAAATTAAGAATGAATAGAGAACGACTAATTGCATTAGGGAGTGCCCATATATGTCACCGAAATACCGCTAGATATATATATAATACCTAGAATGTGCGATGTGAGATCAAATAGGGCAAAACATGCATCATGCTTTTCTGATTTCTTATTCATTCTAGGGAATCATTAAAGTCGGGTGAAATAAAATGCGAAGCTTTAAATACATTTTCTGCATGTCTCACAAGGTCACTCATGATGGATACACACACACACACACAACTCACTAATTAAAAGTCTCTTATTAAAACAGATGGCTGCGAACAACCCGAACGTGCACGGTCAGGAGCAGCCACCTATCCCGGAACTGGTTCACGTGTCCACGGTTCAGGAGAATAGGTGGCGTCATATGAGCTGTCAGGACACTAACCCGCTCATGATGATCCTATGCCTGGCGTTGCGACAGATGCGCCATGAATCTTGCCCACGATATTCCGTACAGACGGGGTATGAGGTGGGTAGGTGTGAGGCTAGACTTTTGCTTCCACAGGGTCTGTCGAGGTTTAGTACCTGCAGTGCACCACGGGATGACTCATGTGATGCTTTTTGGGGCAGGCGAGTCCGACTGTAACTCGATGGTTTGCGTAAAACGTGACAAGAAACAAAAACACACGATTTATACAGGTTCGGGCCACGAGATGCGTAATACCCTACGTCTTGTTTGGAGCGAGTTGTATTGATTTGAGCTCTTGAGGTTACAATGAGGGCGTATGAGGTCGAGGGAGTTGGAGAGTTGTGTCCAGTTGCCCGGGAGGGACCCCTTGCTAGCTTTCTATAGTCCGGCATGACTTGGGTTACAAGTTGGTTCTAGTCCTACTAGGATTGGTTACGTCTCCTACTAGGATTCTTCTTAGATCTTCCTTGTACACAGTCGAGTCTTTGTCTTGTGCGCCAAGCTGCTCTACACCTTAGGCCTAAGTCGGTCGGCCAGCTCCTGAATTGGGCCTTCTGACAGCCCATGTAGAGAATACGCTTCATGAGGACCCAGGGGATATCTATCCCCCACAAGCCCCCGAGCTTCAAGTTGACTTGAGAAACAATCAGCTTGAAGGTCCAAATAAAATCCGTAACTCCTTCCATGTTAAACTGTTCTTGGGTTGCACCGACTAGATGCACCCCATGGGGTAGCCCCCAAGCTTCGAGTTAACTTGAGTAACAATTAGCTCAAAGATCCAAAAAATCTGCTTTCTGAATGTCTTGTCTTGTAGTCTTTCGAGTAAAACATTCTGATGGTATCCTCTATGCAGCCCCCGAGCATCAAGCTGATTAGCATAATCGGGTTGAGGATCAAGCAACTTATTTCTCCAAGTGATCTTGGTGGAGCGAGGATGGTGACATAGCCTCCTGAGTCAATGAGTATGGTGGCGCTGCCTCCAGAGTCGGCGAGTACAGTGGAATAGTCTCTCGAGTTGACGAAATAGCGAGTCGGCAAGGCGGGCAGCAGCCCAACCCCTAGGTTGACGAAGTAGTGAGTCGGCGAGGCGCGGGACGGCTCAGCCCCCGAGCTGACGAAGCAGTGAGTCAGCATGGCAGGCAGCAGCCCAGCCCCTGAGTCGACGAAGTAGTGAGTCGGCGAGGCGCGCAGCGGTACAGCCCCCGAGTTGACGAAGCAGTGAGTCTGCGAGGCGGACAATAGCCTAGCCCTCCGAGTCGACGAAGTAGCGAGACGGCGAAGGAGTCGGCGAGGCGGACAGAAGCCTAGCCCCCCGAGTCGATGAAGCAATGAGTCGGCGAGGCGGACAACAGCCCATCCCTCCGAGTCGATGAAGTAGCGAGTCAGCGAAGGAGACGGCGAGGCGGACAGAAGCCTAGCCTCCCGAGTCGACGAAGCAGTGAGTCAGCAAGGTGGGCAACAGCCCAGCCAACCGAGTCGATGAAGTAGTGAGTCGGCGAGGCGCGCAGCGGCACAGCCCACGAGCTGACGAAGCAGTGAGTCGGCGAGGTGGACAACAGCCCAGCCCTCCGAGTCGATGAAGTAGCGAGTCAGCGAAGGAGTCGGCGAGGCGAACAGAAGCCCAACCCCCCGAGTCGACGAAGCAATGAGTCAGCGAGGCGGACAATAGCCCAGCCCCTCGAATCGACGAAGTAGTGAGTCAGCTAAGCGTGAGGTAATGTAAGCCCCTGAGTCGATGAAGCAGTGGTTCGCCCCCCATGTCGATAGTGCATCATGAAGCGAACTCCCGAGTTGATAGTACATCATAAAGTGAACTCCCTATTTTAATTCCGAGTATAGCGAAGGCATAGAGTGTCGGTGGGCCAGACCGACTGCCCTATACGAAGGGCAAGAGGTATCCCTTAAATGAGGACACGAAGGCATATAACACCAGCTGTCAGTCTATGACCTATGCTGATTGCCTCGTAAGGAGGGCCAGATTGCACCCTTTTTATGAGGACACGAAGGCATGTAACACCGGTAGGCTAGACCGATTGCCCCGTATGGAGGGTCTAGAGTTACCCTATCGTTGCACACATAGATTTTGCCGAAAAACACTAAAATTTGTCAAAGCACGAGATGCGACAAAAAATATTTGGCTCGGCGAAACACGAGATGCGATAGAAAGAGTTGTCTCGGCGAAACACGAGACGCGACTGAAAAGAATAGACTCAACGGAACACAAGATGCAACTGAAAAGAATTAACTTGGCGAAACACGAGATGTGACAGAAAACTAAGGCGTGTAAAGCATGGTTTGAGTGACCAGAAATAATTTGAGCGATCCAATGCTTAGGGTGATCCAGAAGTGATACGAATAATCCATAGCCTGAGTGATCCTATAATATGAATAATCTATAGCCCGGGTGATCCAGAAATAATATGAATAATCCATAGCCCAGGTGATCCAAGAATAATATGAATAATCCATAGCCGAGTGACTAGAGATAATCCGAGAGATTCAATGCTCCAAGTGATCCAGAAATAATTCAATTGATCCACAGCCCGGATGATTGAGAAATAGTATGAGCAATAATAGCAGACCATTGGATGACTAACTGCAGACAGTTGATGACTAATTGCCCTTCACCTCATATAGCGGAATTTAGAGATAGCTAATGATAGCGCTGGTCGACAGCCTGAGCGCGTTGCAGATGTTTATGCCGACATGAAATATTTTCCTGAAATAGTAATTAGAGAAAACTGTTGAGGAATTAGACAATATCCGAATTAAATTCCGAAAGTAAAACATGTAAAACATGGCAGAAACTAGCATGTACTTATCTAACATGCTAGATAAGATGATCACAGCAAAGATCTTGCAGATCATAATAAGCAGATAAAATAGATCGATCTGGTTATACCTGTCGGCAGCTAGAGCCGATTCTGTACTGACGACATTGACGATGACCGTGTCGCGGACATCGCGAGTACTGTACGCAGCATGATGTAGAAGCCCGTGAAGAAGTCGCCGCCGATGGCCTCCGGCAGCGGAAGCAGATGGATGACCCATGGTGAAGACAACGAGCAGTCGCGCGGAGCGCTTCCCAAAAACCTTATTCGCCTTCTCCCGGTGCAAGAGCTCGAAAGATGAAGGGTTCCGGAGACCTGCTCTCCCGGTTGAAGATGCACGTCGGCGCCGGGATGGAGAGAACTACGAAGGTGGCGCAGCAACGAGAGTTGGCAAAACCCTAGATTTTTTCCGTGTGTCTTTTGGCGACGCCAGTAGGCTGCTTATATAGGAGCCTACGATCCGATCTCGTGCTGCAATCACGATCTCGATCGGATAAGGACTCCAAAGCTTAAGGCTCAAGTTAGGAATAACTTAAGGCTTAAGTTAGGACTCTAAGACTTAATGCCCAAGTCACCAAAAATAAATACAGCAAAAGGTAGCCGCGCTCCCGCAAGGTCAGGATCCGGATTTTGGCGGACCATTCACGTAGGTGTCGTGCGCCCATGCCCATCGCCCCGCCCCGGCCCATGCCCGAGCCCTGCCTGGCCCGGCCCGGCGAGGCGAGGCGAGCGAGCGCGCGCGTGTGGTCTTCCTTTCTCCCTCCACACCATGACCTAGTAGGACGGGAGAGCCTCGACTTTTAAGTAGGTGAAGCTCCCTTTCCACTAGCAAGGTGGGACTAAAGGATCCACACTCCCCTTGCTCATACATGGGTCTTTGAGATTTTCTAGGATTAATAAATGGGCCAAGCCCATATATTCAACATTCCCCCACCAGATCTCAAATGCCCATTTAGAGATTTGCCAATACTCGCTACTATTTACATACTAGTGTTTCAGCAGAGACTATGAAGTTGAACTTCTGCCTAGAGCTTTAAGTTACACTCATTCACAACTTGAACAATGGACTACGCCTTGAATTGCAAGTTTCACTTAAAGTCATAACTAGTACTTGGCTGCTAGTAGGCCCCTCCGTGGTTGGAGCATATGTGTTGTACTCCCTGGTCTCTTCATGAGCTTACTAGAGATCACCCAAGTCTCATAGACCGCGACGTTTTACAGTCGAACTCATATAGGTGTGTTCTTTCAAGAATTCTCTGTAGGACAGCATCTTCGCTTAGTTAAAAGCCAACAGAAGCACATTAAGACATAAAGTCATCCTACCATACAGCTTTTGAGAGTATTGCATCTTCACATAGAGAGGGTCATTAATCACTCTCCTCAGTTCACCAATAGCTTGTTATTACCCAAGACCTAATTCACGGGATCTCCGATCACAAAGGTTGGGTTACCGCTATTGCAACTTAAGTGGGTCTCATACCCATCTCTCTTGATGCAATGTCTATAACGTTACGTGATAGTCCCTTAGTAAAGGGATCTGCCAAGTTCTTTTCAATTTGAATATAAGTCACACTTATTACTCCAGAGTGTCTCATCTTCCTGACAAATTTAACTCATCTTCTAACGTGTCTTGATGACTTCGCATTTTCCTTATCACCGTTCACTTTGGCAATCGCAGTCTGATTGTCACAGTTCATAAGAATAGCCGGTATTGGTTTCTCAACCATCGGCAAGTCCATCAAGAGCTCACGTAGCCAATCTGCTTCTACAGAAGCAGTGTCTAAAGCAGCTAGCTCAGCCTCCATGGTTGACCTTGTCAAAATAGTCTGTTTGCAAGATCTCCATGACACGGCACCACCACCAAACATAAACACATATCCACTGGTAGCATATAGCTCATCATCAGATATCCAATTCGCATCACTATATCCTTCAAGCACAGCAGGGTGCCCTGAATAGTGAATACCTTAACTCATTGTTCCCTTCAAATAGCACATAACCCTTTCAAGTGCATGCCAATGATCTGTACCCGGGTTGGACATGAACCTACTCAATTTGCTCACAGCAAATGATATGTCGGGTCTGCTAGCACTAGCAAGGTACATGACCGAACTAATAACCTGAGAATATTTTAATTGGTTTACACCAATTCTCTTATTCTTTTTCATTGTCACACTGGGATCATAAGGAGTAGGAGAAGGCTTGCTGTCTATATAGCCAAGCTAGCTCAAGACCTTCTCTAAATAGTGAGTTTGAGAAAGAGTAATTGTTGACGTCTCTTAGCGTAACAGATTTTACTCTGCAAGCGCACGGAGATTCGTTGTAGGTTTTTCACCCAGAGTATTCCAGGTATCGTAAAAATCCTTAGGGAAGCAAGGGCTAATAGGTGGAATGATATGATCGAACTTCAAACAGTACTGTAACTTAGATAAACACCAGCTATTCTTACAACGGGGGTAAGATAAACAAGATAGTGTATGGTGGGAAGAGTAAATAGGGACCAAAGCTGTAAACAACTAGGTAGTTGCCTGGGAGGACAACGAGTGAGATTAAGATATCCAAACTCTATTCCTTAACAACTGCATAGGAGTATTCGCGGTTGAACTGAGTTAAACAAACATGAACTAGGATCTTGCGTCGAGCGAAATTCTAGACTACACTAGGAAGGCGCGGCGATAGATAGTTGGCCAACCGAACGGCAACTGGCTAACGCCTACGGGCTTACCGAACGACGGGGTCGGATTACAGAGGCTCCCTAATGCTGTCACCAAGAGGGGATACCAACTAGATCTGCATGGGTAAGATGGCACGCTAAACTAGTGATCAAGTGAGAACTTGATCACTAAAGTCCGTCCTTGATCAGAGGGTTTGGACTGACTTAGCCTTAGAACAGAGCCTAAGGAAAGCCTATAGCACCGGCAAGTCTAGCAAGATTTAGATAACTCAAGAACAACACAAACCTAAGCCTTGGTCTAGTATGCATTAAGGTACACCACACTAGGCAAGTGTAAGAAATAAAGTAAAGTATAATTCAAAGGATAGAGCAACAAAGTATATTATACTGAAATAGCAAGAGTACAAAGATAAAAAGATACAAGAGCTTTACCACACTCGAAGCTAACTTTGGAATCCCCGAGGGAAAGACTCAGACTCAACTCTAACTCCCAGGACTATCCTAGAGCTACTAAACTAGACAATGGTGTGTTTCACTCAACTTCCACACTTTACAAATGAGAGCTCGGGGGTATTTATAGTCACCAAGTGAGTGGGGGGTATTCAAAGGCGGTTATGGGATAGGTGGCAGGCCGGGCGGCCTGGTAGGGAAGCCGAGTGGCCTAGAGGGAGGCCAGGGGGCCCCACCTCAGGCCAGGCGGCCTGGCCAGCCGTCTGATCCACCGCCATACTGCATCTTGTGGTCCATCTTCACTCCCCAAGTCGGTTGCATGGTGGTTAAGGTGGTTATCTTTGTGTTTTCTCCCGAACCATTGGATCTCACTTGTGTTTCTTCCTTAACCGCAGGATTGAAGTGCTGATCACCAATCCAGGGGCTGGATTGATGATGTGGCAAGGCCTTCCGGTTGATTGCATGCGACTTTCGTGGATTCCACCTTGGAGATGTGTTGACATGGCATGTGTGTGCATGCAGGTCGAAGTTGGTGCCAATTGGGCCCAGACACAGGCCGGGCAGCCTGGAGGTGGGGCCGGGTGGCCTCTGGTGAGGCCGGGTGGCCTCTGGTGAGGCCAGGCGGCCTAGGGACGTAGCCATTTGGCCAGTCACCTCCTGCTTTGGCTCCATTTTATCATGTTTGAGTATGTTTTGTCACCTGCATTCAAATATTCCAACACAACTTGTGGAGATATGTTAGTAGCAAAGGTTTGTCCATACTTTGATGCATTTCCCTTCATATTCATGGATAGTTGATGGTCGTAGATAGTACAATAATGACCGTCAACAGTAATCCCACTCTCATCCTTAATAAGCTTGATATTTAGAATCACGTCAGCTTCTCCCAGATCTTTTGTATCGAATTTCGTCGACAAGAAAGACTTGACTTCATTGATCACATCAATGTATGTGCCAAAAATCAATATGTCATCGACATACAGGCCCAATATAACCCCTTTACCCCCACCATAGCGATAGTACACACAACTATCTGCTTCATTAACGGCAAAGCCCGCTGATGTCAAGGTGGTGTTGAACTTCTCATGCCATTGCTTAGGTGCTTGTTTCAGGCCGTACAATGATTTCAATAACTTACACACTTTGCTTTCTTGACCCTTTACTACAAACCCATCAGGTTGTTCCATATAAATCTCCTCATTCAACTCTCCATTAAGGAAAATTGTCTTTACATCCATTTGATGAATGGTAAGACCATACGAGATAGCTAGGGAAAGCAGTACACATATAGTAGTCACTGTAGCAATAGGTGAGTAAGTATCAAAAAAATCTTCACCCACTTTTTGGGTATAACACTTGGCCATAAGCCTAGCCTTGTACTTCTCAATAGTACCATTAGGCCTAAGCTTTTTCTTGAACACCCACTTACAGCCTACCAGTTTACAACCATACGGCCATTCAGTTAACTCCCAAGTTCCATTGGAGAGAATAGAGTCCAGCTCACTCGGAACAGCTTCTTTCCAATTGTCTACATCTGGAGATGCATACGCCTCGCGTATAGACGTACGAGTATCATCCACGAGGTACACAATGAAATCACTACCAAAGGATTTTTCAACCCTTTGTCTCTTACTCTTTCTCGGAGCTTCATTGTCATCCTCCTCTAGGATTATCTCATGTGGTGGTTCAGAAACTTCAGTTGGTGCATTAAGTTCAGGAGTTATCTTAGAAGAAAATCTAGAAGTGCTATGCATATCTTTCATAGAAAATATATTTTCAAAAAATGTGGCATCATGAGACTCCATAATAGTATCAACATACATATCAGGCACATCAGATTTGACTACTAAAAATCTATAAGCAATACTCTGATGAGCATATCCCAGAAAGACACAATCCACTATCTTAGGTCCTAGCTTGCGCTTCTTGTTAACAGGCACATTAACTTTCGTTAAGCATCCCTAAGTACGTAGGTAAGAAAGTGATGGTTTTCTCCCAGTCTACTCCTCATAAGGAGTTTTGTCTTTGTCTCTATTAGGAACTCTATTCAGGACATGACAAGAAGTCAATATAGCCTCCTCCCACCATGCCTTAGATAAACCAGCAGAGTCTAACATGGAATTCACCAAGTCAGTCAACGTGCGATTTTTCCTCTCGGCAATCCCGTTAGACTCGGGAGAATAAGGAGGTGTCCTCACATGAATAATACCATGTTCCGCACAGAAATCATCAAAGACTTTAGGAAAATACTCGCCACCACGATCAGACCTAAGACGTTTAATCCTTCTTTATAGTTGATTTTCAACTTCAGCTTTATAGATTTTAAAGTAATCTAATGTCTCATTCTTAGATTTCAACAAATAAACATAGAAAAATCTAGTCGCATCATCAATCAAAGTCATGAAGTACCTCTTTCCACCCTTAGTCAACACACCATTCATCTCGTAGAGATCAGAATGTATGAGTTCCAGAGGTGCCAAGTTTCTCTCCTCAGCAGCCTTGTGAGGCTTTCGAGGTTGCTTAGATTGTACACAACTATGGCACTTAGAACCTTTGGCAAAGGTGAAGTTCGGAATTAAACACATGCTGGAAAGTTGTTTCATAAGACCAAAATTAATGTGGCATAAACGACTGTGCCAAACACTTGCATCATCATTAACACCACCGCAAATATGGTTCACACACTTGTTGGTAAAATCTGAAAGAGATAAGCGGAACAAGCCTCCGCTAACATAGCATTTACCAATAAATAAACCATGTCTCAACACGACTACTTTATTGGGCTCTAATACTACCTTAAACCCATCTCTACATAGAAGGGAGCCACTAACAAGATTCTTGTTCATTGAGGGGACATGCTGCACGTTCTTCAGCTGCACGATCTTTCCCGAAGTAAACTTTAGATCCAACGTACCAGTGCCAAGAACAGAAGCAGCGGATCTGTTCCCCATCAACATGGAGCAATCTCTTGTGACCTGGTAAGAAGAGAACATATTAATGTCAGAACACACATGAACATTAGCACCCGAATCAATCCACCAATCGGAAGATTAAAATACTGAAAATACAGTAAATTGATTACCGTACCCTCCATCAGTGTTGCTAGCGGTCACCTGTTGACATCCTTGGATGCTCATCCATTGCTACCCTTTTTCCCTCGACGGTCTGCATGCTTTGGACAGTCCTTGGAAAAATGTCCAAGTTCACCACATGTGAAACAGGGTAGCTTAGCCTTGTTCTTCTTCTTCTTGAAGTTGGTAGTCTTGTTAGATTTGTGCTTCCCTTTCCCCTTGCCTTGGTTCCTCTGGTTCTGAACCGTGTTGGCAACGAAGAGACCCTCGCCTCCTTTAGTATCCTTAGCCCGAGCCTTCTCTTCCACATCAAGAGATGCTATCAGTTCTTCAACCGACATTTTAATTCTCTTATGCTTCAGAGTTGTGGCGAAACTCCTCTATGAAGAAGGAAGTTTTGCAATAATGCACCCGAACACAAACGGATCAGGAAGTGGACACTTAAGGATTTCGAGTTGCTTAGCAATGCACTGTATGTCATGAGCTTGCTAGATAATTGATTTGTCATTGACCATCTTAAAGTCATGAAAGCTCTCCATAATATACAATTCACTACCAGCGTTAGACGCAGCAAATTTAGCGTCCAGTGCATCCCACAACTCATTCGCGTCTTTTATGTGCATATACACATCGCACAGACAGTCAGTAAGGACACTCAGAATGCATCCCACGAAGAGAATATTGGCATCAGTAAACCTCTTCAGATCTGCATCTGACAGGTTTCCCGCAGGCATGCCTTTACTCACCCAGAATACATCCATAGCCTCAAGCCAGAGGGTGCACTTGATTTGCCATCTCTTAAAGTGCACACCAGAGAACTTCTCCGGCCTCAGCACATCAGCAAACACAGCCATAGATAATTCAGAAAATTGTCTACAATAAAGTTTTTGGATTGTTGAGGAATTAGACAATATCTGAATTAAATTCCGGAAGTAAAACATGGCAGAAACTAGCATGTACTTATCTAACATACTAGATAAGACGATCACAGCAAAGATCTCACACATCATAATAAGCAGATGGACGACCCGTGGTGAAGACAGCGAGCAGTCGCGCGGAGCGCTTCCCAAAAACCTTATTCGCCTTCTCCGGGTGCAAGAGCTGGAAAGACAAAGGGTTCTAGAGACCTGCTCTCCCGGTTGTAGATGCACGTCGGTGCTGGGATGGAGAGAACTACGAATGCGGCGCAGCAGCGACAGTTGGCAAAACCCTAGATTTTTTCCGTGTGTCTTTTGGCGACGCCAGTAGGCTGCTAATATAGGAGCGTACGATTCGATCTTATGCCGCGATCACTATCTCGATCGGATACGGACTGCAAAAGTTAAGGCTCAAGTTAAGAATAACTTAAGGCTTAAGTTAGGACTCTAAAACTTAACGTCCTAAGTCACCAAAAATAAATACAGCAAAAAGTAGCCGCGCTCCTGCAAGGTTAGGATCCGGATTTCGGCGGACCATTCACGCAGGTGCGGCGCCATCGCCCGTACCCGGGCCCGGCACGGCGAGGCGAGGTAAGCGAGCACGCGCGTGTGGTCTTTCTTTCTCCCTCCACACCATGACCTAGTAGGAGGGGAGAGCCTCGACTTGTAAGTAGGTGAAGCTCCCTTTCCACTGGCAAGGTGGGACTCAAGGTTTCACACTCCTTTTGCTCATACATGGACCTTTGAGATTTTGTAGGATTAATAAATGGGCCAAGTCCATATATTCAACGAAAACAATGCGAGTAGTATTGTTTTTAGACAGAATACTCGATATAAATAATATTGAACGAGCCAGTCGAGCCAGACAGATGAACAATTGAATTGCCGTAATTAAATGCATGATTTAAATATTAGAACAACTTAGCTGTTTGGCTAATCCAGCATGTGGCTGACTGGTTTTAATTGGAGTCCGAGTGAATGGTACTGGCCCCGAGCGCAGGCCCCAAGCGTCGTTGTAGATCGCCGTAGAGCAGTATTTATGCACGAAAGCCAGGAGCAGTATGAACCTGAGGGCTTTGGCTTGCAATCTTCGACACTGAACTTGACACGTGACCGAACTTGACATGTGCACCAAGATTGGTTTTCACCCGAAGAGTAGTAATAGCATACTGAGAATCAGCAGTCTCCGACGCTTGTTTTCTCTTCCCATGCTTACTTATTTATCCATCGGCCACTTCTGATTGGATTTCGACGTTGCAGCCATGTTCGATTGCTGTCGATCTGCTGCCGCCTGCCACAGTGTCCGATGGCTGTTGATGACTGCGACTCCCAACCCATATCCGTCTAGGCTTGGACTTGACGCGGAGGCGGGACGAGCCGTAACAGATCAGATCTTCGTAATTATTCCGCGGCGCCGAACAAAAGTCCACACGAGTGTTCGGAGCAGATCGGATCTCTTGTCAGGTTGCAGGCTTGATCTCTCGTCTCGATTGGTTCTGGACGCATCTGCTCCGCATGCATAGCAATAGAGAGGCATCGACCGCGTGCATGATGCCGCCGCCTACCCGCGGCTTGTATTCTATTCTTGACGATTTGCACTCCGAACGTCGCGTTGTAGCTGCAGGTCCAATTTAACTGGTTCAGCCATCGAACTTGACGAAGATAAACTTCTTGACGTAGAAAATAACAGCCATCGTGCCCCCGGCAAGTGCCCGAGTTGAGGATCAGGCCCTGCCTAGAGGTAGATCGGATTGTAGATTCGAATCGTTTGTTGGTGAAGAACCAAAAGCGGAGCCGTCGGAGTCGCAGATCAGATCCGCTCCGTCCCGAACTTAGATTTATTGTTAAAGATGACGGCCATGGAGCTAACTCGATGTCGATGTCATCACCACCTATCTAGCGCACCAACTGTCACCGTTTAGTACCGTCAGTGCACCACGGGATGCCTCACATGATGCTTTTTGGGGCAGGCGAGTCCGAATGTAGCTCCGATGGTTCGCGTAAAACGCGACAAGAAACAAGAACACACGATTTATACAGGTTCGGACCGCGAGATGCGTAATACCTTACGTTTTGTTTGGAGCGAGTTGTATTGATTTGAGCTCTCGAGATTACAATGAGGGCGTATGAGGTCGAGGGAGTTAGAGAGTTGTGTGCAGTTGCCCGGGAGGGATCCCTAGCCAGCCTTATATAGTCCGGCATGACTTGGGTTACAAGTTGGTTTTAGTCCTACTATGATTGGTTACGTCTCCTACTGGATTCTTCTTAGATCTTCCTTGTACACGTCGAGTCATTTGTCTTGTGCGCCAAGCTGCTCTGCACCTCAGGCCTTAGTCGGTCGGCCAGCTCCTAGATTGGGCCTTCTGACAGGCCATGTAGAGAATACGCTCCACGAGGACCCAAGGAATATCTATCTCCCACAGGGTCCCTACACGGATGGGGATGAGGACACTGTTGTAGCAGAGGACATGGAGGAGGCTCTTGACAGGGTGACTTTGAAGGCCATCGCTGACTTGAGCAATCTTGTTGCCGCGGAGAACACGGTGCTACGCTATATGCCCACCAATGCGCAGGATGACGACTGCGACCTGCGGGTGACAGCCCTGCTGGAGTAGGACGGGACTAGGGACATAGGGACAGCCATGTCTCTTGGTCCAAAGTTGTTTTTGGTATACCACGACATGGAGCACCATGAGGCCCATCGTCGCGAGGAGAGTGTGCAGTTACGAGAGTAGCTCGAGGAGGCGCAGCAGCAGTTGGGCGATGTCCAAAACCAGCTAGTTGAGGCTCATCATGAGGTACTCGACTTGCAAGTGGACCAAGCAGGCCACATTGCACATGTAGTACACCTACAGAATATACTGCAGTAGAGGGATGAACTCATTGGTCAGCTGCAAGCTCGACTAGATGAGTTGGAGCAGCTACACCCGCCACTTGGGCATGACGACCCGTTATGCTCAATGTGACCACACAGTTGAAGGATGCACCACCGCGCGACCCCTGACTGTGATGAGTAGAAGAGAGGAGTGGGTAGATCGCCTTTTGTGCATGTAGCATGTTTGAGAACGATGTTTTGTAAGTTCCGCTCCGCGCTTTATTCACGGGATGTACTAAACATTGGTGAGATTGAGAGAGCTCATTCTTGTACACCGCTTAATCTAGTTAAGGCTAATGGTGGGTTAATGTAATGGGAAGACTCTTAGTCATATTTAGAACTCCTAATATGTATGTTGAGTGTACCTCATGTTCAGGTACAATCTGAATGAATGACATGGGCAATGATTTGAGATTGCACTTCAAATTTGGGTCTAATTTGCAACCTAAAATTCTGTACAGCTGCAGCAAAAACTAAATATAACATGAAATTTAGAAGGATCTGGGTTAAACATTGTATAACAATGTTGTAGGGAATTTCGAGTTGCACAACTTTGTTAATTGGGGTTTATTCTGAATGCGCTTTGTTTCAAAGATATGGTCAGGATACTTGGAACATAAATTATGAAATGCAGCAGCATTTGAAGGAGAAATGCCTATTTCAATGAGTTAGTGATGCATTTAGTCTGCGGCGTACCAAACCTTTAGTATACAAGGTGTAGGACAACTTTAGTATCTAAAGTTTCTCTTGAAAGTGCTCCATCTATGAGTTATAGCCGAAAACTTTTAGATTCAGAAATCTGGACAGAACTTACATGCATTGCTAAACGATGAAATTCAACCAAGATGTAAAAAGAGTTGATAAAAACTTTATATAACAAAGTTATAGAGCACAAGATAAGGAAAAACGTTGCTAAGGGTATCATGGGATGAAAATGCACGGAATGTGAATAGTTCAGTTTTCTTTAAACCGTTAACTGTCTCAGATTTGGGCTAAAAACCTGAGGGCAGTTGATAATCCAAACTTTTCTTCATAGTCCAAATCTGATCACTCAAAATGGTATATAATAAAGGTGTAAGAAATCAAGTTTGGAGCAACTTTCATATTCTGAATTTCACCCAAAACAACAGTTTAGGCACTCGAATCGTTGAAATTCAGAGACCCTGTCCTGCACATCAAAACTGCACATTTACTTTTGACTACGACCTGCAATTGACCAACTTTGCGAGATGAAGGCTAATACTTTATGTGTAATTAAGTGATTTCGTTGTATTACATGGTTTCATGTATTTATGACGTGTCTCTGATGCTATGATCTTTTATTACCGCATCCATTGCACAAAAGATTTTTGGACTAAACACTATTTGGCCTCCCTCTTGCAGATGGTTAACACTCGCCATGGTCAGTCATCGGGGCAGCAGCTAGAAGATGCTCCACCTCCGTCGGAGTTGGCTACTCTGGTTGTGCAGCAGGCCGAGCTAATCCGCTTGCTAGCAGCAGAGCGTCAGGGCCGTGGTCAGCAGCCACCACGGGAGCATCAGCCTCGCGGTATATCCTACTAGGACTTCGAGGGACTGTGACCTCCCATGTTACCCACTTGCCCTGAGCCACTCGCTGCGGATGATTGGCTCCGCACTATCCTATCCAAGTTCACGCTCCTACCAGGGCTGACCGAGCAAGAGAAGGCTCGGTTTGCAGCTCAGCTTCTCCAGGGGCCTGCAGGTGCATGGCACGCCACTTTCCTTGCCATGCAGCTAGGATGGCCATGAGCCCACTTGGGAGGAGTTTTCGTCAGGCTTTCCCGGCTCACTACATCCCGGCGAGCTTGATGGAGCAGAAACGCCGAGACTTTTGAGATCTCAAGCAATGACAACAAGACTGTGATGCAGTACGTGCAGTCTTTCATCCACCTCTCCCAGTATGCCCTTGGGGGATATTGCTACTGATCCCGAGCGGGCGGAGAGGCTCTTGGATGGCTTTGACCCCACTCCCTAGACACATCTAGGGCAACAATACCACAGCTTCACCAAGTTAGTGGACACCGCGCTTAACATGGAGAACTGCCTTCAGTGTTGCCAATGAGGACTAGAAGCGCAAGAGGTTGGCCAACACTGCAACGGCTAGTTCTTCTCAGAGGCAGAAGACACCTTACAAGCCCCCACAGCAACAGTATTACCAGCAGCCCCGCTTTATGATCTAGCCCAATCAGCCAGGTTGGATCCATAGAGCGCCTCAGCAACAGCAGTACCCCACTTACAGAGCACACACATAGCTTCTTGCACCACGTGCTCCCACTGTTCCAGGGCCCGGTGCTCCTTGCTTCAACTGTGGCAAGGTTGGGCACTTTAGCAAGGACTGCAGGGCACCTCGCAGGATCCAAGGTCCTACTCCTGCTGGGTGGCAATCAGCAAGGCAAGCAGAAGGGGCCCGCACCTAAGGCGGGTCGTGTGCACTATGTCCACATGGAGCAGATCCCCTTCGGAGAGCCGGTACTTGGTGGTACGTTCATGGTCAATGGTCACTCAACTGTCATGTTATTTGATTCGGGAGCCACTCACACCTTTATTAGTCAATCATATGCATCCAAACATGGGATAAAAACTTCCTGTATAAAAGAGAGGTACCATATCACTGCACAAGGGAACACCATCAATACAAATCTGATAGTAATGAGATTACGTTTGAGCATAGGAGAGGAGGAATTCATTATCAACCCTGTGGTGCTGCCACACCAAGGGATTGATATCATCTTATGCATGAATTGGATGACAAAGGACAATGTAGTCCTGGATATTGGCAGCAGGATAGTGCAGTTAAGGTCTAGTGCTAGTGGCAAGATTTTACGGGTACACATGCCCAATCAGAAACACATGTCACCCAAGTAAATGGAACTGAGCTGCAAGAGATTAAGAAGATACCAGTAGTGTGTGAATTCCTGGATGTGTTTTCGGAGGAGCTTCCTGGTCTCCCACTAGACCGGGATGTGGAGTATGCCATCGAGCTAGTTCCAGGCACTGCGCCTGTGTCAAAAAGACCATACAGAATGCCGCCTGATGACTTGAAAGAATTGAAAACACAACTACAAGAACAGTTATACAAAGGGTTCATTCGGCCTAGCACGTCACCATGGGGTTGTCCCGCTCTCTTTGTCGAGAAGGATCATGGTGGAAAAAGGCTATGCGTTGATTATCGGCCACTAAATGCAGTTACTGTCAAAAACAAGTACCCATTGCCACACATTGACATTTTGTTCGATCAGTTAGCTGGGGCAAAGGTCTTCTCTAAGATTGACCTAAGATCTTGCTACTATCAGATAAAAATCGGAGAAGATGATATACCAAAGACAGCATTCTCTACCAGATACGGCTTATATGAGTATTTAGTGATGTCTTTTGGGCTAACCAATGCACCGGCTTTCTTCATGTATATGATAAATTCAGTGTTCATGAATGAACTTGCCAAATTTGTAGTGGTGTTCATTGATGACATACTGGTATACTCAAAAAATGAAGAAGAACACGAAGAGCACCTAAGGATCGTACTCACCTGGCTTAGAGAACACAAACTCTATGCCAAGTTCAGCAAGTGTGCATTTTGGCTGAAAGAAGTGGGTTTCTTAGGTCACATTCTATCTGAGAAGGGAGTCGCAGTTGACCCTAGCAAAGTAGAAGATGTACTAAATTGGAAGCAACCCGAAACCGTGACTGAGATCCGAAGTTTTCTTGGTTTAGCGGGCTACTACCGCCACTTTATCAAGGACTTCTCCAAGATTGCGAAGCCGATGACATTCGTGACTAAGAAAAATGCAACGTTTGTTTGGAGTCTAAAATGTGAGGAAGCTTTTCAAACACTGAAGAAATTGTTAACCTCTGCACCAGTGCTAGCACAACCGGACATCACTAAGCCTTTTGATGTGTATTGTGATGCCTCCGGCAATGGGCTCGGCTGTGTCTTAATGCAAGAAGGGAGAGTAATTGTTATGCCTCCCGCCAACTGAGAAGGCATGAAGCAAACTACCCAACACATGATCTTGAACTAGCAGCAATTGTTCATGCACTGAAGATATGGAGACACTATCTGCTAGGCAACGCATGTCACATATACACTGACCACAAGAGTCTCAAATACATCTTCACACAATCTGAAATTAACATGAGGCAGAGGCGATGGTTAGAGTTGATAAAAGATTATGATTTGGAGATCCACTACCATCTAGGCAAGGCCAATGTGGTAGCAGATACGTTAAGCCGCAAGGCTCGTTGCAATGTGATTGAAGCCCGTCCGATAACAAGAGTGATCTGCTGTGAAATGAATGAAATTGAAATACCTCTAGAGCAGCAAGCTGAACTTTATAATATCATCATTGAACCCACAATCAAACCACAAATCATTGAAGCACAAAAGCAAGATAAGGGTATGGCACACATTTGTGAGGCTATTAGCGAAGAGAAGAAGGCATGTTTCACACTTGATGACCAAGGCGTCTTGTGGTTCAAAAATCGTCTAGTAGTACCTAAGGACATGGAGTTGAGGAAGAAAATACTTGATGAGGTTCACACTTCAATGTTCACAATGCACCCGGGTAGCAATAAAATGTACCAAGATCTAAAACAAAAGTTTTGGTGGACTCATATGAAACGAGAGATCGCCAAGTATTTGTCCCAGTGTGATGTGTGCCAGAAAGTGAAAGCTGACCACCTAAAGCCTGCCGATATGCTCCAACCACTAGAAGTTCCGGCATGGAAATGGTAGGATGTGCACATGGATTTCATTGTGGGTCTGCCTCGTACCCAGAAGGGCTATGATTCCATATGGGTGATTATCGATCGATTTACCAAATCAACACACTTTTTACCCATCAAGACCCATTACACCACAGCCACTTATGCTGAACTATACATTTCCCGGATTGTCTCCCTACATGGGGTGCCAAAGACTATCACTTCTGATCGGGGCTCACTGTTCGTGTCCCGCTTATGGGAGCATTTGCAAACTGCTGTTGGGACCACATTGATTCGCAGTTCAGCATATCACCCTCAAACAAGTGGGCAAGTAGAAAGGGTAAATCAGATCCTAGAAGACATGTTAAGGGCTTGTGCACTAACCTACTCTTCCAAGTGGGATGAATGTCTTCCCCTGGCAGAGTTTGCTTACAACAACAGCTACCAGAAGAGCTTAGAAATGGTTCCTTTCGAGGCTCTTTATGGTAGATGTTGCAGGACACCACTCAATTGGTCCGAGCTAGGTGAACGGGTCACATTTGGTCCTGACTTGGTGACAAAAGCCGAAGAGCAAGTAAAATTCATACACAATAATCTAAAAAGAGCATAGTCCCGACAGAAGAGTTACTCTGATAGGAGGAGGAGACTGCTGGTCTTTGAGAAGGGAGATCATGTGTACCTATGGGTGTCACCAATGAAGAGTGTGCATCGGTTTGGGGTGAAGGGGAAGTTAGCACCAAGGTACATTGGTCCTTTCTAGATCACCGAGCAGTGTGGGCCAGTTGCATACTGGTTAGAATTGCCACCACATCTTGCTGTGGTTCATGATGTGTTTCATGTCTCGCAACTTAAGAAGTGTTTGAGAGTGCTGGAGGAAGTTGTCGATATGTCTCAAATTCAGATTGAGCCAGACCTCACATATGAAGAACATCCCATTAAGATCCTTGACCAAAAGCAAAGATCAACACGCCGAAAAACAATCAACTTTTATAAAGTACAATGGAGTAATCACTCTGAAAAAGAAGCAACTTGGGAACAAGAGGAATATTTACGCACTAAATATCCTAGTTTTCTTCCATCCACTTCAAGTCGGTACGTTGCAGCAGTTTTAAACTTTGATTCAAACATAATTCATATGCAATGCACTCTCTCTTATCGACTTAACCGCCCACATCACATCAAAAATCTCAGGACGAGATTTATTTAAGGGGGGTGGGTTGTGATGCCTCTGGCATCTCAAGTGAATTTCATGGGCATCACATATTTAATTTGATCATACAAGCAGCATTTCATCATTTAATGGCATGCATTTGAACCCCATGTGCAAATTTGATTGAAGTTGGGCATTTTGAACCCAGTTTTTAGTAATATGCTGTTAAACTTGTGGTTGTAGATTTAGATCTGTAGTGAATTAGATGAAACTTTATATAACAAACTTATGGACAAATTCATGTTGAATAACTTTGGTATTTTGTGCTTTGACATGCATGAGTGTTTGCATATTGTTTTGGGCTATTTTTGCCAAAGTGTGAAATCTGTCAAAAACAGACCTGTTTAGTAAATTCAAATTTTTGTGAAACAAAAGTCATGATCATGCAAAACTTTATATAGAAAATTTGTAGACCATGAAATAATGGACAACATTGGTATAAAAATCTTTATATCAAAGTGGCCCTAAAATGGACTTATGGAATTTCCAAACTGGTAGGTGCTGTTGGTCAAACTGGGGTCACAGCTTTTGAATTCAAATTTCTCCTCAAATTTAAATATAACATGGTGTCAAAGTTTCTAACAAAGTTGTAGATCATCAAGTTAGAGCATTTCTTGTATTTTGAGTTTTCATTAATTCAGTCTATAGAACAGTCAACCGGGATTTTCCATTTTCGGATTTTCTTTTTCATTTATCTTTTTCGCCGGTGTCACTGACCGGTGGGACCGGGCCGACCAGACCCGCCAGCGCCCAAGCCATGTCTGCCACATGGCCGGTGAGCATCGGGCAGCAGGGACAGCGGCCTCCCCGACCGGCCACGCCTCGCCTTAAGTGGACGAGCCGGCTCCGTTTCTGCTCCTCTACTCACTCGCTTCTCCCCGTCGAAGCCTCCCTCATTTCCTCACTGCCACCATGCGCCGCCGCCATTGGCGCTCCGGCGAGCTGGCTTCTCGGTCGCTACGCCCTCTCCTGTGCCTCACCGACACCACGCCGCTCTTCGGCGGCCTTCCCTCCCCGGCCGCAACAAGGTCCTCGTCGCTGTCTCAGCCCCACGACCCCTCATTCCGCCGCCGAAAACTCGCCGCCCAACCTCCACGTCGTGAGCTCTCCGCTAGCCTCCTCGTCGCCGCTGACGATGGGGGTAAGGCTCCCCTCCGTGCCCTCTACCTCCCCGGCCCTTCGTGGCGAGGCGCCGAGCCCCACAGGGCCGTCTCGGCCACGCGCCGCCACGCCCCCTCCCTCCCTGCTCAAGGTAGAAGAAAGCAGGGAGGAAGACAATGAATTTTGCGTGCTAGCCCTCGACTCTTCCCATTATTATGTTTCCGTCCCAGGCACTGTTCCAATAGTCTTGCAGATCTATCGATCTAGCCCCTGGAAACTATGCATAATTACGGACAGGTCCAAGATCAGTTGTTTTTCTATTTAAAATCTATTTATTCTAGCTGAGACTTTGAAAAATCACTAAAAATCCAACAAAAATGCAAAATCAGTTGCATTGTACTCCTATTAAGTAAATCTATCAAATGGGCATGACGGAGAGATGATGAATGACAGATTTGCCCCTAGAAGGTTGCATGCATGCTAAAACTAAATAAATAGTAAAAAGGGGGTTAAATGGACTCCAAAAATTATGAAATCTTATTGGTAGAACATATGTGATATTTAGATCAGTTGAGGAATTTTTGTAGCCCTAGCACTTGCTGCCAAATGTCAGATCTACCCCTAGGGTTGAATTTGTGCAATAAAAATGCATGGAAAATATTTATCATATAAAACTTGCTCTAAAAATTAAGCTGGATTTTATGGGAACACTTTGTTGTATATTTAGCTGGTAGAAAAGGTTTGAGAGTCTGCATGTAAGATTTAAGGTGTGATTTGGAATTTAGATGTTAATGCTTATTTAAATAGATAATAGGAAAAAGTGGCATTAAACTGTAAAATAAATTACACGAAAAATCAGGGTGCTCCACATGTTGCTTAAGTATAATATAGTATACTCTCTATGTAATCATATGATGCTTAGTTAGAAGCTGTCCACATGTTGCGAGTCCTTGAGTTGTCACATGAGATATGTTAACCTACTTTAGGTGATGGTTTATACGATTTCTTAGTATTGAATAAGATTTGACATGAAAATGCATAAATCGACTTGGTTGTTTGTTGCTTACAGTTGATTACATTCCATTTGCACCATATGCATGCATTTGCATTCCCTTGCACTCATATGGCATTACATCACGCATATAGATCCCACGAACGAGGAGCACCAGCAGGAGCAGCCGATTGTAGAGGAACCAGAGGAGGAGCAGAACTAGGAGCCAGAGGACCTGCAGCCAGCCACTGACTTCGCCCCTGAGGCTATTGACCCAAGTGACAAAGGTAGGCAGGACCATAATTTCTCCCAACAAATACAATGTTGATTGCTTGATATCTACGCATCCGCATTAGGAGTTGATCGAAAACACTTGCATTAGATTCCCTGACCGCCCTATCCCTAGCACCGATACTTAGGGTTCATAGGACGAGTCTGCCTAGAATTTGCTATGCATGAGTAGACATGGGTGAATGGAGTCACTCGTCGCGTAGGTGATTTCAAAGTGACAAAGATATTACTTTTATGGCAATTATTACTTATGCTCATGATTAAATGGAGACCGGGCGGAGATTTTATTTCAGTATTTACTTTTTATGATGTCGCACCAGGGACTCCGCCTGAGTCGTATAAGGCACGTTCGCTGTTCGTCTGCTGATCGGCATAATATTGCTAGAATGCTTATCCGGGTTGTGGGACGGGTGAAAGTCTTACCTGGGCTCGTTTGGAGTTTTCGAGGTGCCGCGTATCCACTAGATGGAGGCAGAAGGCCTGGAGGAGCGTTGTACTCACTGCGAGAAGACTGAGATATCGGCAGGCTCGCTATAGTAAGCATGTACCCCTGGCATGATAGTTATTCCCAGGAATTAAAATCGATTCAAATCGCTGTTGCCCACCTGGTGTGAGAATACCAATGTCACTGTCGGGCAATGTATTAACTACTTGAATACATTGTATCTATTACTCATGATATCAAATATCACGTGCTTGTATTGTATTGCTTACATTTCTGCAATTATTATTATGATGATGTTACATGCAAATGATGGAACTTGTTACCTTATGTTGTTATATCACTATTTAAAATCAATGGCTAAGGATCCACTTGTTAGTAAGCAAGCTTTGCGTCAGCCCTACTGAGTAATTAGTACTCAGGGTTTGCCCCCACATTTTGAGGACAGGTATGGAGTTCCTTGTATGCACCTGTGTTGGAGGCGGTGCATGTCCCCATCTGGGATGAGGTCTTCATGTGTGGCACAGGAGCAACATCGGTGGGCTCGATGTTGTTTCTTTTAATGCAAGTCTTTTGGATGATATCATGAATCCAGAACTTTAGATTTCCGCTGCGAGATACTTTTAAACTTGCCATGCAATGGCCCTATGTTGGAACTTGTATTTTATTTTGAACTGGTTTGTAAACTAAATCTACTTATGCTATATTTCAACTGCCTGTGATGATGTAACTGTTGTGGCTCCATCGAGAGCTGGATGTATATGATGTCGGTTCCTCTTGGAAAAGGTAATATCGGGAGCCTTTTTGACTCTCAACGAACGACAGGGTTTAGTTTGGTCTAATCACACTGCAAGCTAAAGGTGGTAGGTGTGCTTAGCCCAGATTAAATCAGCGGTTCCGCCACACCTGGCCACCCCCAGTGGTTGCCCGACCACCTAGAAGCAACCCAGGCAAACCAGCATGGCTGCCCAGCCATGTGCATGGCCGGCCGGCCATCCGACCAAGCCCAAATGACTCCACTCCGACCCTGCATGCAAGAACAACATATCAAGTATACAAACTCAAGTGTGGGCCAAGGTTCCAATGTGACAAGTGCCGGAAGGCAGCCATGTCATCAATCCACCCCATGGATTGGTGATGTCAGCAATCTGTGTGACTTGCATCCAATGGCCAAGGAACACACTCCAAATCCAACGATCCATGAAGAAACACACTCGAATAACTGTCTACCGCCATCCAGAGGGCATGCAAGACATTGGATCACCAAAGTCAGTGAATCCAATGGCCACCGACCTACCACCCTCACCGACCTACACCACCTAAAATTACCCCCCCTTAGTAGTTAGGATAATCCTGGGAGTTAGAGTTGAGTTGAGATTTGCCTCGGAGTCTCCGGTGTTAGCTTCGAGTTTGTGGTAAAGTTTTGTATCTTTTGGATTTAGATTCTCTTCAATATACTTTCAGTATATTTTACTCTGGTCCTACCTCTTGTGAGTGTGGTGTACATTTCTTTGCTCACATACTAGGCATAGATTGTGTCTACTTTGTCATTCAACCCTAGTTATTCTTGCTGGTGCTATAACTCAATCCTAGACTTAGATGCTAGGCTCTGGCTAGACCCTCTCCTCTAATCAAGGACGGTCTATCATTGTTCAAACTTCCCTTGAACACATTTATAGCGCGCCATCCTCTCCATGCCGATTTGCTTGGTAGCCCCACTCGGTTATAGTGTGTGGTGTGCCTGTGTATCCCAGGCCCGTCGTTCGGGAGGCTCGTAGGTGTTAGCTAGGTTCTCTTTCGATGGCCAACTATGTACCCCCGACTCCTCGAGGGCGCTAGAATTTTGCTCGACGCAAGACCCTGAATTGTGTAATTGAGTGGCGTTAGTAGTCACGTATAATCCTTCTAGCCGAATAGAACTAGAGTTTGGGAACTTTATCTCCTCATTGTCCTCCCATTTGGTTATCTTTGACAGGCTTATCTCTCCACCATACACCTGCTAGTTCACACTTACCCCTATTTAACTGCTAGTTGGTACAATTTATCCAAGTCTATAGTTCATTCAATTTGAATATATTCAATTACACTCTCTGGCCTACCACTTCCCTATGGAAATTTATGATACTTGGAATACTCTGGGTGAAAGGCTATAGCGGTCTCCTTGCGGTTGTGGAGTAAAACCTGTTAATGCTAAGAGACGCCAACAAACACTCCACCATAGATAACTCTGATGAGGACGTCTACCATGATGGACAAGGACGAAGATGGCGAGAAGGTCGATCAGAACCGATACCGAGGGATGATTGGGTCACTGATGTACCTGACTGCCATGAAGCTAGGCATACAGTTTGTTGTAGGTCTGTGTGCTCATTTTTAGGTGCCTTCAAGGGCGTCACAACACATCGCTGTGAAGCGGATCCTAAGGTATGTCAAGTTGACCCCGGAGTATGGCTTGTGGTACTCTATGGATTCTTCTCTTTCGCTCCTCGGCTATTCGGATGCCGACTCTGCTGGGTGCCGGTTGGATCGCAAGTCGACTTCTGGTACCTACCAGTTCTCAGGTACTTCTCTAGTCTCCTGGTCCTCTCGCAAGCAATCTAGCATAGTCCAATCCACCTGTGACATAGAATATGTAGTTGCTGCTCCTAGATCCTATGGATGCTTACTTCCCTAAAAGATTATGGCCTTACTGATGGGAGGATACCACTCTTGTGTGATAGTTCTAGTGACATTAGCATTGCTAAGAATCCAATGCTCCATTCTAGAACCAAACACATAGATGTGAGATATTACTTTCTGAGAGATAGCTATGAGAAAGGCCTCATTGATGTAGTGCATGTTGCAAGTAAGAACCATGTGGCTGACATCTTAACTAAACCCCTAGACTAATAAAATTTCAACCGCTTGCGGGGGGAGTTAGGAGTGTGCTTTCCCTTTCAGTTAGGGGGAGCTTTGTTAGCTTTTTGGTTTTGTTTGCTTTTGTTTTGGCTTTCTTTTGCTTCTTTATGCATTTTGTATCATATTTATGCATTGCATCATGTACACTTGTAGTATAGACTTGAACTTGAGCTCTTTTCTAGTGACTTCCTAGTTTTTGCTCGTGCTATGATGTATAGTAGTATGCTTGATCATGGATATCTTGAGCTCTTTTGGATCTATTGTATTCCTTGTTAGAGCTAAGTCATTTTGCTTTCCTAAAAATCATAAACTTAATGACCACTTTACTTGGCAACCTATCATGTGTAGGAGTGTTGAATGCTTGTGCTATCTTTCCATGCTTGATTCTTCTAGTTATCTACCTTTGCTAGTTAATGCCTAAGCTTTCATGATAGCTTGTCTAATCCGAAATATGAATTAATTGCTTGAATTGGTATCCGTTTGAGCTAGAATGAAAAGATCCATGTGGATTTGTCTTGTCTCACTGACTTGGATTGATATAGCTTACTTTTCACTTGGGCGAGTACTTAGACCTACCTGTGAATGACTAAAACCTTGTCTTAAGCTTCTAATGGTTTTTCTAGGCCTAGGCTTCGCATTGTGGTAAGAAGTGGCATGCCAAGCAAATAACCCCTGGCACATGTTTAGAACTTGCTTGAAATGAAAATGCTAAATCTGAAATTGCAAGACTGTTGAATTGCTTATGGCTTGTTGGATATGCTTGGGTTAGAATTAGCACACCTTGTATGCATTGCTAGCATTTTACTATTCATGTCTATCTTGCTAAGTGCTATTCATGTTGGTGGTGTTTTCTTTTTAAACCAAACTTGAAACTCATGCTTTGCTCTTGACCTAAGTAGATAGGTTCACTTGAGCTTGTTGCATGCCCTGCTACCCTCACATGCTTTGTATGCTAGAATTTGTATCTGCTAGCATTCCATCCCTTTTGAGATATTTGTTACACCTAGTGGCATTTGCACGTCATTTTTCTTAAGAGACTTGATGTGCGCATTGTCAAAAGGGGGACAATGGAATCACCAACCTCTAGACATGGGGAGAAGTGGCACCTGGGACTCAAGGGGAGAATGTGCATCTTCCCAAGGGGAGTGTTGCATTGTGAGAAGGGCTAAAATGCAGGGGGACTTGGAGTTTTAGCATGCTCTTTTGGCCAGCTGTGTTGAGCCCTGCCTCTTTCTTGAGGGGTCATGCTTTGTTGATCGACTGTGTTGAGCAATTACCCTTGTCTTAGGGTCTCGATCTTTTGGCTTTGCTCTTGTTCACTTCTACTACTCCCATTTTTGCCATTCTTTGGCCTTTGACCACTTGAGTGGATTTATCTTTGTTTTTCTTTCTTCTATTGTTCTTTGTTATGCTTTTATTTTCTTTGTCTGTGATTTTAGGTGGTTGGTGAGGGTGTTGACAAGGTACTCATCAAGGGGGAGATTGAGAGGCTCAAGTATTCTGAGTCTGGTCTTTTGTCCTAGCTGTGATGAGCGCTTGCCAACAATGAAGACTTGCTGAAGGATGAGCGAGCAGAAGCCCACCTAAGTGTGACCTGATGGCAGGACCAGAGTGGACTTGGCGTGACCAAATTCCTACCGAGTGGACTGGTAGGTGGCTTGGGCTACGATCCAAGTTAGGCTCGGGCCATAAGTGTGACCTTGGGTACAGGACAATGTCATGAGCCGTAAAATCACTCTAAAGATGAAGCCCACTATTGTTTCTAGGTTCGAGCATCAAAACCGAGGCCCAAGGGCATTTCCTGGTTTTATCGACAAAACCAAGGCAGGTTACCAGTATTCCAAAAACTAGAGTTACCCTTGAGGGATGAGCTACTGAACATGTGGAGGACATCAGAAGATGGAGGAGAAACCGAAGACAGTAAGGACTCCATCGTGGTCGTTCATCTGAGTTACTGCGGTCTTTTCTAGCCCCTACAAGCCTTTGTACTGTGAAGAGTCTGTAATATAGGGGGTTAGGTGCAAAACGACCTTAGGGTTTAGTCTGTAGTATTAATAAGGAGGTGACTACTATTAGCCACTCCTCTTGGCTGGTTTAGGGTTTGCTTAGGCTTACGTTTAGGCAGCCATTTTCGTTTCCAAGCAAGAGCTTCAACATTAGAGGGTTTTAGAGTGACTTAGCCCTGTTGTAAGTGGGTAGGAAGTGGGAGGCAGCTTGGAGGATGAGATTGCAACTTCTATTCAGACCTTGTCACTGATTTGGGCTTGCAATAGATGGAATTTCATGCAGCAACTTGATTGTTTTCTCCTTCCCCTTTTCCCTTTGATTTTTGGGTGATTTCTCAAAGGCTTTTGGTGCTTTGGTTTGCCTATGATATTTCCCCAGTTGTTTTGGTCTTGCAAGGACGTGAAGATTATGTCTTAGAACATCTCAATCCTGCATGATTGCCATTAGCAAGACATTCTTGAGTTTTCCCCTTTTCTTGCCTAAGTATTCCCCTCTTCATGAGATCTAAAATTCCTACTAATACCATGATCTTCTTTAGTAGAAGTTTTGGGAATAGCTTTGGAATAGTGATAGCATATCCTGTGCCAATTTTTTTGAAGTTTGGATAAGATTTGGTCAAGTTTTGTGTTTGGGAGCTCAAGAATCAAGGCTGAGTCTGGTGCTACCGAAACATTCAATGTATGCTACCGGAACATCCAGCGGGAACATCCGGTAATCACTGCCAAAACATTCAGTAGCTCTGTCTTGGCTGTGTCTACCGAAACATCCGGTGATAGCTACCGGAATATCTGGTAGAGCCTACCGGAATATCCGATAACTCCTACCGAAACATTCGGCGTGCCCTGGCAGCCCTATCTTCTTTGGTGTTTTTGCTTCCAGTCTTTTGTTTCAGCTTTGCTTTGGTGTTTCCACAGCATGCCCATACTCTTTACTTGCTGATTCTCAGTGGGACTCATTTCGTTTAGTTGAGTGTCTAGTGGAGCGCTTTTGCGGAATCCGTTGCTTGGCCTGACTTGCGATCATCGTGGTTATTGAGTCAGTTTCTTCCGCTCGCTTGGCGTGTATCCTTTCAGTGGATGACACTCAGTGCTAGTTAGACAAGTATCTGTTTAGTGGACGGTGTCTAGCTAGTTTTCTTCTAGCTATGTAGTGCCTCATTGTGTCCTAGGGTTAGTAGCACTCTAGTTGCTATGTGATCCTGCACGGTTGAGAAGAGAGGGTTTTTGGGGTTAAAGTTTTAGGTGTCGACCTATTCAAGCCCTTCTAGGTCACCATTTTGGTCCTCAATTGTCCACCTATTGTGTTGATAAGAATACTTGCATGCTCTCGTAATACGCTTGAGAGTGTGTGACTTTATTCCTTGACACATCCAATTAGATAATAGGGAAATATACATTTGTGTGTTTTCTTGTTTCCTTCTAACAATGACAGGTTACACCACTCCATATATAAGAGGGTCATGAAGGCGCTTGAGAGTGACAACATTGTTGATTCCTCTTCTCCCATAGGTTACTTTATTCCTTCTTTCGCCGGTGCTTATGATGCGGAGAATTATTTTGATTAGGAGATCATAGTTGAGCAACAATTTAATTCACATCCTGTGCCTCAAGTTCATAATGTTAGACAACCTATTAGTGGATTTAAAGAATTTGCTCTTTTATGGTCGACTGAATTTGTTAAAGTGCGTAATAAAATGCACACTTTGGATGATTTGAAACGTGAACTACGATCTATATTTGTTCCTCCTTATAAATATGGCCTTCGCCAGAAGTTGAAACATTTAGAATAGAGTAACATGTCTTTGCATGCATGTTATGATGAGATAAATATATTGTTGTCACGATGTTATGTACATTTATCTGAGCAAACAAAGAAAATAATACTTTTAAATGGTCTTCATAATGATATTTATGATATTCTTGCTGATATCGAATATCATTCTCTCTACAATTTATTTATTTATTTGTGCTTGTGATATTGAAAATCAAATTAAAATGAGAGAAAAAAGCCTAATTGACACGCAACCTATGGAGGTTTGCTTTACTACTAACCATGCATGGGATTTTGGGTGCAAAGGTGAGAGAGCCAACACACCCAAGGAGAATTAGCACAAGTTAGCTTCTATCATCATCTTAACACAATGCCATCATTCAGATAACCATAGGCAATGACATGGGTTCGGTGATCTCTCAAGGCTAGAAAAATTTTTAATGTGCCAAGTATGGAGCATAGTCAAACTATTGTAGAGTAACATGTTGTTCAACCTATTATTGATTTAACTTTGTCACAAGATGATTGTTACGCCTTTCCTTGTGATAAATATGATTTGCATGACGATGATGCTATAAATTCAATGCCACAACATGTTAAAGGAATTGGTATTGTTGCTCCAACACCAATAACAAGTGCCGAAAATAATTTTTTGGGTTAAATGCATGGGAGGCCATCAAGTTTGTCATGGTGTACCAGATAGGTCCATGAACTCTCAAAACGCATTTCTAGCACCCTAAACTTGTTAAGTGATGCACCATAGGTCCATACCCCTTCGTTTTATGTTTATTTTTTCAATTAGGCCCTTAGAATGTTCTATCTCTTCCGTTCTACTAACCTAGTTCCTCCTCCTCCCCCCATCTTCAGCTGCCCAACGTTGTCCCACCTCCTCCCCCATCCATGGCCACCCAACACCCTTTCTCAAGGCTAGTGTCGCACCCAAGGCTAAGGGGGAGTGGCCTTTTACCCGTTCTTCTCCGCGTTGTCGTCTCCTTGTGCCATGCCAGTAGTTGCAGGCGGCCAAGATCAGATCTGCATGGAGCCACCGCCGTCACATAGAGCTGAGCTCTAGTTGCCAAATCTGCTCTTCTTCACCGCCTCTCTCACCGCTGCCTCGGCACGCTACGTCAGCCGCCTTGCCGTGCAACTATCGTTCACTCCTCCCTTCTGCATCCACCATGTGTCGCTCCTCCTCTTGTCCATCGCCACCCGACGCCATCCCTCCCTCTCCCCGCACAATGCTAGCCATCGATGATGGCCACTGCCATGCCATGGCTAGATCCAAGATGGCCCTATCGCTGCTTGTATCCCACCATTGGCGTAGCCAGAGGAAAGGCGATGCCGAATCTGTGGTTGTGGAGCACTGAGGAGGCTGCGAGCAATGGAGGAGGTGACGGGAAGCAGAGGAGCATGCAGGTGAATGGCAGTAGAGGAGGAGGAGGCGACATCGAGCTCTTTCCTACTACAGTGGAGAGGGATAATGAAGTAGAGTAAGAGAGATAGAACATTCTAGAGGTCTAATTAAAAAACAAACATAAAAACGAAGAAGTAAGGACCTGCGGTGCATCACTTAACAAGTTTAGGGTGCTGGAAATGCATTTTGAGAGTTTGTGGACCTATCTAGTACATCACACAATTTTGAGGGCTTCCCATGCATTTAACTCTAAATTTTTACTTCCCATTACTAGTGTGCCAAATGAGCTAAAATTATTGTCTTCTTTCAATACTTTGGGTTGTATTGAATTTGATATTCTTTGTTATTACTAGTGTGCCAAATGAGCTGACATTTTTTATGCATGATGATTTTCCATGGTTATATATACATAGATATCATTTCATTGGCAAGTTTAATTGTAAAGAAGAATATATGTTTCACCATGTTTATATATGTGACCTTTTTGAGTCGATGATGACTGAATTTCAAAAAAGGGAGAATGATGTGACCATACGCGTCAAGGATATGAACAAGGCCCACCTCGTTCTAATGTTTGATGCCCAATTTGAGTTGAGGTCTAATTTATTCGCTAGCCCGGTTTAGGTCACGAGGTTCAAGCTGCTGGAGTACTCCTCATGAAAACGGACGCCCAGGCCACATACAGAGTCCATTTGGGACGTTCTACATATCCACTGAAAGATAAGGAGATAAGGTCCCATGCCAAAGTTCATTCAGAGTTAATAGGAATTGCCAAAACAATATGAAACCAAAATCTATGCGGGTGCTGGGGACGCTTATTTTTGGACCTGTTGGCCTTCTACACCCTATGGTTGCTCAGCAACGCCCTTAGCCACCCCCTATCCGTCTGTTCTCCATATATTTAGTAGCCACCGATAGACTAGATGGGTTTTGCTTAGGTTATTTTGCTCAAGTAGTTTGATCTTCTGTACCATTTGTAAGACCCCAACTTGTGATATTAATCTTTCGTCTGCAATTTCAGTTGCATTGTTCCTTGTTCTTTGTTGTGTTCCTAGTTGCACTTGTAGGGATTTGCCTTCTTGGCTAGGTGAACTCTTGTGCACACGGATTGATAACCAACGGAATAGTGGTGTAGGGATTGCATGGGTCGAACTTGTTGCTTCGGAGCCCTCTTCCCCGATGTTGAGATTTCCACTAATCGAGTTGCCCATACCTCTCAGAAGATCGGTAACCCTAGTCAGCATCACCAGCGACTACTGCTACCACCCAAACTATGTGAGGGAGACTCCATATGAGCTCAAACTTCTCTCAATTCGATCATGCCGTTGAGCATGGAGTACCTTCAAAATTCAAACAATATATTAACATTGGTACTTTATTCTTTGAAAACAAATAGAAAATACCGTGGACATTGAGACCTCAGCATTCATGTGCCTTGCCACCACAGCTATCATGCACAACCACACCGTCAATGGGTTCCTTCCTTCAATCAAATGTAGTCTTCACCATGACATCTGACCATCTCCTATCCATTTGCTCCTGCAAGTAGAAACCAACTTTACACCTTAGATCTCAGAAATATCGTGAAAACTAATTTAAAACTATGGACAACTAACTAGTCGGTCTGAGGCCAAATGAGTACACAACTCCTTAGGCTGTGAAGGGAATAGTCTACTATGTCGCTATAACAAACAATTCTATGTCATGGAAGCTACCCTTACTATACGATATTCTTTATGGATTGGCAGGTTAAATAACAAGAAAAACAAGGTGCTATCTATAACCTAAAGTTTATTATAGCTCCTGTTATGAAGGGATATGTTGGTTTTTTACCTCTAGGTACGAACACTCGAGTGCCTAGCCTTACTCTTGTTCTAGGCCCTGCCAGACCATAGGTATTTTAGAACCTTCCCCATTGATCATCTAGAAATGAATCACGAACTGGCTAGATGAGAACAGACTGAAAAGCAAACAGACTTCTCTGTCTCGAGCCTACAACCGTCCCAACCAAGGGAATCACAATCCATAGAGATTATACGAAGATAGAGAACCCTTCCAATAGGGCTTGGCTTCTACTTCTCTTCCTTTTGCCGAGGAAGATTGAACTCTAGTGCTAGCTTCCTATATGTATATGTTAGTATCATATAATTGGGAATATGTTTATGAAAACATTAATACAGTTTCTTACTATGTGTTTCGCTTAACAAAGGTATCCATAACCCCCAAGCCTATGCATTGCACTCGTGGTTCCAAAATTTCTATGCTTCCTTGACAAAGTTTGAATATCTTCAGAAGCCCATAGCTCATAATGTGCCCTATAAGACTCTAGACGATCTTCAAACCATGGAAGTCTGATCTGCACTGTATACATGTGTTAATGCATCATAACAACAATATTAAAATCTAAAACAACAACACATGTTCCCAAATGAGGCTATAACTTGTCTGTACTCCTCAGCGGTCAAGTAAATATGTGATCAATCTTGAAATCCGCCCAATTGCTGCCCTTGACCCTTCGCCAAGTGTTTGTAACTTGAAGCCAAACAATGGAAAATGCACCTTGCATATGTTCTTCGTGGCCTACTCAAGAATATTATCCACATGATACTTTTCAAAGGGATCCACACGGAAATATTTCTGCAACATCAAATTTAATATTATCACTAAATAATCTACATAATAGGAACTAAACACCTAATAGAAAGAATTTTACCAAGAAATCAAATTTTATTGCTCCGTGAGTATTTCCATATCTGGCATTTGGAGCAAGTGTAAAATGCTTCCAGCTTGTCCAAGGTGTAGTTGAGTACAAAAAATGCAGTAGATGATCATGTGAGCTAGTGAGCAGTTTGGCTTGTTTTTGTTGAGTAACAGTATCTTATTACTTGTTTCTTTTGCATGAATAGTTCTATCAGCCGTTGCTCTGGAGAGATGCAATTGTTCTATCTTATTTGGTCACTAGCTAGTTTGTTTCATATGGCTTGACTTATGACAAAGCTAGTGTTGCATTTTTTATCAGTGGTTTTACTACATTGGGACAATGCAAAGAATAGTGTTGCTAGAAAATGTGCCTGATTATTTTTTCCATGACAAAAATACTGATCGTACTGTAGATTGAACAATAACAGACGATCTTGGGGTTAGAATAATCATCCTCTACATGATGGTGAGATAGACCTTACAACTACTGTCTGTTATTATTAATTCCACAGTGTTATATTACATTTTATTTGCACGATAGCTAAGCCGAAAATTGATAGCCGGAAGATCCTTTGTATAATTTGCATGAATTTATTTAGAATGATTTGGTTGTTCTATTATTCTTCTGATTCAAGACATAAATAAAGCAACAACACATCTATCTTCATTTTTTCTTATTGTTTTTTAGACATGTCCTAGTTTTCCTCAATTGATCCAGGTTCCACTGATATCAATTGATTGGCATTTTGACTAATTTGGAAGCTGATGGTTTGTAACATGCAGATCTGTTTTTCTGGGCAGAGAAGATATTAACCCTTGTACTTTAGTTAGAAAATTCAAATATATAGTAGTCAATCTCATGATGAAAATCTAATAGTAGGATGGTTATATATACTAATAGAAATAACCTCAGCTCTGTACTTTTCACTTTATTTAGAAGTTTTTCTATTGTCTGCATTAGTTCTATAATTAATTAATGCAATAATGATGTGCTTGGTTACTTTATATTGATTCATTATTATTGTATATTTCTAAACTATTTGAAATGGGCTACAAGCTTTGGATTGCTTGGCCCATAAACAGCTTCCCTCTGTATGGTCCTTGGCAAGCTATATTAGATTTTACATAAAAGTTAGACGGTGACGGGGTCACGCTACAAACAATCGCGACACTGTGCCGCGACGGCCCATGCGCTCCCAATGGGTGGGTTTGACTGGCTTTTTTTCTATCACAGCCAATTGCTCCAGTCTGCACGCTCCAACAAAAAAAATAATAGGCAACTGTGGCCTATATGATTTGTGTACAAAGCCCATTCCACTTGACACATCACATTTACATGATGTCATTGCTGATATAGGCAACAATATTTAATTCTTATATTTTCCAATGAATTGTATTCATCATTAAAGTTTTCGTTTCAAAATCCATTTGCACCCTTACATTTCTTTTGACGAGATCTATCAAACAAAATATATATTCGATAGATTTCAGAGTCATTTATGCGACCAACAAATTATGTACAACGTTAATAGCAACTTATGTACAAGAAGTATAGCACTTCTTTTATCTAATACTTATATACATTGTCACATTATGTTCCATACAAGCTAGTAACAGTGAGTTGATATAATTTATCTATATAATTTTATTCAACATAATTGGCTACTTAATTTTTTATGTACATTGATGTGTTATAATAATACGCATGTAACTTGCTTTTAGATATTATAAGGGTACTTATTATACTTTATCTATATAAGTTGAAACATTGTCTATATATAACTTGCTAGAATCAGTTTTTATATAGATAATCTATCAAATCGTGTAAAGGTTATGTAACAAGTTGGTACATATTCCATACATAAATTGATATATTTTTTATCTATATAAATTTAATACATATGTAAATCGATACTTTTACACGTAAGTTTGATACAAAAGCTGCTATAAAACATGATGAACTTAGCTCTATTCATATAACAAATCTGGACAGTTATATAAATAGCGAGTTTAGTTTAACCCTATAATAATAACTTGATGCTAATTCAATATGTAACTTTCAATTCTTGTGTGTATATCTTGCTACTTAATGTTAAAAATCTTCAAAACATATATACACATTGTTCCACTCTACAAGAAGTCCGAATCAGTCTCTTCCACTTTCTCCTTTTTATGATAAATATACCAGATATTATTCGAATAAATAGCAGTCTTTGACAACTCATCCTCTTTAATCTGCTTGGACCTACAATCCCTGCAATCATATTCAAATAAATAGCAGTCATATTCAGCACACCTATCCCAGCAATCAAATAGATTGTCCCAAGGGCTCCATATTCTAGGAACCCAAGTTATGCTATTGAACATTCGTTCCTCTGGCGGTTCCAATTTGACCATTCCATTCTCTTTCTGCTGCTTGCAATATGCATCGCATTGCTCCAACTGTTGTTGCAGCCTCTGTATCTCCATATCATGCGTTGTGCGACGCTGGTAGCTGCTACTACCGCCTAAACTCTACAAGGAACACCCCCTCTGAGCTCGAACTTCTCTCGAGTCGATCGTGCCATTGAATATGGAGTACCTCCAAATTGGAACAAAGTATTGACATTGGTACTTATTCTATTGAACATAAATAGAAAATACAAAAGATATTGAGATCTCACTGTCCATGTGCTTTTCCACCACTGCTAGCCTACACAGCCATAGCGTCAATGGGTTTCTTCATCCAACCATAGTCTTTACAATTGGCGTTAGACCATCTCCTTCCCATATTAATCCTACAAGTACGTGGAAACCAACTTTATAACTTAGATATCTAAAATATTGTGAGATCTGATTTCATACTATGGACAACGATGTGCAACTTAGTTAACTAACTAGTCGGTCTGTGGCCAATGGAGTACACAACACCTCGATCTATGACGGGTCTGGTCCCTTATGTCCCATGGCAAACAATTTTACGTCACTCGGCTAGACTCTAGTCCTAGACATGTATGTAGATGTTAATATCATGAAATCTTGAATATGTTTATGAAAAAAAACTTAAAATAGTTTCTTACAATGCGCTTCGCCTTACGAACATATCCATCGGCGATCGTCACCCATGCATACTTGATGCTATAGATTAAAGCAAGATAGATAGTAACCTCATTACAGCTCTACATCTATAGCTAAGGGTATGTCCTAAACCCATCCAAGAGTGGCCGACAGAGCGTAGAATTATGATGAGTCCGTGGGTTTGAACAAAATCTCGGCAACATAACCCAACTGTTCTCCAGATGCACACCCAGATAAGGTGTAGCGGAGAACAAAAGCGTTATGCCGCCGAAACCTCACACAGGCCCCATGGCTCATCATAAATACTACACCGTGAGGCTGTCCAAAAAGGGACAATTCTGGACCAGCCACATCTCACGTGCGCAAAATGTGCCGGTCCGAAACGGGTGACGCAGTAGGTTTCGTGACACTAGTAGCGTTATTTGGAAATTGAAACAGTAAAACAATCATAATCAAAACTAATGTTTATAGTAAATCTGATAAAGCTTAACGAAAACTTATATGATAATGCACAGTGACAAAACAATACATATTACACATATCATGTTAAGATTGAGAAAATATAATAAAAAGGCTAAGATATAACAAAACACATTAAAGCATAACAAATCAAATTTCAAACGACAATTTAAATATGATATTAAGCATATATACATGTGCGCATAAGATGTCATCTCTACCTATCTAAGCTTTTCAACTAATCATGTATTACTTAATCCATATATTTTATACTAATTAGAGGTCCTAGTCAAAAGTTTCAATGGCCACACATAAGGACTGCCGAAAATTAACAACAAATGCTGTAATAGAGATGTCTTTTTCACGTCAATCAACGGATTGAGGCCAGCAGGTAGGGTGGGGTGGGGCAGAACCTTAGCCCAATTGGGTGCATGAGGCACTGGGTGGGCACGAGCGGCTGGGGCCCTAGGCGGGCGGCACGCCAGTGGAAGCCAGGGCCATGGGCGGGGCGCTGGCGGCACGGCGGGGCGGGGGCGCCACGGAGTGGCGACAGGCGGCAAGGCCAGTGCCAGGGCCAGGCACCGGGTGGCGCGAGGGCCGTTGTGGCTGCGGTACAGGCAGCGGGTGAGGGCCAGCATGGGGCAGATGGGTCGGCGGGGGGGTGTCGAGGTGCGGCGGCCGGGCGGCTCAGTGGGTGGCGGCGGCTTCGTGCGCATGCGCGGATGAGGGCATGCATGTGTGTGTGACTGTGGTATCCGTGTCTGTGGCATATAGATGAAATCCGATCGGTGGTAGGTGGCCACTTATTTTCAATGGCCACCCGGACCGCCGAAAATAAGTTGTTTTATTTCAACGGCCAATGCCCATAGTCACCGAATGTTAAGTTATTTTCGGGGGCCTAGCAGCCACCAAAAACAGGACATATGTTTTCGTGGACCACCTTGGCCGCTGAAAATTTCTCATTTCCTGTAGTGGCGGGACGTGGCAAACTCTTCTTGTTTGTCCTCGGATATGTGCTTCACGATTCCTGGTCCAATAAGACAAATTACTACTGGACCACTATATGCATGCACGAAATCGTGTCTTGCTGGAAGGGCCCTAACTCATCAGCAGCATTGCTGCGTGCGTTACCTGCGCATCGTATATTAGCATTTTTTTAAAATCTATACTGTTTTATTTGTCTCAGTTTTCTCTTGAGTACAAATGTGACTATATATTGACTTATTAATGCAGGTATATATGCGTAACAATTTTCATTCCACTTGTCCTAGTCATCCCACGTCTCTACACACAGAACATTGAAATTTAAATCTTAAAATATTTGTTGGTGCCCGCCATTAAATCAGTAGACAGACCGCTCGATCTGAGTCATGGCCATAGCCTAAAAATAGTTTATAGAATTATGGAATAGATCCATAGCATTTTGTGAGTCTCATGGCCGGAAAATGATTATTCAGAAGGGCTTTTTGGCAAAACTCATTTCTTTCTTTTGCATTGCCTCCGATCTCTGTGGGAAATGGTTGGCCTAAAATAGCTAAAAAATAGTGAAATGAAGAGAAGTCGAAAATATGGGAAACTGATCTCCTTCAAGCAACGTGAAGTACTGCCAGCATATTCCGTACAAACTAAATTGTCTGATTGTATATATTGAAAATGTAGGTGTTTGGTCCTTTCAAATCCATAACTACTAGTATTTGTCCGCTCGCCCATGCGCGCAAAGAACCCGCGCAGGATCCACAATAGTTCTACTGCAATAACAACTATGTGTGCTGCTGCTTATTTAGAGGGTACAATAAACAGACAGAATAACACATATAGATACTTGATTTAGTGACCAACTGAGTACTTATGTATACATAATAGCACTGAATACTTTTGATAGCACGCTACACAACAATAATGTTTGCTGTGACGGAGGGTGTTACTATTACTGTATGACCAAAGGAGCTAGGTAGAACTAAACGACATCTACAGACAAATGGTTGACAGCTACTGCTGCTTCTTTGGATAATAGAGGAGCCAGCATTGATCGGGCAGCAGCAGCATGTAGGTAGGATTATACAAATATATAAAGCCTGAATGATCATGGTTTGTTTTGTAAAAGAGACTTTCCAGCTTTGATCTTAAGCCCGGTGCTTGTAGATCCTGTAAGGCAACCATAATGGACAGACACTTATTTATATAATATGTAGATGCAGGTATATATAAACTTGTATGCCCACATTAATATTATTTATGTCCAGGTGATTTGTTCCTACAAGCATACCACAAGGATACTACAAGCATAAATATTGTGTATTGAAGAAGGTATCCTGCTATCACTGAATCAAATGGAGGATCAAACTGCCGTGTTAGATATAGTATATTGCTATAGATATAAATACCTTAAATCTCTTAAGGATTAAATCTCTAGCATACTGAGGTTAACCATTTGAGCAAGCAGTCAAGCACAACAATATCATGTGTCAATTTCTAAAAGAACATTGGTGATTAGTTTACCTGTGCATGTCCATTTTAATAGAAGGCTAATAACCGCATATAACCTTGTTAATTCATGTAGTTACAATGGATGTTAGTAAGATAAATAACAGAAAATGTATGCTATTGTTGCAGCATAGCCACACAGGACAAAGAGATCATTAAGAGAACATATGCGGATGAAACTTGATAAATGATCTTTCAATAAGATGATCTGTACATTGGCTCAACCCTGACCCTATCTATCATGATAAAATCATAGTGTCTTCTTTCTTATTGATCTTACATATTATCTACCAGCATGCTGAAGGGGAAATTAATCGATATATTCCAAACACAAAAAACATGAAGTGGTATCTTAAGCAAGCCAGGAGTCATTCCATTAGGGAAAGAACAATCTCACTTTGAGCATGGCACATTAGATGAAGGTGGAAAATTGAACACCGCCCATAAATCAAGTGTCCTTTTCCTAAGCAACAACTAGAGAAATGGTAAAATTGTTTCTGTCCCTGAAACTGGACATCACAAGATGCTTTCTGGCTGCGGAGGGATGTCACCTAGGCAAACCAATAACTCCCAGTAAACTAAAGTGAAGATCTGGAAAATTAAAATTAGTCATGTTTACTTGAAAATTAAAATTAGGCAAATCAATAACTCCAAGTAAACCCAAGCTTCCTCTTCACATGAATGTGTAGGTTTGCAGAACAATAATAAGTCATCACCACATCTTAGATGGACATTCCATGAGACACATCATATGTAGCTCTGTTGGAATAGTCCATCGTTCACTTACAACAGCAGTAACATACCTCACACTTAACTATAGATAGAACAAAGGAATTGCAGAGATTCAAAATGCAGTTCTTTAAGCTACTATACAACTGAAGTTAGGGAAAGGGAAAAAGGTTACCTATTTCCAAATAGAGTAGCATGCACGTAGCCAATGCTAACCATGAACTGTCCTGTAGTGTGCCATGTGACACAGCAAAAAGGATACTTTTAGATAACTTTCATGAACAAATGGTTAAGCCCACACAAACATAGCTTGGAAAAAACTGCTGATAGTGTATACATATACAGAGAGTACTGAAAAATACATTACCTCTAAGACCATACTTTTGTAGAGAAACAAGGATCAGAGCTCCTAAATCCTATTGGATATTTTCCTAATTGCTATCCATTTGAGTAACAAGCTTACCAGCGCATGAGCACGAATAGGTCCAGCTCTTTCCAGTGTGCATGGCCATCCAGGACACAACTCTCTGGCATGGCATTTCGTCGAACACCTATTAGGTCCGGCTAGCAACAGCCCCACGCCATCAGATAGTGCTTCCTGTGAATACGTAGAAGGCAGACAGTTTGCTATATTCTCTAATTTTAAAAGACAGGAACAATAGGTTCAAATGACAGAAGGTATAGAGCTCGAGGAAGCAATAGGTTCAAATGGCTATTCAGAGAGTGACTGATGATGTTGAAAGGGATGTTTCTGTTCATGTTCAGAAAGAAAGGAAATCTGTAAAGCAATACTCATATAAGTTTTGAACTGAAAGAAAACTAAGAGCTGCTTTGGTTATTGATCTGCTACCAAATGGCAGCCGAAAAATATTCCCTCATTTTTTCCAATGCGTGAAACCAAACAATACATTGCTGCAGGTTATCAGATCATGAAACAGGGGTGCAATAAGATACAAAGCAAGCTGAAATTTGTGATTAGCATATCTAAACAATCAAGGAAACAATCATTGTGTGGCCAGGAATAAACAGGTTTTGTAAAAAAAACAACGGACTACTAATCATAGAATAGGCTAAGCTTAGCTAACTAAATACCCACAAATTATTCCTAAATCCCACTGCAGTAACAGAAGGCACAAGAATCAAATAGCCAAATAGGGAGCCACAAAACAGAGAGATGTATCAGGAGAGGTAACCTTGGTTATTGGAGGAAAAACTGTGCAATGAAAAATAGATCCCTGCGAACAAAAGAAAAGAGATATAGGAATCTGCATAGGGTAGTAACCATTGTGTAGAGAGAGAGAGAGAGTCACCAACCGGCATTTTTGCTCGCCGTCGTTCCATGGCTAGATCTTTGAGGCAGGACAGCACATGCAGAGGGATCCTAGGAAAATCCACCCTAGAACTCAGTAGAAGCCCTTTGTCCACGCGCGCTGGCTGCCTTGGCCTGGCTCCTCGTGTGTTCCAATGTCAGTGAGTTTTTTGTCTATAGTTACCACGCGTTAACTTTAATCAGTTGTTGCTAGAGTAAAAAATTATTATAACTGAATCAAATAAGAAAGCGCATACATAGCAGAATGAAAAGAAATGCAACCGCGAGAGTCTACACCAGGAAGACAAAGAATGCAGCTGCAGGTTCTCAAAAGTAACGTTTTTATAACAGCAGAGCTACTCATTTCATAAGAACGCTAGAAACACAATCAAACTGGATTTAGGACATTGAAGCAAACCCAATTCAAAAAACCATAGTTAAACTGGAAAGATATAAGCTCCACACATCAAACTGGAAAAGCATGCTTGTTGGCTCCATCAACTGGAATTTGTACAAATATCTAAAGCACATATTTGAAATGGTGTCTAGAGAAGTGAACCTATAAAAAGCTGCAAAACTGTAATTGTAGGCTCAGTTTACTTCTTCAAGTTTTGATCTGTCACCTCTATGACATCAGTTCATCTCATAGAAACTTTTATCCCTAATCCTCTAGCCCTGACATCCGTCCATATTCCAAATAAAATTGAATATGAAGTTATGTCTGTCAAGCTCTAGTACTATTATTTGTACAAAATGACAGCTGTGCCTAATTTTCTAAACTATATTGAATTTGAGCCATCATCTACCTACAAGGTCACCTGCACAAACTCTAGCTTCATTACCACCAACACCTACTCTATCACTGTTGCTGCAAGTTCATCTATAGCTTCATCTACATCATTCGTCAGGCAAGAAAATAGGTAGACTGTCAAAACCAGAATGATCAAATAACTTCATTTAGTTTTCAAAAGCGTAGCAAAGATATATTATTTTGCTATCCAATGAGCAAGGCATTACTGTATGTAATGCTAAATACATGTCATGATTAATCACGAGGCTCTTGTCATGCCATTGCAGAACAGTCACAATCCACTTGTGCGCCCAACCAAATGAAAAAAAATCAAACAAACACCAGGATGAATGGTCAAAGCACACATCAATCCAAGGAATTGATTAGGCAACCTGTGCAAATGACGGCAATGCGAGACGGGGCACATGCCAGTGACGTGCGCACGAATGGTTACCAGGCCATGGGCGGCCATCACCGCGCCGGGGCTCTACTAGGAGGATGAGGGAGAACCCCGGCGTACGTAGGGGAGGGGAGGTCCGCGCCGAGGACATGGGGCCGCCACCCACGCTGGAGACCGCCTCCTAGCTGGGCCGCGCCGCACGTGGGGTTAGCCACCGCGCCAGGTCAGGGCTCTGTCGGTGCGTGCCAGGGTCATGGCCGGACCGCAGGTCTGCAGCACCGCAAAGCGCCGGGGCCGAGCCACAGCCGTGACCGGGATCGGCCACCGCGGCTAGCTGGGGCTCCACCGCGGCTGCACCCACCGGGCCAGGGGTCCACCGCCGCTCGGGCCGCTGCGCTCGCCTCGCCTGGCCACCGGGCCCGCCGCCTGGTTGGAAGTGGGTAGGAAGCGGCTCAAGAGCGAATGAACTTGGCGGGAAGAGGGGATGAAGCTCACCCAAAAGCGCAGGAGAGGGCAAAGCGTCAGCGCGCCCGCCCCTTTATCTGCCCACCTCTGCCTTCCCAGCTCCGCCGACACCGCATCACGTGCAGCGGCACTAGCCAATGGACTGGTCGACAAGCGCCCCTAGGACTCTAGGAGACAGAGCCAGCGTGGGTCCCTCGGCCGCAGGCAGGCTCAGCGCCGACGGGCGTGAACATGGTCCACCGCCGCGCCTAGGCCACCGAGGGCCTCCAGCATGTGGGCTCCACCCTCTCACGAACCCATCGCGGGACATGGGCGTGGACGAGGGGTCCAACACCATCCCAGACGCGGATGCGGAGGAGCCTCCCTGCCGTGTACGGCGGCGATGCGGGCCGCTGGATGGAGATCGCCGGCGGACAGTAATCTTCGCTGTCGTGGACCCTGCGATTGGCCTCGCTGGCGCGCGGTTCTCATACTTAGAAATGAGCATCTTCAAAGCTTCCGTTACCACATGTATGGTATGTATAAATAAAATGAACCTAAGCTTTGTGTTTAGTTCCGTAATGTGATTTTGGTGGTTGAGGTGAAAACACGTATTATTTTGGACAAATGTGTGTAAGTCTATTTGTATAAGTTCCAAGGGCAAGAAATGGACTTGGCTGCAAACACCTCAAAGGAGGGATTAAAAAGCATAAGAGAAGACCCAAGATTCCATCAAGATTCAAGCATAATGCACGACACAGCATTCTCGCTGGCCGGTTAGCGGGCTAGATTTTTGCATGGACCAGACGGTCCAGTAGAGCCCCATCGGACGGTCCGGTGATAAGTAGAAGGCCAAGATTGAAGATTCGTGACCTGGTGCTGTTTTCATGCATCGGACAGTCTAGTGGACATTCTAGGAAGGTAAAGGAGCGACCAAGTCCCTGTGCTGAACACACCTGATGGTCCGGTGGTCTACCACCGCACAATTCGGTTAATACACTGGACATTCTGGACTGAAGCTCCTAAGTGTGACCTTGAGGAAAGTCCTCTTGAGTGTACTAAGACGCAGTGCCCTGAGTGGACTTAGCGTGATAAATTCCCTACCCAGTGGACTAGCAGGTGGCTCAAGCTGATGTCTGAGTTAGACTTGGTCCATAAGTGTGACCTTGAGCCAAGGACATTATAGTGAGCCTGTAAAATCACCCTAGAACGGATCAAGCATCAAAACCGGGGCCCAAGATCGTTTCTTGGTTCCACCATCAAAACCAGGGGCTGGTTGCCGGTAACGCCAAAATTGGAAGTTATCCAAGGGATGAGCTACTGGACATGTGGAGGACATCAGGAGAATGCTTTGAGGCCAAGAAGGTCAAGGACTACATAGTGTACATTCATCTGAGTTGCTCAGCGTCTTTTCTTTTCTCTACAGGCATTCTAGTGTAATTGAGTCTGTATCCTAGGGGTAGTTTGCAAAACTTCCTAGATCTGAGTCTGTAGTATAAATATGAGAGAGGTCTGCCATTAGTAACCCTCTTGGTTGGTTGCAGAGTGCTTAGGAGTTAACAAACCCAAGGTTATCATTTCCCAAGCTTAGATCGTCATGCAAGTGAAATTAGAGTGATCTAGTCCCCATAGTAAGTGGGTAGGAGAGAATGGCTGCTTGGAGAATGAATCTCCCTTCTTGTAATCAAATCTTGGGACCACTTTGTGGCAACAATAGATGGAATTTTGTGCAGTTCCTGTTGTGTAATCGTCTTCCCTCTTCTATTTTCGCTTTTGATCTCATCTCTTGGTCTTTTGGTGTGTTTGTACTTGGCCAAGTTTGCGATCTCTCTTTTGCTGGTGTTTTGGACTTCTAGGACATGAAGAGATTGTGGTTTTCGTGTGCCAAATCCTTGGATCCACGAGCAGCCCCGATGTCTTTCGTTCTTTCCCTTGCTCTTCACCTCTTGGAGAGATGAAACCTTGAAGGATCCCTTAGCTTTTGGGTGCATTCTTTAAGGAATAGTTTCTCCATGGCCCAGAAAAGCTCCACAAAAAGATTGGTGAGATGTGGAGTTCATTGGTGCAGGATTTGGTTTTGTGAATTCGCGGGATGATTTCTTCTCTGTATGCTCATCCTGCATTTTCTATGCACACAAGAGCATCCAGTGGTGCCACAGTGGACTGTCCCATGCGTTGTGCGGCGAGCAGGCAGAAGAACTGAGGTCCAGTCACCTTAGGGCTTTTTGTGAGCATCGAACCATTCAGTGACAACCGAACTATCTGGTTCTGGGGATGTTGGCTCCTTTTGGTGGAATGACATCTTTCATCTTAATCACATGTACAGGGAAATTGCAATATGTAAGATTGGCCGTGGCTCTTCGGTTCTATTCTGGCAGGACAAATGGAATGGAGATAAGCTGGATTTTAGATTTCCATGATTGGCATCTTTTGTTTTGGACCGGTAGGCATCCATTAGAGAGATTCAAGAGGCAGATAATCTAGCAAGTGTCTTCTTTTTACCTTTATCAGAGCTAGGCTTATGAAGTGTTCCTGCTTTTGCAAGAATTGTTATTGGACAGCAGCTATGATGATGAGGCACTAGATATTTGGGGTCTGCCTGGAGGTAGGCAGCATTTCTATAGATCGTCATTTTATAGATCGATTCATTGTGATATTCAGGCCTCAGTTGTTTTTGAAAAACTCTGGAAAAGCAAATGCACTATGAGAACCAAAATTTTCTTCTGGTTAATGCTGGTTGATAGGCTTAACACTAAACGCATGCTCTGCAGGACTAACTAGTTATCGCCACAAGAGTTGTCTTGTGTCATGTGCTCTGCTAACATTGAGGAGGATGTGGACCATCTCTTTTTTAGTGCAGTTTTGCTCAATGATGCTGGCATAAACTTAATGTTCAGCGGTATCCATTGCTTACCATTCAAGAAAGAATCCTACAGGTTATTGATAACTCAGGGCCAATGCTTTTCTTATAGATGGTTGGTATTGCCACTTAGGAAATCTGGAAGTCAAGGAATTAGAAAGTGTTTGATGGACAGCCGACAACCGTTGCCCTTTGGATCTTGAGATTCAAGGAAGAAGTTAAACTTCAGAGCCCGCGGTTTCATGAAGTCAAAAAATCGTTAGTTGAATCATGGCTAAGTTCTTTGTAATCTGCTGCCCTTTTGTGGGGCTGTCTAGACTTTTAGCAGTTTTGTTTTTCTTTTCCTTGTGGTGGTGAGTTTTTCTCTTGTAATCCCTTAAACTTTCTTTCTATAAAATACCCTTTTTTACTATGGGGATCTCCTCCATAGTCTTTTTGGTAAAAAACACCAGATGGCCCGATGGTAACCATCGGATCGTCCAGTGCTCAACCACCGGACCATCTAGTGCATGTTGCACCGGTTTTCTTTTCCTCGCAGCTTGTGCACACTGGACCACCCGGTGCTTGTACACCAAACCGTCTGCATGCTGCTAGTGGTGAGTCAAACCATGTGTTGCGTCTTTTTTCATTGGTGTTTGAGTGAGTACTTCCGTGTCGATTTCCTCAGCGTGTTCTTGGGTTGGTAGCTCTGCTTGGCTACACGACATTGCACATTTTGAGAAGAGAGGGTTTTTGGGGTAGTGTTTCTAGGTCACCATCTCGGTACTCACTGTTTCAATGAGATCCTGGACTTGATCACAGATCTTCTCCCTGCGGATCATAAGATGCCCAAAGATATTTACTACACCAAAAAGTTGCTTAATGGTCTTGGAAGAATCATTAGAAGATTGATGAGTGTGAGGACAACTATATGCTTTTCTGGAAGGAACACAAAAAAGAGACCATGTGTCCAAATAGTGGTAAGTCCAAGTATGTCGAGGTTGTGAACGAAGACGGTGGAAAGGTGATGACGGACATTGGCATAAGCCACTTCATTACATGTCTACTACACCTCAACTGAAGCGGTTCTTGCTTTGAGAAAACATACCAACACATGGTCTGGCACAAGGAAGGGGTTTGTTAAAACAAGAAGTGATGTTGCACCTGTCCGATGGTGAGGCATAGAAGGCTCCCGACAGCTTTGATCCAAAATTTGCCAATGTGGCTAGAAATTTTAGAATTGGGTTCGCGATCGATGGCTTCATACCATTCAACACAACAGCCATATCATACTCTTGTTGGCCTGTCTTTGCTATTCCATATAACTTTCCACCCGCTCTTTGCATAAAATATGAGTTTATGTTCCTATGCCTAATCGTATCTAGACCAAAGCATCCTAGGATACGTATGAATGTGATGTTGAAACCTCTGATTGAAGTTGAAGCAAGTGTGGAGAGGTGTAGAAGCATATGACAATCACAAGAAGTAGAAGTTGAACCTTCAAGTTGCGTATATGTGGTCAGTCCATGACTTCTGGCGTATGGTATATTTGCTGGATGGAGCTGCAATGGGAGATTGACTTTCCCACTATGTGGTTTAGAGATGGATTGTTTTTGTCTTACCTTTGGTGGAAAGATTTGCTACTTCAATTTCCATAGGTGTTGGCTCGACGATTCTCATGTCTTCTGGTTTCCAAATAACACTTTTAGGAATGACACGATTTTCATGAATGGACCGCCAAAGTGTCTTAGTGGGCCAAAAATTTCTGCTAAGCTGACGCACTGGTTCAAACAACTGATGGTGATGGGTTTGAATTTTAGAAAGGAGCACAATTGGACTCATACTTGTTCTTTATGAGAGCTACCTTATGCGAAGGCTCCGATTCTGATGGACAACAACAAGCTAACTTCATTTGTATTGCAGTTCTCAGGACGATTTGAGTTTCTCTAGTGGAGGTAGCCACAAGCAGGTGAATAAGATCTTGGTGTCATATGTCACATGCACTAACCGGGACTCGTCACTAAGTTGGATGGTCAGGAGATATTGGCCACTATATGGAAGACCTACAAGCTAAAAGTGGATATCGATTATGGGGACAAGCAGGGATGAGTATGGGTGAATTTTGGGTATGTTTTGATAAAACGTTTATCACCTGATATGTAATTCATATAGAGTAAAGTGCACCATTAATCCATTAACTTTTCGCGTTGTGTCGGTTAGGTCAATCAACTTTCAAAGTACATTTTGGAGTCCATCAACTTTCAAAGAGGTGCACCGTAGGTCCGTCCCCCTTCTTTATGTTTTATTTTTCATTTTGCCCCCTGAGTTCTTCGCTCTTATCCCTTCGAGGTCCTGCTGCGCCCCTGATCCCTATGGCCCGTGCTCTGGCGTCCCCGCTCCCTAGTGCCCTAGCGCCTCGCCCACATGCTGGTGGCCCCAGCGCCCTCGCCCCAGCGGCGCTCTGCACCTGGCAGCCCCACGCTCCCTGGTGGCCTGATGTCGTGCTCCGGCGTCCCCGTTCCTTGGTGGCCCGGCATCACGCTCTAGCGTCCACGCGCCCGGCATCACCAGCGTCGGGTCGCGCTTCGGCGGACCCGGCTCTGGCCGATGGAACATGGGTGCGGCATCAAACTACGGGGCCGCCTAGGCTCCACACACGCGACACAGGGCTAGCTGGGAGCAGGTACGTTGACAAGCAATGCCGAGCCACCGGGGTGTGGGGGCAGCCGTAGCGCGGGCACGACACATGCGCCGTCGGGCCACCAGGCAGGGGTGCGCTAGGCCACCGAAGCACGGGCATGGCATGCGCGCTCCGCGCCACCAAGGAATGGGGATGCCGGTGCATGTCCCTGGCCCATCATGGTGTAGGGACGGAGCGCCACCATGGTGAGGGGACAGGGCCGTGGTGGTACCAAGTTCGCCAGAGCATAGGCATGGCGCGACACCGAGCCACCTAGGGAATGGGACGTCTGGCCTCATGGTGCTCGGTTTGATCCCGCTCTCACTCATCTCCTAGGCCATGGATCCATTCGGTGGCATCTTCTCCTACTGCCTGCCGCTCAAGGACTTTGACTCGTCAAGCTCGCTAGTCCTCGGTGATGACTCCTCGGTGTACTGGGACTCCAGTCCCATCGTGTATGTATACACTCACGAGTCCTTAACTTGGTCTTGAAGGATCAGTGCAAATTGTAGAAGCATCCCAACCTAAGCAACACGCTCACAAGGTTTTCAACTCCAATGTAGCGAAGGTGATCAAGGATTATTTTAAAGGAATTCCAATGCACCAAGCACTTGGAGATAGGGAAATTTACCTGATTGAGGATGAGTATGCGTAGGTAGAAGAAATTAATTTGATGCATTAAAGCTCTCTCATTCAATGAACACCTTTATACAGGTCACTATCAAATGATGGAAGATCAACCAGAAGCATACCAGGCTCTTTGAGGGTGATGGACTTCCCCATCATTTATCAAGGACTCAAAGTCTAAAAGGGAAAACAGAGGGAAAGATACAGGACATAACTACAGTGGTGTCGGTCATATTAGTAATGCTAAACGTATGGTAATACAAGGCTTTCAAAATCTCTTCAAGTATATTGAAAATTATATGTAGGCTAATTTATAGATACATGAAGCAAAAATGATGTCACACCAAGTGACATCAAAGTGTATGTCCAATGTCAGAAAGGTCCAGAACCCTCACAACCTGATCGGCTCCACACTGAGGCGGCCTCTGCTCGACTTGTATGATATCACCTATTTGTCCTATGTTTTATTCAATTGTCAAGCTCTAACCCTAGACATTGCAGGAGGCCTTTAGGCAAGAAATTACGAGGCAGGATGGTGAAGATTGCGATTGGAGGCACCAACCGATAGATACCATGGTTGTGCACGCAATTGGCGAGGAAAGCCCCATGTGTGGTGATTTGATTTGAACCCATTGATTGTGTTTGATGCTTTTGTCTAATTGACGCTCGTAATCTTGTTGACCAGATAGATTGCTTGACTCAATGTAGGTACCTCTTATTTAATGGATTGAATAACTCAATGGAATCGCGAGCTTAGGTGGGGTCTACATCATGTGCATCGAGAAGCCGTGATTCCTCAGCGCGGGTTCCGGAGATCACGACGCTACAAGAGGAACTAAGGCAGTGTGAGGCATACATGAAGCAGCAGGAGGAATTTCAGAGGCGGCAAAAGGGATACCTAATTGCAAGTGTACCGCAGAACCTTTGCGGTACAACAACAGCAGGCTATTGAAGTAGGTGACGATAATCAATAATTAACATTCATGTGAATTGTCAATATATCATACTAACGCATTGCTTTCCAGAGGTGGCATTAGCTTCACAGGGACTCAACATCGTGTTATCACCAAAATTTAGCCGATAGGTATTTGGGCCGGATCAGCTGATGGGCTGAATATGGTTGTCCAAGCAAGAGGCGATCCTAAGGGCCAGTAGGCCATGTATCTTTATTTTTTGAGTACATGTATCTAGCCTAGTTCGAGTCTCCAAGCAAGAGGCGATCCCAAGGGCCAGTGGGCCATGTATCTTTATTTGTTGAGTACATGTATCTAGCCTAGTTCAAGTCGAGTTGGAACTAGTCCGTCAAAAATAGAATTTTAGCTATATAAAGAGTTATGGAAAGAGTCGGACTTGTTGTCTAAGTCTACGGACTATAAATATGTATTCATGTTCTACGTAATGAATTGACGACATACGTTCCCAGCAACTTGTGTCTCCAATCTCTCTCGGCGCATCGTCACCCCTAATAACTAGGGGTTTTCAAAGTAATCGTCGTGGTCCTCTAATGGTTTTTAGGTTCGTTAGGGCATTAGGGCGTGAGACATATGGTGAACCGTGTACTGAAGCATTTTTTATGGCACGGTTCGCTAGTTATCCCGATGAATCTTGTATCAAGCGTAGCTTGACGCAAGATCCATTAGTTACCTCGATGAATCTCCTGCCAAGCATTGCTTGGCACGAGATCCGTATTTACCTTTGCATGTTTATCGATCTGTTTATGTATTTATGCTTCACGTAGTAGATCGATCTTCATGTAGCTCATGTTACATTACCTAATTGCTTGTTATTATCCTACGACATGCCACTGCCGCGTGTACACGCGACCTGCCGATAGATCATCGTAGCTCGAGGACCCTAGCTATACATGTCATAATTTGTATCTATTTAGTTAGATGGAATTCTTTAGAGGTTCTTGTTTGAAGCCAATTTAATTATGTAGATCTGTATGTTTACTCATCCTTGACGCGGTTTTGGCTTTTACTCTATTTATTCATGCACGATCGATGGGCTACCCAATGTTTCTGCATCGGCCGATTGGAGTACACAACATCTCGTGGTTGCCGATCCTAGCGATCAGGCAGGAACTTGACGTTTGAATCTGTTGTGTATGCTTTACAGGAAGAACTGGAGCCAACAGCCGTGATTACCCGACCTTAATACCTGCAAGGTTAAGCCAGGTTGCACGCTTTCATCACCACGCACAACTAGGATCGGCTTCCCCACTTAAAGCTGATCGGAGCCGCACGGGAGACGAGTGCAGTAGCAGCGCGATCTCTGGCTCCCGTGCGCTCTGCGCCCGAGCCTTCACCGCTGATATTTGGGTGCAACACATCGTGAAGCCACAATTTCAACCTCCAGCATGGCCACAGTGGGTCTATGTCCCATGCCTTCTCCTGTAGCTCAGGTATGCACACAAAGGTCGTTCTTTAATAAACTTATGGATAGCCTTGTTGTATTGTAGCTAAACTTTGCCTGTTATTGTCAAACTAGACATGTCATTGTCAAACTAGATCAAACAATGTTGATCTAGGCAGCTGTGGTCACTTTAGCTAAAACTAGGTCAATCTAGGTAGTTGTGGTCATTTTAGCTAAAACTAGATCAAACTCCAACTAGATTAGCTCTATTTAGCAAAACTAGCTAAATTGAGTATATTCGAGGTTAATAGTGTAATCTTAGATAAATTTCTGTACGTGTTACTTTAGTTTCGCTGTAATCACTTTAGCTAAAAAAGCGCATGGAGTTCATATTCTATCTACAATTGCTCATTTTAGCAGGACTTAGTGTATTATTTTAGCTTTGTTGTATGATCGTGGGAATGTGCCTCCAATATTGTGGGAACTCCACATGCGGTAGTACCAGCACTTGGGTCACTTGTTAGTTTGGCATTTGTCGTTTATTGGTTGGGTTAAGTCATATCAATACTACTACCGAATCACGCATGTACAATTTGTTATTATTTAAGGAGACCGACTGGGTTTTCAACTTTCATTAACAACTTATTTGCCTCTAGAGGTAGCAGCCACAACCCCAATGATCGACATGTGGTGTGAGAGGGCTTTGTATGTATGTTGGACATTTTTGTGGGCCTCAGAGACCCAACAAAAATTAACCAAATTAACATTTGTCAATCTGCTACTACGGACAAAAATTAACCAAATTAATTTTGGTCGTGTCGATATTAACCAAATTAATTTCATTGGGCAGTTACTAATAACAAAAAATGGGCTAGTTTTCATCGGCCTTAGGCTCCAACGAGAATAGCTGGGCAGACATCATGCGGCCACGGATGCCACATGTTGCCCTAGTTTTCATCCGCCCTTGGGCCGACAAAAACTAGATGGCCATGGTAGAAACCCTAAGCCCCGGTTTGTTTTCATGGGTTGCTTCCAGCTGACGAAAACTACCACTACAGGAATAGAGTTTTTTTTCTAGGCCGAAAACCCACGAAAATAGCCCAAACCGATGAAAATAGCCTATTTTTGTCAGCACACCAACGAATTCTTTTGACGAAATTAAGTTCGACGAAATTTTGGAAGTAATTTCATCGGTAGCAACAAGAAAGAAGTATTTTCACCGGCTTTACACGGCCGAAGAAACTAATTGCAACGGTGGCCAGGTAATTTCATCGTCCACGGGCCAACAAATTTTTGGAGTGCCATGTCATGTGTTTTTGTCAGCTACGTAGGCCGATGTATTTACAACAATATTTTTCATTGAAAAAATAATGACATATTCAAAAATTCAATAAAACATAGAAAATTCTAAAAAAATAGAAAAAAAATTATGAAGCATAGTACAATAACAAATCCACCAAATCAACATCACATATAAATGAGAATAATATATACACAAGATTCAAGCATCTACATTCTTAGATAAATGTACAAATGTGTAAAGGACAAAAGTGGGAAACAAAAATGTATAGGTTACTACCGCAAACAAGCTGCCAAATTACTCTTCATCTTCTTAGGAAGCTATAATAGGAAAATGGTAACAACCAGAGATTCAGAGGGTGGATACTACAAGGTATGGTGCCCCGCATCACTAATGGGGCCTCAAATAGGTTTCAAAAGTGAAATTGTAATGTTATGGACAATGTCTGGAGAGCTTAGTGTGGAAGGACAGTATTGCCCTCCTTGGAAAGGAGGCTCCAAAACTTTTCCTTCTTCCTGTGCCACTCACTGACACATAAGGCCCACACATCATCCCCTCACTTCATCTTTCCCATTCCATCAACCCAGCAGCTCGGCGAGCAGGGGGGAGCTAGGCAAGAAGCAGGCAGGCAGCTAAGAGAGTGGTTTGGCAGGGGGGAGCTGGGGAAGCAGCAAGAAGAAGCGTCGCCGCCCTGGCTGTCTCCATCGCACGGCTCCACGGCACCCGCCCGCGCGCCGCCACCCCAGCCTCCGGCCTTCGTGCACTGGTTCATCAGTGAGGGCAAGTGCGAGGCTCTGCTCTCATCGGGGCCCTGCTCTCTGTGCCTCCTCCCGCCCGGGCTGCGTGAGGACGTGCTGGGCATGGACGGCAATGGCATGCCTGGGTGCCGCGAAGGGAGGGACAACACACCACTTGGAGGCACTAAAGGAGCGGCGGAGCAGCACGGGGGCGACCGCGGCGCCTGCGCCGCACATGCGTCGGCCACCTGGACTCACCTGTGCCCATCATCATCGCCTCCATCACCCTTCATTGGTGACTTTTCCTTCTTTCTATGTAGGGGTAAGATAGACATAAAAGAAACTATTGTACCTGTTCACCGCTTTGGAACCTATCGAAAGCTAGCAGAAGTGACGGCAATGGCACGTAAAGAAGTGAACAACCGACACGGTGACATGTACAGCCAAATGAAATTTTCAGTGGTTTACAGAGAAATTCAATAACATTCGGTGGCCCGTAGTCCTATATGAAACCTGTGGTTGAAAACAAACAGTAATCCAATTTATTACTCTCTCCGTCCTAATTTATAGTTCGTTTCACTTTTTAGCTCCAACTTTGATCGACTGGTTTTATTCAAAATATTTACGAAAATATAGAATATTTAATTCATAGTTAAAATATACTATATGCTAAACTAAATCTCAATGAAAATAAATAATAATTGTGAAATTTTTTTAATAAGACGAACAAATCAAATTTAGTGTCAAAAAAAATAAACAACCTACAAATTGGGACAGAGGGAAGTACTAGCTTGATTCTTTCGCAGCACATAACAAGAAAAAAACAAGCTCACATTTGCTGAGCTAAACGCTATCTAGTTTGTGCTCTCAAGGCGTCCCTTGTTAACGTGTCCAAAACTTCCCTCGCCGAGGAAGCACTCAGGCCTAAAGTTCCTGGTAGCAGCAGCGAGCTCACGAAAGGTGAAAGTCTGCGCTGAGATGACATTGCCGTTGGCATCCTTTGGTGCAGAAGCCTCCCGGGCGAGGGCATTGCTCTTGACCCTTGCTTTCTCAACCGCTGCACACATATATAAAGCAGCGCAAGAGGTAGAAACAGCAAGCTAATCAGGAGTCTGAGTCCGGCAAAGAGAATCACTATTTAACTTTAACATATAATATATTCCTTACAAAAACTCTGTTAAATTTAACTGAATATAATATATTCCTTACAAACATATATATTGTAGTACTTCTCTATTGGTATGAATGTTGCACTTGGTAAATCAAAATAACCTAAAGCACATTTTGGATCAAGGTAATACCTAGAAATATGATCTATTGGATATTTGGCCTGTGCATTGGAGGGGCAAGAACACATATTTTAGGCCAAAAAATAATAATTACATTTTGGCCATATCCTACTCTAGCTAGCAAAATGGAGTACTCAAGTCTAATCGTGGATATCCTCCACTACCTTCTCCCCCTATGCATAGTCTATTTTTGCAATATTTAGGATCCTTCTTTCTTTGTGGAAATCTATGTTCAATGCAACGCCGGAACGCCCTCACTGACGAGTACAAAGTTGTTGGATCTTTACCATCTCTATCAAACCGTTGTCCTCTATGCCGTCATATTGGGCGTTCTTTGTCGTACTACCCACCTCATAGACAAATGATGACCTATGTGTCCAATCCTTCGTAACTATGAGTCACAACGTGCTCCCTCAAACCGTGGGCCCTTGACCTATACCAGAACCCTTAAGTTAGTTGATGTTCATGGAGCTCAGTAAAGAAGAAAGATGCATGAATCTCCAATCGGATCCCAACGGACAAAATCAAGCGTATGTAATGAGTTGACAAATATCTTGCCACATTTATCACAAATTTGCTGGAGCTCTAGTTTTTGTTGAGAAATTAGACAAGATCTGTATTAAATTCAGAAAATAAATCATACAAAATATGGCACAGACTAGCATGTACTACCCATCTAATATACTAGATAAAACGAACAATAAGATCGTCATGGCACACGTAATAATGGACTTGATTGGATCGGAAGGAATATTACTATCGGCAACTAGAACCGATTCCATAAATGATTCTGGCGAGGCAGGAACGTCTATGTTGATGACAATGTTGTGTCGCAGGAGGCACGTGTAACGCCCTAAAAATCGCTAAGTAAAAATCACGCAAATGAATCCTTCGGTTTTCAAAATCTTCCCTAAATAAACCCACACCATGATCCAAATAGCTAGGAAATCTAATTTCAGGGGGGAAACAAGGAGCGGGCCAAACCCCCCCCCCCTCGGCCTGCTTCTTCCTGCCTCAGTCTGGCCCACCGCCCCCTTTCCCTGCCTCGGACCACCTAAACCCCCCCTCGGCCAAACGGCCCAGTCAACCGATCAGCCCCCAGTGGGCCCTTTCCGCTAGGTTGTCCCCTACCACGCCTCCGGACCTTGCCCCGATGACGCGCCACGTCGGAGCCGCCGCCCCGACCCCTCCCAACCTGCTGCAGTTAGGAGCACCCGGTCCTGACCCCACGACGCGCCTGGCCCTGACCCCACAATGCGCCCGGCCCTGACCCCGCGACACGCCCAGCCCCGTCATCTGCATCGCGCCTAGTCTTTGCACCCCGGCGCATGCCGCGACGCCAGTGCGCGTGCCCAACCCCTCTCTTCAGCCCCTCCCTGCACCTCGCACAGTCGAACCTACGCTAGTACTGTGCCCGAGTCGCCACACCCTCGCCTCGCGGCCACCACGCAAGAGCGCCGCGATAGGCCCCTACTCCAGCGACACCCCGGAGCTGCTCCGGCCGCCTATAAATCCCCCCTTCTCACCATCTCGCCGGACCATGATGCCCTCTACCCAACACCCACACACACCGTGCGGCCGGAACGCCTGCCCCGGAGGAAATTCCGTTGTGGTGACACGCCTCCACCACCACACCCCCCCCTCTCACCGAACTCGATTCCCCTCCCCCCCCGGCAAGACCATACCTTCGGTTTTAAGGTGGGCACTCCCCCCCTCGCACTACCTCACGACAGCGGTCCCGCCCCTGGAACAGCCTTGCCAGCGGAGGAACGCCGGCGAGCCACCGCTTCCCCCCGCCCCGCAGGTTCAACCAGTCGGCCAGACTGGCACCACCGTTAGGCGGGTGACACCGTCAACCTGCTGCTCCGGCTGACGCGCAGGCCCGGCCTTAGTGCCGTCAAGCCGCCGTCCAGCGCACACATTGAGCCAGCCCATCAGCCGTGCCGTGCCATGCGTGGGCCGAAGGTAGGCCGCGCCCTCACCTGGGAGCTTTGGGTTGCGCCCAGGTTTCGGCCCACAAAGAATTTTTCCTATTTTCCAAAGATTTAATCTTCTCCTTTCCAATAAAAATCCATATCTCATCCAACTCAACTCCGTTTTGGACAATCCTTGCACCTAAATTCTTCTAAAATCACTGGCTACCTAACCCTACCCCCCTTTCAAAATATTTTGAGCACGAATGGTTGTATTTATCGGGTTATTGTTTATGCACGCTAGACACCGTACCTGAGGAATCCCAGGAGCCGGAGACTGACCGTCGTGAACTAGGAGACCGACGAACCCATTACCGACCTCCGCTGTGACGAGGACCTAGACGATGGCAAGTCCATTGGAACCCTCTCTTGATGCATGAAAATACCTAGTTTTGCGAAATAATACCTTGTCCAGTTCAACCAAATAAAAACCTGCATGTTTTGCTTGCTAAGGAAAACCTGGTAGGATAGCCACCCAAATCTACTTAGAAGTACTGCGTGGGTTGGGATGGGTTTTAGGGGACAGGGATTGTTGGGTTGATTTTCGAAATAAAATGGGGAAAAACCCCGGCAACCGACTGTGTCGGAATACGGCTACGGGCCGAAACTGCCATAAGGGCAGGGTATGAATGGGTACCTTGGCTACCTGCGGTTATCCCATGTCCGGGATTTGTGGGGAGGACCGGGTATGTGGATGCTCGCGGTGTCGAGCAAAAGAAAGTGGTACGGTGGTTGGTTCAACCTGAGCTCTCCGTACGGACCGCTATGATTTTCATCCCGCCTAACTCTTCTAGTACAACCACTCACTCTATATGAGGCAGTGGCTGGGCCCAAGCCGGAGTGGATAGCCTAGTAGCTTCTGTGCTAGCGCACAAGGCGCTAGGGGAGGGGTGCGTGTCAACGGAAGTACTGTGGGGTACTGGAGTGACTCAGATGTCGGAACCCCTAAAGTTTTGCTAGGTGATGATACAAAGGCAAAGGCTTAGTTTGGAATTCGGACGCTTATTTGGCCGTAATCGTCGCCGAGTCTAACTTGTGGGAATTAGTACAACCTCTGGTCAGAGTAAATCCTATTCAAATAGTCTGTGTCCCCTGGTATGGATGGGTTACGGCTTGGTTTTTCATCTAGCTTTTTCCTAAATATAAAAGTGGACAGTTTTGAATAAAATGGTCATGGATACAGGGTGGTTGAGGTTAATGATAGTTAAGATTGAGCCGCGTGGACCGGCAAATCCAGTGGCACCCTACATAATAAAACTTTGTTTTCCTGAAATAATAGTTGGACCACAAAAATGAACCTGCATTGTTTTTTCGCAAATACAAACTCCAGATATAGCCTTGCACGTAGAAGTAAGTACCTCCCCCAACTCTATAGGAGGAAGGTGGGCTTGCAGAGTATGAAAGTACAAACCCTTGCTATGTTGTTGTTTTCAGATAGCTCCGACAAGCTGTTCGAAGTACTCTTCGGCCATGTCACGATCCTGCTTCCCAACTAGCCTATGGCATTAGGTTTGAGGAATTGCTTCCGCTGTACCTTATTTTTTTCTGCTCTATTTTTGTAATGGTTTGTAACCATTAAGTCTAACTTTGTACTATCTGGAATAAATGTGTTGCTAGAACCCTAGGACTAGCATTTGTATCACATTTAAGATTTCAAGCAATTGGGGACGATTTAGGTGGTATCAGAGCCAAAGGTTGGCCATAGGACGTGACCTAAAGGATTCTAGGTTTCGAGTCCAAATTATTACGAAAATATTCTTACTACTCCTCCCTCTGCTTACGCCGCTCTCTTTTCTTGATCCAGATGGCATCCTCCATCAGTCAAGATCAGGTTCGCTAAGCTCCTCAGTGACTGCACCAAGTATATGGACATCCCGGAGGAGCCTCACTATGAGACGATAGAACATCAAAATGAGGACACCTTGGGCTGCACCATGACCATCTGCATAGGAGCGAGCAAGTACCACCCTGCTTTCAGCACCACTACCCTTGGCCATATCACCGCTTCTACCCAGCAGACGGCAGCCCGCAACACCCTCCGCCGCCTATGCACCATGTACAAAAAAGAGATTGATCGCTCTTCCCTCCGCTTCTTTCCACCAGATAATAGAACCTCCCCAGTATGACAGTAGCGCCTCCACAATTTGGCCAAAACCAAGCAATTCAAAATAACCCCCATAGTCCATCGCATGACCGACAACTTGCTCACCTTGGATAACCACTTCTCAAATCTCTACTTTACCCACCGCTAGATGTTAGCAGGTGCAGCCCAGGTTAAGAGACTAAAGAAGGAGAAGACAGCACTAACAAAGTAGCTCGTCGTACTTAGGAGGCAGCACGCAGCTCTCAAGGATCAGGAATGGGCAGCTTGGAACACCTTGAGGAGGACGCGGGCTAAGTTCGCTCGTGAGGCTATGAAGGCTCACCAAGCTGCCAAGAAGGAAAAAGTGAACCAGGAGTACAAAAACTACCAGACGAATGCGGTCAACGAGTGTGACTGGAGCAACTTACCACCTATTAGTGATGCTTATAGCTGTACCACTCCAAAGGAGCCGTACCTTCTCTCTCCACTAGTCTTTTCTCCAGAAGCTGATCACACCGGCCTCTTGGATGACATGCTAGCTAGGATTGGTTTAGTAGTCCCAATAGTGTAGCAGTTACCCTGGTGTAAAAACTGTCAAATGTTTTCCTGTGTATCGTGTGTAGACGGTTGTTTGAATAAAATATTTATGTGTTTTTGAACAAACACTACAGGAAAACCTACTTGTAGGCACGCTTTATTATATAATAAACCCATTTTATTTCGTATCTACATCAATATTGACATGTTTCCAAAAACGTGCTAGAAGCGTCTTCGCAAGCACCGTGTCAAAGATTATAGAGATGGGTTACAGTAGTGTATCTATAGTTGATAGAGACGTTTCATCGAAACGTTATATGCATGTCTACGCATTTTGATACACTTTTATAAATACATTTATACAACGTGTCTACTGACGTTGTTACATTTTGTAAAAATGATTTAATATGTGTTTAAAAATAATAAAAAATATTTATTACTACAAGATATGATTTTTCGTGCAATGCAATCACTAAGAATTGAACTCATGACCTCTTACCTCACGTAATTCCTTCCCACCACTAGACCACCATATCACATATGAATATTTAAGTAATGCACTTTTTTTATATTTACCATTAACGAATTTCAACTTCTCAATACCGTGTCAAATAACGTCTTTATGAGCCTATAGACACGCTTGTCTGATATGCTTTATGTGTGTCTCTGTGCTATTGACGGTTGAAAATGTGTCTTAATTCGTGTTATTTTAAGATACTTTTAAGTTGTATCAAAAAAACATATTTACATGCATATGCACGTTTGTTTGACATGTTTGATGTTGTCTCTAGGTGCTACTGATGGTTAATAGCATAGCTAACTACGTGTCATGTTGATATATTTTAAATAACATTACAACAAGCGTTACTTCATGTCTTTCGACACTCTGATCGTGTCTAACATCGTGTCAATTTGAGACATTCCAAAAAAAGTGTCAAAAAACATGTTTACGTCTTTTGTGTAGTGATGATTTAACTAGCGTTGCTACCAAAACGTATCTAGAAGGTCTTTTTCCTGTAGTGAAAGAGCATTTAAACTACAACTATATCTAAAGATATAAACCCTTCTCCCTCATATGGCTTCTCGCAACTCTAGGAACGGAAACCCTAACCTGCGGGAAGGACACGGAGAAAGCAGCCACAACGGAGGACGCCTTCCCCTACCTCCCCCCACCGTCCCCGCCACCGTCTCCTGCCTCCTCCACCACCTCCAGAAATGAACCCTTACCTAGAGTTAGCCCAGGCCTTGGCTGCTCATGCCCAGTATATAGCACAGAGGCCCCAGCATGGCAAGCCATTGGAAAAGATGGGAGAATTCCTCATGCAGAAGCCACCTACCTTCTCTTAATCCCAAGACCCCATAGAAGATGAGGATTGGATGAGGACCATTGAAAGGAAACTGGAACTTCTCCACTGTGATGAACAAACCAAGATCGCTCTTGCCACTCATCAGCTCTCTGGTACTACCCTAGCTTGGTGGGAGATTGTCAAGGTTGCCCATAAGGACGGGATTACTTGGAAGGAGTTCACAGAAGCCTTCCACCAGCACCATGTGCTGGAAGCAACCAAGGATCTCAAGGCAGAGGAGTTCAGGCATCTGACTCGAGGGAGCTCCACTGTGATAGGATATATCTAGAAGTTTACGGAGTTGTCCCGCTATGCTCTAGAAGAATGGAGTTCTGATGGGAAGAAGTGCAAGGCCTTCATAAAAAGGGCTGACCCCAGAAGTAGCAACCCTGGCATACACCTACCGTGCTCCTGACTTTGCCTCTCTGATTAGCTGTGCCATCAGGGCTAAAAAGCTCAAACAAGAGGAAAAGAGCCAACTTAAGAGGAAGTTCATGGAGTTCAAGTCTCAGCACCAGGAGCGCCGACAGAGGAACTTTGCGGGCTAGGCATCCCGAGGCACATTCAGCACACCCTTTAAAAGCACCATCTCAGCCCCGTCTTGCTTTGGCCCAACCGAAGGCAACTCTCAACAAAACACCTTTCATGGCAATTGATTGACATGCTGCAACTGTGGTGAATCTGGTCACTTCATCGCCAGATGCCCACACCCCTACCACGGCAAGCAGGCTGCATCAACCTTCTCCAACTCGGTGAATGGACCTAGGCAACCTACTGCCACTTGGGAATCGCCCAGCCATCGGCGCGCAGTCATCCAAGCAATCCTAGCACTCTGTCAAGAAGACTCACGTCAACCATGTTGACGCCAAGGAAGCACAGCAAGCCGCAGGAGTGGCACTCGGTGAGTTCTTAGTAAACTCAGTTATGGCAACTGTGCTATTCAATTCCGGTGCATCACACTCCTTCATATTGGCTTTGTTTGTGAGAGAAAACAAAATCCCCACCACTCCACTTCAAAAGCCACTTCTAACCTAAACACTAGGAGTTAGATATTACCTACCGATTTGGTTGTAAGGGGGTTCAAATAATACTAAGTGGGGTAGCTTTCAAAGCAGATTTAATAGTATTAACCTCCCAAGGGATATATGTTATCCTGGGAATGGACTGGTTAAGCGGTCATGAAGGTGTTATACACTGTGCCAACAAGATCATTAAATTGATTAGCCTAAGTGCCGCTAAGGTGATCTGTAGTGCCCAAAAGACCTCCCGAGACCCTTTGAACTTCCACATAGAAGCCAAGACCCTAGAGGATGTGCCCATAGTGTGTGATTACCCGGATGTTTTTCTAGAGGAGCTACATGGCATGCCCCTAGATCGAGATATTGAAATTGTCATAGACCTATACCCAGGGACTGCCCCAATAGCCAAGAGACCCTACCGGATTATGGCGGAACCGCCGATTTAATCCGGGCTAAGCACACCTGCCACCTCTGACTTGCAGTGTAATTAGACCGAACTAAACCCGGTCGTCCGTCGAGAGTCATTCGGCTCCCGATATTACCCTTTCCCAGAGGAACCGACATCATACACATCCAGCCCTCGAGAGAGCCACAACAGTTACACCATCACAGACAGTTGAATATAGCATTAGTGAACTTATTTTTACAAACCAGTTCGAAATAAAGATATAAATTTCAACATAATGCCATACGAAAGGCAAGTTTGAATCAGATAGCGGAAGTGAATTCGAAACATCTCACAGTGGAAACGAAATACTTTAGCAGTCTTCATGCAACGTTGATCAAGGCGAGCAGCACCGAGCCCACCGGTACTATCCTCCTCCAAGCACTTGTCCAAATGTCGCCGGTACCTGTTCTCAAAAGGTGGGGGCAAACCCTGAGTACTAATTACTCAGTAGGACTTAATGGAATGGCTTACGGCTGACGCGAAGCTTGCTTACTATCACGTGGATCCTTAGCCATAGATTTTAAACAGAGACACAGTATCATAAAGTAACAAGTCTCATCATTTGCATATAACTCTATAATAATAACTTGCAGAAATGTAAGCAATACAATACAGAAATGTAGTATTTGAAAACATGAGTAACAGATATAATATATTCAAGTAGTTACTACGTTGCCCGACAGTGATATTGGCATTCCCACACCTGGTGGGCATCAGCGATTCGAATCGATTTTAATTCCCGGGAATAACTATTATGCCAGGGGTATATGCTTACTAGCCATTGCGTTCCCACATATAGTCCCCATCTCCACCTGTCTTGTCCCAAGATTCAAAGCACCCCCACCTAACCCCCGGGTTGTGCCCCCTCAGGAGCGATACCACAGTGCCCTGGGTCAGCCCTCCCTCGAGTACAAGCGCCCCCGGGCCCATCGGCCTCCAGCAAGTGGATGGGCGGAGCCTCGAAAACTCCTGACAAACCCAGGTAAGACTTCACCGGTCTCATTTCCCGGTTAAGCACTCTAGCAATGTTATGCCGAACAGCAGGCGAATAGCAGACAGGACTTAAACGACTCGTGCGGAGCCAAATGATACAACAATGCACACCACAAAATAAGATTATTCTACGCCCGGTCTCCATTTAAATCATGAGCATAATATTACTTTCCCAATAGTAAGAGTTTTGTAATCTTTGAAATCACCTACGCGATGAGTGACTCCTTTCACTCGTGTCTACTCGCACCTAGCAATTCTAGGCAACTCGTCCTACGAGCTCTAGGTATAGGTGCTAGGGCCAGGGCGGCCAGGGAGTCTAATGCAAGGGTTTTCAATCAACTCCTAATGCAGATGCGTAATCATCAATCAAGATAATATTAGCTGGGAAATTCATGGTCCTGCCTACCTTTGCTTAGGTCTCACCAAATCAACAAACTAAATTACGTTAGTTTGCCGGGTTGTGGGGCTTTGCCCCAGGCAACCCCTTGATCACTTGGACAACTTCCTCCTTCCAAACACGACTGACGGGCCCTCTAGGTCGTGCTTGGGTCTTAGTTGGTCTTTTGGACCACCGTTGGTTGAAGTAGCTCCACGCACTTACTTCTTGATCACGTATCTGCAACGAGCGTCACTATATGAATGATATGCAAGGTGCAGTGAATGAGATGCACAGGTACTAAGCACACACATGAACAACCATTTCTTGGATGGACAGAAAGGCGATCGAAAAACTATGTAATATGGAGTACTCATATGAGTAGGGAGCAAACACACAACCATGAAATCACCCATGTACAAGCTATCGATCATATTGACAACATATTACCGATGTGAGCCGATGAACAAGTCATAGCTATCATAGCTATCCAGTCACTTGGATTACTAACATAGACATGACGACTCAGTGACATGTTGAAATCATACACCTCATGCATTCATAGAAAACATTCATTGGGTATACAACGAAATAACATATTCAATGAATTAAAACCCTATTTGCTTTCGTGTGGTTAGACAGTGCCAGAGTTGTGCAAGGAATGCATGCAATGGTTAAGTTGATTGAAAATGTCATGCTTAAGCCAGGGGATGATATTAAGTACAGGAAAATACATAATATGTGAAGAATATACAATGGTGGTGCAACCAAGGAAACAATATAATTTGTTTATTCTGAATCGGTGGTTTAATATTAAAATGACCACTGCATCGCTGGCAGATACACAAACTCAAATGACCTCAAACTTCTCAGACATGAATTTCTACAATACACTAGACTACTAGTAAAGTTTCACCCCATAATAAACTACCCATTAATTATTAGAATTCCCAACAAGTTTATTAATATTAAAATCTCTAGATTTATCAAAATTCACAGGAATGGTTTCTGGGTATGAAACTTTATGAACAAGCATAACATGGCATGAGTATCAAATATAAAATCCAGTAAGTAAAATAACCATGGGTTGATGGGGCATCTATTTTCCATACATTTAATTTAACCCATTTCATATGCATTTTCGAACAGTGGAAATAAAATACACAAAAATCCTTTCTAGAACCTAAACATGACTAGGACACACCATGATTTTTCTTATAATTTATTAAACAAGCTAGGACCACTTTTTCCTATTATTTAGTTAAACATGCATTAAATTGTCATTTTCAATCACCATCAAAACTTGACATGCACAATTTCAAATTTCATCAGGGAGCTACATACATTACATAGAACACATATAAAATCTAGAAAGTTATTTAGTGCAAACTCTATATAGCAATCATTTTCCATGCTAATAAAAGGCCTAAAATACATGCACAAGGGTAAATCAGTAATCATACAATCAATTCTAGGGCTACCAAAAATCACATAGGGTCTAGATACTCTAATACAGGCTTTTTTCCAAATTTCATAGCATTTGGAGCTCATCTAGACCACTTTTACCATTTAAGTTGATTTAGCATGCATGCAACAAACCGAGGGTAAAACAGTCTTTTCACACAACCACATCTTACCCATCCTGTAGATCTATTCACAAGGATTACAAAGCAACTAAGTTTGTCATTTTTGAATTTTTATTTAATTTCCTACGAATTTTCAAAGTTCATATGCCAAATCCAGAAGATAGTCAAATATAACCCAGTAATTGGACTCCTTCTTAATTAAACATAGTTAATAGGGGCTAGCATGCAAATCCTGCAAGGCACATTTAATAGTGTATGAGAAAGAGCCTCGAAAATACAAAAACGCAGGGACTTAAATGCAAAATATCCTTGGTCTTCTTCTACCTCGCGACCAGGGACGAGCTGCGCGCGGCGGCCGAGATTCTAGGGCTTGCTCCAACGCGAGGAGCATACGGAGACGGCGTAGGATGGCTGGAGGACGTGTTCCCGACCAAGGGGACCCTTTCCCCCAAGATCTGGACATTCGGGGAGGACGGGACACGCGGAGAACGCGCTGCGAACCCGAGGCGGCGGCGACGCGCAGAGCTCGGTGGCCGGGGCTCGATCTCGCGGCACCGGCGGAGGCGGTGGCCAAGCTCTACCGCGCGGGCTGCGCTAGGGCTAGGCGAACCCCGCAGAGGCGTTCCCGAGGAGATGAAGGCGCTCGAGAGGGTGCGTGATGGCGGTGAACCGGGGCGCCGTGCGCGGTGGCGTCCGTCGTCGTCGCTTCGTGAAGAGGTGTGGAATGGGCAATGGAGATGGCCGGGAATTGGGGAAACGGTGGAGCGGAGCGACGAGGACGCGGTGGGTGTGCTAGCTTGGAGAGGGAGGGCCTGAGGAGGCTGGGCGCGAGCTCAAGCTCTGGCCTCCAAGGTGGCCATGGCGGCTGCTGCTGCGTGAAGCAGAAAAGAGGCGGGAGGGAGAGTGAAGTAGGGAGGGTGTTGTGCTTCCCCTTGAAGGGAGCCGTGCTCGCGTCCATGTACAAAGGAGGGCGGTCCAGCGCAAGGGAAAGGGAGAGGGGTTTATAGACCGGGTCTGTGTGGAGCGAAACCGGTTTTGCAATACCGGGTGCGGATGGTGGTTTCCGATTCGCGGGGATCCGAGGTCCGACAGGTGGGGCCCACGCGTCATTGAGACAGCGAGAAAAAGGAAATTCGAAAAATGGAAAATTGATGGTTGACTGCCATACCCCTTGTCTGAATATCGCATTTTTGAGTAATAATAAGGCCAAATCATGGAAAACTCATAAACAAGAAATGATCTACACTTCATGATCTACAATTTTGTTTTAATTTGTGTCACCATGTTATATTCAAATTTTAGGAGAAATTTGAATTCAAAAGCTGTGACCCCAGTTTGACCAGCAGCACCCCTAAGTTTAGAAATTCCAAAAGTCCATTTTATAGCCACTTTCATGTAAGGGGTTTTATACTAATATTGTTCATAATTGCATGAGCTACAACTTTCTCAAATAGAGTTTTCCAAGATTATGGTTGTAGATCAAAGAAAATTTGAATTTACTGAGCAGGTCAGATTTGGGCAGATTTCATGTGCTGACAGAAAAAGACCTAAAATGCCATTCAAACCTTTATGCATGTCACTACTCAAAATACCAAAGTTGTCCCTCATCAAATTTTCTACAGATTTGGTATAGAAAGTTTTGGCTAGATCATGCTATATTTTAAACTACAATCACATTTGTATTCAAAGGTTCGGTAAAACTGCAATTTCAAATCATGCGGAGTATTTCTTGTTTTCAACTTTTGAACCGCCAAATGAAGTCCAATTGATTCAAGGCCAGATGCATTTGAAAGGTAATGAATCCAATTTCACTTCACAGAAATGAAGATTTTGAACTGATTTAGTGAAATTGAAAGTAATTTCAGATCGAAATTTGGGAAAGAGTGTCAACCCTAAACTTGGCAAAATTTCCTGAGAGTAGGCTAACTGAGTTTGGTTTGAACTTTTGGGCCCCTTAACATCTGATTTTGAAAGTGGTAAAAATAGCATATTTGAAGGCAACATCTTGAACTAAAACTTTTGTATTTGATGTCTTGCATTAAAATGTATAAATGTCTCAACCAAGCATCGGAGAGTTTTGCATGGTCAACTTGAAAATTTTTGACTTAGTGGTTTACTGGCCTAGTTGTTGCTCTTCTCTAAGCATGATTAAGTCCAATCCTTGATTAACGCTAATCTAATCGCGTGTCAAGGCTTTTGAGATGCCGGGGGCATCACACGGATGGCCCCCGCAGAGTTGGCTGAGCTAAAAGAGCAGCTCAAAGAATTGTAGCAGAAAGGATTTATCAGACCTAGTTCATCCCCTTAGGGATCACCTGTACTATTTGTGACCAAGAAGGATGGCAGCTTAAGGATGTGTGTGGATTACCGATCCTTGAATGAGGTGACCATCAAAAACAAGTACCCTTCCCCGCGGATCAATGATCTATTTGATCAGCTCAAGGGAGCCAAGTTCTTCTCCAAGATAGACCGGAGGTCAAGCTACCGTCAACTCAAGATTAGAGAGAGTGACATATACAAAACTTATTCAGTACGGGCAGTATGAGTTTACAGTCCTGTCCTTTGGATTAACCAATGCACTGGCATACTTCATGAACTTAATGAACAAGATGTTCATGGACGGATTAGATAAATATGTCATTGTATTCATTAGCAACATACTTATCTACTTCAAGGACAAAGAAGAGCACAAGTATCACCTTTGAACGGTGCTAGAAAGGTTGAGAAGCCACAAATTGTATGCAAAGTTCAGCAAGTGTGAGTTTTGGCTGGAAAAGATTGCTTTTCTAGGGCATATCATCAGTGTAGAAGGAGTGGCAGTGGACCCTAAGAAAGTAAGAGCTATGATGGAATGGCAGCAGCCCATCAATGCAAGTGAGGTCAGAAGCTTCATTGGATTGGCAGGGTACTACCGTCGGTTCATAGAAGGGTTCGCCAAGATAGCCAGACCCATGTCTGCATTGGTTCAAAAGGATAATAAGTTTGAATGGACAAAGTCCTGTGACAAGAGCTTCTAGGAACTAAAGCAAAGATTGACCACTGCCCCAGTACTTGCGCTTCCAGACATCCATCGAGACTTTGTCGTATATTGCGACATGTCCCGATAAGGATTGGGGTGTGTGCTCATGCAGGATAACAAGGTTATTGCCTACGCTTCTAGATAGCTTCGGACTCATGAATGGAATTATCCTACTCATGATCTGGAACTGGTGCTGTAGTGCATGCCTTGAAGGTTTGGAGGCATTATCTAATAGGAAAAAAGTGTGAGCTTTATTCAGATCACAAAAGCCTCAAATACATTTTTACCCAGCCAGACCTAAACATGAGGTAGCGAAGATGGATGGAATTAATCAAGGACTATGACTTGGAAATCCATTATCATCGTGGGAAGGCCAATGTTGTAGCAGACGCCCTCGGCAGAAAGGCATATAGTAAGGAGTTAATTCCGACCAATGAGCACTTGAGATGAGAATTTGCAGAACTTAGAATACATATTGTGCATGAACCAATGAAGAGGTCCTGACCATACAACCCACCCTAGTAGAGAAAATCAAACAAGGACAGAAGGCTGATGAGGAAACTCAGAAATTATACAGCATGTCAGGAGAGATGGTACCACATCTTTCGGAATCCGTGGAGATGGCATCCTATGGTACAAAGATCGGTTTTATGTACCAAAAGAAGGGAAAATTAGAGCAACTATTTTGGAAGAAGCCCACAACTTGGCTTACTCCATCCACCCTAGGGCTACCAAAACGTTCAAAGACCTAAGCTAGAACTTTTGGTGGAGAGGAATGAAGGCAGACGTGGCCAACTACGTAGCACAATGTGATGTATGCCACCGAGTGAAGGCAGAACATTAGAAGCCCACTGGATTACTGCAACCCCTGCCTATTCTAGCATGGAAGTGGGAGATAGGAATGGACTTTGTAACCGGTCTACCCAGGACTAAAAAGGGCAACGATGCGATATGGGTCATTGTAGATAGGCTCACCAAGACTGCCAACTTCCTGCTGGTCAAGACCATTTATGGTGGAGCCAAGCTGGCACAACTGTACATTGAAAATATAGTGAGGTTGCATGGTGTGCCTAGCAGAATTGTATCAGAATGGGGAACCCAATTTACTTCCAAGTTCTGGAAGAGCCTGCATGAATCCCTGGGCACCAACCTGGACTTTAGCTCAGCCTACCATCCCCAGACCGATGGTCAGACAGAGAGGGTAAACCAAATCATGGAGGATATGTTGAGAGCCTATGTACTCACTTATGGCAAGGATTGGGAATCCAGCCTGCCCTATGTGGAGTTCTCATATAGCAATGGATATCAATCCAGCCTAGGGATGGCTCAATTTGAAGCCTTGTATGGGAGAAAGTGTAGGACCCCGTAGATCTAGGCAGAGGATAATGAACCAGCCCCCACTGGGCTAGCCATTCTCAAGGAAGCAGAAGAAAAGATAGAAGAAATCAGAGAAAAGGTCAAGATAGCTCATACCCAGCAAAAGAGCTACGCTGACAAGAGGAGGCGTGAGCTCAGCTTTGAGGCTGAAGATTCAGTATATCTAAAGGTGTCCCCAATCAGAGGCACCTAAAGATTTCAAGTAAGAGGGAAGCTAGCACCCCGCTATGTTGGACCCTACAAGGTTGAAGAAAGGATTGGAATGGTGGCCTATAGGCTGCAACTACCTGAGTCGATGTCGGATATCCATAATGTGTTCCATGTGTCCCAGCTCAAGAAATGCCTGAAGGAGCTAGAAAAGCAAGTAGAACTAGAAACCATGGATTTACAACCTGACCTAAAGTACCAGGAAGTAACGGTAAAGATTTTGGATACAAGCGTAAAAAACACACGCAATTCGACCATCAAGATTTGTCGAGTACATTGGAGCCATCATGGCGAAGGAGAATCTACCTGGGAATGAGAAGATGCCCTAAGAAAGGAGCACCCTCACCTATTTGAGAACCAGCCGAATCTCGAGGACGAGATTCCTTCTAAGTGGGGTTGGTTTGTAACGCCCTAAGGATCACTAAGTAAAAATCATGCAAATGAATCCTTTGGTTTTCAAAATCGTCCCCAAATAAACCCAGACCAAGATTCAAATAAATAGAAAATTTAATTTCAGGGGGGAATCAGGGGAACGGCTGAAACCCCCCTCTCTCAGCCTGCTTCTTCCTACCTCGGTCTGGCCCACTGCCCCCTTTCCCTCCTCGTCTCACCTAAACCCCCCCAACCAAACAGCCTACTCAGCCCACCAGTCCCCCGCCGTTCCCCTGACCAGGGGTCCCTTCCGCCAGGCCGTCTCCTACCACGCCTCCGGGCCCTGCCCCAATGGCGCACCACGCCAGAGCTGCCGCCTCGCCCCCTCCCTACCTGCCACAGTGAGGAGCACCCGGTCTGACCCTGCGACGCGCCTGGCCCCGACCCCGCGATGGGCCCGGCCCCATCATCTACGTCGCGCCTGGCCTCGGCACCTCGGCGCACACCACGTGCAGGTGCGTGCGTCTGACCCTCCCTTCAGCCCTTCCCTGCACCTCGCACAGTTGAACCTACGCTAGTAGCACGCCCGCGTCGCCACCCCCGTGGATCGTGGCTGCCACGCAAGAGTGCCGCGACAGGCCCCTACTCCAATGACACCCCGGAGCCGCTCCGGCCGCTTATAAATCCCCCTTCTTTCCATCTTGCCAGACCACGATGCCCCCCAGCCAACACCCACACACACTGCGCAGCCTGAACACTTGCCCCAGAGGAAATTCCGGCGCGGTGACACGCCTCCACCGCCATACTCCCCCTCGCCGAACTCGATATCCCGCCCCCTCGGCAAGACCCTACCTTCGGTTTTAAGGTGGGCACTCCCCCAATCGCACTACCTCGCAGCAGCGGTCCCGCCCCTGGAACCGCCTCGCCAATGGGGGAATGCCGGCGAGCCACCACTTGACCCTTGTCCCGCAGGTTCAGCCAGTCAGCTGGATTAGCACCGCCGTTGGGCAGGTGATGTCGTCACCCTACTACTGTAGCTGACGCGAGAGCCTAGCCTTAGCACCGTCAGGCCGCCATCCAGCACGGACGCTAGGCTGGCCCATCAGCCGCACTGTGCCATGCGTCGGCCGAAGGCAGGCCGCAGCCCAAAACTCCCAGGTGAGGGCTTGGGAGCTTTGGGCCGTGCCCTGGTTTTAGCCCATGAAGCCTTTTTCCTATTTTCCAAAGATTTAATCTTCTCCTTTCCAATAAAAATCCATATCTTCTCCTTGCACCTAAATTCTTCTAAAATCACCCACTACCTAACTCTACCCCCCTTTCAAAATATTTTGAGCAGGAATGGTTGTATTTATTTGGTTATTGTTTATGCATGCTAGACGCCATACCCGAGGAATCCTAGGAGCCGGAGACGACCATCGCGAACCAGGAGACCGACGAACCCATTACTGACCTCCGCTGCGACGAGGACCTAGAAGACGGCAAGTCCACTGGAACCCTCTCTTAATGCATGAAGATACCTAGTTTTGCAAAATAACACGTTGGCCAGTTCAACCAAATGAGAACCTGCATGTTTTGCTTGCTAAGGAAAACATGGTAGGATAGCCACCCGAATCTACTTAGAAGTAGCGCGCCTAGGAGGGATTGCCCATTCAACTATATGGACTAAACTTTTGTGAGAGGCTATGGATATGGGTTGGGATGGGTTTTGGGGATTGGGATTGTTGGGTTGATTTTCGAAATAAAATGGGGAAGAACCCCGGCAACCGACTATGTCAGAATACGGCTACACGCTGAAACAGCCATAAGGGCAGGGTATGAACAGGTAACTTAGCTACCTGTGGTTATCCCATGTCCTAGGATTCGTGGGGAAGACTGGGTATGTGGATGCCCACGGTGTCGAGCAAAAGAAAGCGGTACGGTGGTTGGTTCAACCCGAGCTCTCCGTAAGGACCGCTATGATTTTTATCTTTCGTAACTCTTCTAGTATAACCACTCACTCTATATGAGGCAGTGGCTGGGCCCAACCTGGAGTGGATAGCCTAGTAGCTTCTGTCCTATCGCACAAGGGGCTATGGGAGGGGTGCGTGTCAACGGAAGTACCGTGGGGTACTGGAGTGACTGGGATGTCAGAATACCTAAAGTTTTGCTAGGTGATGATACAAAGGCAAAAGCTTAGTTTGGAATGCGGAAGCTTATTTGGCCGTATGCATTGCCAAGTACAACTTGTGGGAATTAGTACAACATCTTATCAGAGTAAAACCTATTGAAATAGTCCGTGTCCACTGGTATGGATAGGTTACGACTTGGTTCTTCATCTTGCTTTTTCCTAAATATAAAAGTGGATGGTTTTGAATAAAATGGTCATGGATACATGGTGGTTGAGGTTAATGACAGTAAAGATTGAGCCGCATGGATCGGCAAGTCCAGTGGCACCCCTACATAATAAAACTTTGTTTTCCTGAAATAATAGTTGGACCACTAAAATGAACCGTGCATTGTTGTTCCAAAAATACAAGCTCCAGATATAGCCTTGCATGTAGAAGAACCTCCCCCAACTCTATAGGAGGAAGGTGGTATTGCGAAGTATGAATGTACACACCCTTACTACGTTGTTGTTTTCAGATAGCTCCGACGGGCTGCTCGAAGTACTCTTCGGCTAGGTCATTATCCTGCTTCCCAACTAGCCTATGGCATTGGGCTCAAGGAATTGCTTCTGCTGTATCTTTTTTTTTTTTACTCTGTTTTGAGAGCCAATGGACTGGCTCCATTGCCTCTGGAGTGATGAGTGATTGTCAACAGTAGCAAGACCCAGAAGGACTTGGGCACAAGACCTCCGATGGACAGGAGGCCCTCCGATGGACTGGAGGTAGAGGAAAGTCCTCTGAAGGACTGGAGGAACACTCGGCGTCTGTCGGCCATGGGAGTTTGGTATACGGAGGAGCGGCACGGTGATGGCAGGAGTAAGTCCTCCGAAGGACTGCGAGGCTGCCCCGATGGACAGGGGATGCCGGGCGCCACCGTGGTGCTCTAACCCGAATGTGTGGCACGAAGGCGTGCGAGGGAGGCTTTGGCGGCTTCGGCTCAAAACCGTCACCCAAGTTACCCAAGCCTTGGTGAGTTGGGCCACGCGACTCGCCAAGATAGAGAAGATGGGCCAAATCCGGCCCAGGCGGAGACTTCCTAAAGTTTCCCGGTTTCTGACTTCAAAATCGGGGGTGGATCGCGGATTGGACTACTGGCCACGTGGAGAGCATCCGAGGATTGCGTGGAACTTACGAAGATCAAGACTTCATCGTGGTCGTCCGTCCCGAAATATCCTGTAATTTTTCGTTTGAGTCCTTAGGGTTTGTCTAGCTGTAGGGACCTAAGTGCAAAACTGTCTAAATAGCACTCGAGTATAAATAGGTCCAAGGCAGGTCATTAGAATGTCCCTTGGCTGCTAGGATTAGTCTTCACATGGTGATTTTCGTCCTTAAGCTTTGAGCTCCATTGTTAGGGAGGTTAGAGTAGGATTTAGCCTCCTAATCTTGAGGGAAGGTGAGGGTGGTTGCTTGGGACGAATTTCTGCTTGTATGCTGAATCGTTAGACCCATCTTGGGCACTTAATCGAAGCAAATTCGTGCAGCAACCTTGTGTTCTTCTCCTCCCCCTCTCTCTTTGGTTTTTGGGTTCAATCCTTGCCTTTTTGGGTGTTTTTGTTGGGCAAGCTTGAATCCCTTTCCTTGCTGATGATCTGGACTTGCTAGGACATGGAGATCATGACTTAGTTCATCTCAATCCTGCTGGATTGCCACGAGCAAGCCTCTTTTGTGTTTTCCCCTTTCTTGCCCAAGAATGGCTATTTCACAAGATCTGAAATTCCCGCTGATTCCGCGGTTACCTTGACTTGATCTATTGGGAATAGCTTTGGAATAGGGTCCAGATACCCTGTGCAAAATTTCGTGAAGTTTGGACAAGGTTTGGTTTGGTTTGGGTTTGAAAATCCCCTTTCAGCGACTCTACCGGACAATCCGGCAGAGACCACCGGACAGTTCGGTTCCACCGGATAGTCCGGCAGCGCCCACCGGACGGTCTGGCTTGAGCGCTGTCCGGGCCGTGCCACCGATCAGTCTGGCAGCAAGGCATCGGACAATCCGGTCCCACCAGACAGTCCGGCCCAGGGAGCTGCTGTGTTCTTCCTAGTTTGATTTTTCCGCTGTGTTTTTGCTTCGTATTTTTGCACCTCCCTTTTGAAACCATTCTCTGTACTTGCTGTGAGTCAGTGAGATGCACCTCGGTGCGGTGAGTGTCTTGTGGCGGTGGTTGCACCATCAGTTGCTCCGTTGTCATCTTTGGTTGGATCTTGAGTTTTCTTGCTTTGGTGCGTATCCTCACAGTGGACGGCACCTTTGCCCTGCTAGGCACGTATCTGTTCAGTGGACGGTGCTTAGTTTTGGTTTCGATTGAGCTTTGCAGAGCATTCACTTGGGGGTTGTGATTTTGAGTTTTCAAGTGCTCCTATTCACCCCCCCTCTAGTCGCACGTCTCGGTCCTACAATTGGTATCAGAGCCGGTTAGGTTTCTTCATACCTTTACCGGTGAGAAACCAGTAGCGACTATGACTCACTCTGGGAAGATTCCGGTCCTTGGTTCCGATGGCTACTCCTACTGGAAGGGTAGGATGAGAGCTTTCTTGCTTAGCCAGGGCCAGGACATATGGGATGCTACTCAGAGTGCGAACTTTGTGGTGCTTCCAGTTGCCCAGCGCACCACCCCAGCGATTGTGGCCTAGCATGAGGCGAACGCCAAAGCTGTTAACTTTCTCTTCTCAGGACTTGGTCCAGTTGATTATGAGAAAGTGAGCCATCTTGAGACTGCCCGTCAGATCTTGTCCCTGCTGAGTGCATACCATGAGGGCACTGCTACAATCAAGGGGCGTCTCGTTGAGACTTACAGGCGCGAATATGAAAATTTCGTTCAGAAGCCTGGTGAGTCCATCGATGACTTGTTTGGTCATTTTCAATCGATCATCAACAAGTTGCGCGTTAACTCCAGCCCTAAGAGGATCCCATACACTGACCATCAGCAGGCTATCAAGTTGTTGTATGCGTTGCACAGGAAGGTATGGGAGATCAAGGTTAACTCGATCATCGAGTCTGAGGCCTATGACACAATTGGAGTGGAGACTCTTTACAGCAAGCTCAAGGCCACAGAGCTGGATTACAAGTTGAGAGACTCTCTCGCTTGTACTGGCTCCAAGAGCCTGGCCTTGGCTTCTCCCTCCAGTGAGGCCATTTCTAACCCCCAGCTTCACAACTTTTCATTTTCTGCTCTTATGTCTGTTACAGAGGATCAGTTGGCGTCACTTGGGGATGATGAGCTTTGTCTGGTGTCTAGCCGCTTTCAGCGTGCCTATGACAACCGGATGAGCAAGAAGAGGGGCGAGAGGCCCAAGTGCTTCGAGTGCGGAGAGGTCGGCCACTTCATTGCCGAATGCCCAAACAAGCAGAACGACTACTACAAGAAGGGCAAGAGCCACTCCCGCGACTCCAACAAGTACCAATCCGGCAAGCACGACCACACCAAGCACCGCTCCGGCAAGATCAAGAACTTCCGGAAGGCTTTCAAGAGCTACCAGAAGGACAACCGGAAGCGGGACAAGGCCTTCTTCGCCGAGCTTGGTGGTCTGTGTGGCGGATCATCTTCCTCCTCCTCATCTTCGTCAAGCTCAAGCGATGAGGAGATCGTCACCAAGCGGGACAAGAGGAGGGACCAAGGCGGTCCAGCTAGACTCTGCTTCGTCTCCACCAAGTCCAAGCGCAAGCACAAGATGCACCGGAGATCCTTTTGCTCCATGGCGCTTGAGGACAAGGACGACAAGGGCAACGACAACGATTCCTTCGATGAAGAGGTAACTCCTGAGCAAGCTGAAATTCTTGAGATGTTGGAGTCAAATAGTCGTGAGTTGAAAGCCCAAGATAGGTTGGAGAAGGCAGCCAAGAAGCTGCAGAAGCAGAAAGCCAAGTTGGCTCATGCTTTAGCTAAGATAGAGAGGCTAAAGAGTGTGTCAGCCCAGCCTAGTGAGACTGAGTGTCCTACCTGTGAGACCTTGATGAGAGATCTCTGTGAGCAGAATAGTATGTATGCTCATCAGGTAGAGGAGATGGATAGGCTGAAGGTAGAGTTAGGCAAGCTCCAGTCTAAACTGGATGAGCCTATTTTGAGTGATGTGACTGAGTGTGAGATGTGCCCCCACCTAGCTGTTGACATAGCTGAGCTAAAAGTGAGGTGTGAGGGATAACTCAAGGAGTTGGAGGAGCTTAGGGCTAGACCCACGCTTTTGGGTGCGTGCATGGTCTGTCCTACCTTGGAGAATGAGCTTGTGCAGTTGAGAGCTGACCTTGAGATGGTTTTAGCATCCCCTGACACTTGTGAGAACTGTCTCACTCTGAGGTTGATGTTGGTGGATAGGGATGCCACCATTAAGAAGTTAGAGAAGTCCGCTTTTCATATTCCCTCTCTAGACTGCCCTACTTGTGCTGACCAGACTTTAGTTCTGAAGGATCTGAGAGAGGAGAAACAGATTTTGGTTGATGAGAACAACCGGTTGAGAGAAGTGCTCAGTTGGATGTATGCTAGAGAGCCCCAACTTAGGATGATCTTGGAGAGCACCAAGAGAGCTGAGGGTGATATGAGTGGACTTGGGTTAGGAGAGTGCAGTACTTCGGGTGAGAAGAAAAGTTCCCCAATTAAGCTTAAGACTGCCTCTCCTCAACCTAGCCCTACTGTTGATGGGGTTTACCATGAGCCTCTTAAGGCTGCCCCAAAGAAGCAGTTTTGGACACCAAGCCCTCACAGGCTAAGCTGGACAGAGTAGTGACTGAGATTCTCAAGCCTCCAGTGAGCAAGGAGAGAGTCCAGCAGCCTGTTCCACCCAAGGCTACTCCACCTAAGCCCAAGGCTCAGCCTAAACCCACTCCCAAGAGGCCTGTCTACCATTGTGACTTTTGCCAGCGGAATGGCCACTTGGAGGAGTTTTGCTTCAGGAGGAAGCGAGTTGAGAGGCAGGAGAGAGCCTGGGGGAACCAGGATCAGTTCTACCAGGGTGGTAGGTAGGATCCACCCCATTGCAGTGAGATGAGAGACCACTTTGCTGGTGAGAGAGGAGGCGGCTTTCAGGCCTGTGTTCCTAGAGGAGAGAGACGCTTTCCCGGTCGAGCTCCTAGTCATTTTCAGCGCGGCCATGGATCTTCTGACCGAGGCTTTGGAGGTAGAGGGTTTGAGAGCTCACGCTTTAGAGGTCGTGGGTACCCAGGTAGACGTGATGCTTACTTTGACTGTGTTTACCCCACTTTTGAGTAGATGGCTCGACACTGGTTCAGCAGTTACACTAACCCCAGTGCCGGACCATTTGCTCACTCTCGCTTTCCTTGATTTTGCAGGATCGAGGCCTGGAGGACATATGGATCATGGACTCCGGCTGCTCTAGGCACATGACAGGGCACCGCAGATGGTTCTCCAGCCTCAACCCCGTGAGCACCAAGGAGTACATCACATTCGGGGATAATGGTCAAGGTAAAGTGTTGGGTGTTGGTTCTGTTGCTCTTTCTAGCAAGCTTTCCCTGAGAGAAGTTGCTTTGGTGAGGAATTTGGGGTTCAATTTGGTTTCTGTCTCGCAACTTCTCAAGAAAGGGTTTGAGGTTCGTTTTAAGGAGGGTTCCTCTTGTGTGCTTGATGCTAAGGAAAACCTTGTTTGTCGGATTTTGCCCTATGGACAAGTTTTTAAGGTTGACCTTGCATCTGTCTCTGGACCTCCTCGGTGTTTGGTTGCTAGTCCTTCTTCTGATATTTGGAAGTGGCATAGGAGGCTTGGCCATTTGAGTTTTGATCTGCTAGTCAGGTTGAGCTCGATGGATCTGATCCGAGGATTGCCCAATTCGAAAGCAGAAAAGGACTTAGTATGCCACCCCTGTCGTCATGGCAAGATGGTTGCCGCTTCTCATGCACCTGTCAATCAGGTGATGACCACTTACTCGGGTGAGCTGCTACATATGGACACGGTTGGTCCTGCTCGGGTACAGTCGGTTAGTGGGAAGTGGTATGTGCTTGTAGTTGTGGATGACTTTTCTCGCTATTCGTGGGTGTTCTTCATGGAATTCAAAGATGAAGCGTTTGGTTTTGTTCGGGATCTGGTCTTGAGGTTAAGGAATGAGAGCCATAAAGCCATGAGGGCTATCCGTAGCGACAATGGCGGAGAATTTCGTAACTCTCGTTTCGAAACCTTTTGTCGTGACCTTGGTCTTGATCACCAATTCTCATCTCCTTATACCCCACCGCAGAACGGTGTTGTGGAACGAAAGAACCGCACACTTGTAGAGATGGCGCGGACGATGCTTGATGAGCATAGGACTCCGCGACGCTTTTGGGCTGAGGCTATGAATATGGCCTGTTACATTGCCAACCGCATTTTCCTATGGGCTTTCTTAGGAAAGACTTCGTACGAGCTACGGTTTGGTAGGCAGCCTAGCGTCAAGCACCTACGTGCATTTGGCTGCAGATGCTTTGTGCTCAAGAAGGGGTGGGGCATTTGGACAAATTTGAATCTCGCTGCTTGGATGGTATTTTTCTTGGGTACGCCTCTAGCTCTAGGGCATATAGAGTGTGGATCCTTGATACTAGACAAGTGGTTGAGACCTGTGAAGTTTCCTTTGATGAATCTATGCCTTGCACAACCCCTGCATTTGAGCTTTCAGGTGATGATGAAGAAGGCGCTCCCATCTTTGAAGACGAGGAAGGCGAAGTAGATGCTGGTGATGCAGGAGCCATTGCACCGGCTGTAGTTCCTGCCCCCTCTGCTATGAGCTCTGAAGATGTAGGAGGACCCTTCCCTACGGCTTCCTCCTCACTCCCCCGACCACAAGCTCGAGCAGAGGTTGGCCCCGCTGAGGACGCCGGGGAGGTGACCTCTGAGATTGTTCCATCTCGGCAGGTCCAGCGGGATCACCCTCCAGACAGGATGATTGGAGACCTACACCAGCGTGTCACACGTTCTTCGGTTAACTCTCTGGCCTTTTTCTGTCACTCCGCATTTGTTGCTTCTTTCGAACCCCGGGATGTGTCACATGCATTATCTGATCCTAGTTGGGTGAACGCCATGCATGAGAAGTTGGAAAACTTTGAGAGAAACCATGTCTGGGATTTAGTTGAACCTCCACCAAACTGCCACCCTATAGGAACCAAGTGGGTTTTCAAGAACAAACAGGGTGAGGATGGGATGGTTGTGAGGAACAAAGTGAGATTGGTAGCCCAGGGTTTCTGTCAGAAGGAGGGGATAGATTATGAGGAAACCTTTGCTCCTGTAGCTCGTTTAGAGGCCATTAGGATTTTGCTTGCCTTTGCTGCCTCTAAAGGCTTCAAATTGCAGCAGATGGATGTCAAGTCAGCCTTTCTAAATGGTTACATAGAGGAGGAGGTTTATGTTGAGAGTGCCAAGTTTCCAGACCGGGTGTATAAGTTGAGAAAAGCCTTGTATGGTCTGAAGCAAGCCCCAAGAGCTTGGTATGCTAGGTTGAAAGCCTTTCTGCTCAAGTCTGGTTTTGTGATGGGTTCAGTAGACAAGACCTTGTTTCTGTTGAGTCATGGCGGTGACACTCTTCTAGTTCAGATATATGTTGATGACATTATCTTTGGTGGTTCATCTCACGCTTTGGTGTCTAAGTTTGTTGAACAGATGAGCAGTGAATTCGAGATGAGTCTCATGGGTGAGCTTCAGTTCTTTCTCGGGCTTCAGATTAAGCAAGGCCCAGAAGGAAATTTCGTCCATCAAGCCAAGTACATGAAGGACATTTTGAGGAAGTTTGACAAGGGAGATCTCAAGCCCATGGCGACTCCCATGTCAACACAGACGGCTCTTGATGCGGATGAAGAAGGGGAGGTGGTGGACCAAAGAGAGTATCGAGGGATGATCAGCTCACTTCTGTACCTGACGGCGACCAGACCAGACATTCAGTTTGCGGTCTGCCTCTGTGCGCGTTTTCAGGCCTCACCAAGGCTATCACATCGTCAAGCAGTGAAGCGCATCTTCAGGTATCTGAAATACACTCCTGAGCTTGGACTTTGGTTTTCTTCAGCTTCGTTGCTCTCTCTTAGAGGGTATTCGGATGCTGACTTTGCGGGTTGTCGGCTGGAGCACAAGTCTACTTCCGGCACCTGCCAGTTTCTCGGTTCTTCTCTTGTCTCTTGGTCCTCACGCAAGCAATCTAGGGTAGCTACTTCCACCACAGAAGCTGAATACATTGCTGCTGCTAGTTGCTGCTCCCAGCTGCTTTGGATGAAGTCCACCTTGAGCGACTTTGGTCTCAGTTTTATGAAGATCCCTCTCCTAGTAGACTCTACTTCTGCTAGTTCTGTAGCTAAGAACCCCGTCCTGCACTCCAGAACCAAACACATAGACGTGAGGTTTCACTTCTTGAAAGATCACTATGAGAAGGGAGATATAGACTTGATCCATGTAGAGACTGAGAACCAGTTGGCCGATATCTTTACCAAGCCCTTAGACCTGAGCATTTTTGCTCACTTGCGTGGGGAGCTTGGTGTTTGTTATCCCTTTTAGGTTGGGGTAACTTTGGTATAGTTTAGGTTTTGCTTTGCTTTTTCTTTCTTTTCTTTCTTTGTTTCTCTTTGCTTCTCTTGCATTTTGTCTCATACCATGCATTGCATTGTAACATATGCATTTCATTTTCACTAGCACTAGAGCTCTTCTGGTATGCCAAGTTAGTACTTGCTTTTGCTAGATTGTACAGTTGCTTGCATGATCATGGTTGGCTAAGCTCCTTGAATCTGTCTAATATCTTTTGTGAGCTCAGTCACTTTTGCTTCTTCCTAATCAAAAACCATGATCACCACTTGACTTGGCTACCTAGCATGTGTAGGAATGGTGAATGCTATGCTATCTTTTCATGCTTGGATATGCTAGTCGTATGCCTGTGTTGCACTGATGCCTAAGCATTTATGGCACCTTGTTCATATCTAAAATCTGAATTAATGTGATTTACAAGTGCTGTCCTATGAGCTAAATTGAAAAGATCCAGGAGGGTTCACTTGTCACACTGATCTAGTTTGAGATAGCTTGCCTTTGCACTTTGGCTTGAACTTGGACTAGACTGTGTATGACCAAAACCTTGTCTTAAGCTTCTGATGGTTTTCTGAACCTAGGCTTGGCATTGGTTGGTAAGAAATGGCAACGACAAGTGAATAACCCCTGGCACATGATCTGATTTGCTTAAAGTTCAAAATTGCTAAATCTGAAATCTGCAAGTCGCTAAACTGCTTATGGCCTGTTGTAGATACCTTGGTTGAGAATAGCACACCATGTATGTTTTGCTAGCATCTTGCTGTTCATGCCTATCTTGCTAGATGCTATTCATGTTGGTGATGCCTTTTTTTTTCAACAACCCTGGAAAACATGCTCCTGATTTGTATAAGATAGATTCAATTGAGCTTGTTTGCATGCTTCCTTGCCCTCACTTCCTCTGTATGCTATAACTTGTATTTACTAGCTTTTCATCCCTGCTGAGCTCTTCATGGTACACTTCCTGCATTTCATGGCATATTTTGAGGGGGAGTTGTCCATTTCAGGGGGAGTTGAGTTCTATGACCCTTGATGTGTCCATTGTCAACAAGGGGGAGGACTCTGTAGAGATCTAGTTGAGGGGGAGTTTGAGCTTTTAGCATGCTCTCCCATCGGTGCATTGAGCCTTTTGCCTCTTTGTGGAGGAGCCGATGTTTTGTCACTAGCATGACTGTGTTGAGCCAGTTTGCCTCTTTCTTGAGGGGTCATGCTTTAGTTTGATCAACTGCGTTGAGTGGTTTCCCTTGTCTTAGGGGGTCGATCTTTGACTTTGTTTTTGTTGTCTCAATTTGCCCTTTTCTGCCAGTACTTGGTCTTTGGGCATCTTGAGCAACTTCTTCTTTTTCTTCCTTCTTTTCGGTTTTACATTTTTTTCTTTTTGTCTTTGTTCTATTTTAGATTACAGGTTGAAGGTGTTGACAATGCACTCATCAAGGGGGAGATTGAGAGCCAATGGACCGGCTCCATTGCCTCTGGAGTGATGAGTGATTGTCAACAGTAGCAAGACCCAGAAGGACTTGGGCACAAGGCCTCCGATGGACAGGATGCCCTCCGATTGACTGGAGGTAGAGGAAAGTCCTCCGAAGGAATGGAGGCACACTCGGCGTCTGTCGGCCATGGGAGTTCGGCATACGGAGGAGCGGCACGGCGATGGCAGGAGTAAGTCCTCCGAAGGACTGCGAGGCTGCCCCGATGGACAGGGGATGCCGGGCGCCACCGTGGTGCTCTAACCCGAATGTGTGGCGCGAAGGCGTCCGAGGGAGGCTTTGGCGGCTTCGGCTCAAAACTGTCACCCAAGTTACCCAAGCCTTGGTGAGTTGGGCCACGCGACTCGCCAAGATAGAGAAGATGGGCCAAATCCGGCCCACGCGGAGACTTCCTAAAGTTTCCAGGTTTCTGACTTCAAAACCGGGGGTGGATCGCGGATTGGACTACTGGCCACGTGGAGAGCATCCGAGGATTGTGTGGAACTTACGAAGATCAAGACTTCATCGTGGTCGTCCGTCCCGAAATATCCTGTAATTTTTCGTTTGAGTCCTTAGGGTTTGTCTAGCTGTAGGGACCTAAGTGCAAAACTGTCTAAATAGCACTCGGGTATAAATAGGTCCAAGGCAGGTCATTAGAATGTCCCTTGGCTGCTAGGATTAGTCTTCACATGGTGATTTTCGTCCTTAAGCTTTGAGCTCCATTGTTAGGGAGGTTAGAGTAGGATTTGGCCTCCTAATCTTGAGGGAAGGTGAGGGTGGTTGCTTGGGACGAATTTCTGCTTGTATGCTGAACCGTTAGACCCATCTTGGGCACTTAATCGAAGCAAACTCGTGCAGCAACCTTGTGTTCTTCTCCTCCCCCTCTCCCTTTGGTTTTTGGGTTCAATCCTTGCCTTTTTGGGTGTTTTTGTTGGGCAAGCTTGAAGCCCTTTCCTTGCTGATGTTCTGGACTTGCTAGGACGTGGAGATCATGACTTAGTTCATCTCAATCCTGCTGGATTGCCACGAGCAAGCCTCTTTTGTGTTTTCCCCTTTCTTGCCCAAGAATGGCTATTTCACAAGATCTGAAATTCCGCGGTTACCAAGAGTTGATCTGTTGGGAATAGCTTTGGAATAGGGTCCAGATACCCTGTGCAAAATTTCGTGAAGTTTGGACAAGGTTTGGTTTGGTTTGGGTTTGAAAATCCCCTTTCAGCGACTCTATCGGACAATCCGGCAGAGGCCACCTGTGATGCCCTAGGCATCTCAAGTGCCTTACACAAAAATCATTAGCATAATGACATCTTTTCAAAGGCATTTTATCTTGAGAGCATGCATAAATTAGGTCAATTGAGCAACAAAACTTAGTTTTCAGAAAAGCTGTGTTTGTATTGCGGATATAACTTAAATACAATTGTGATTTTTATAAAACCTTACATACCAAACTTGTAGGCAATTCCATAAGGAATGACTTTGGTATTTTGTGTCTTGGCATGCATGGATGTTGAAATCTAGCTTTGGGTCATTGTATGTGAAAATGTGACTTCTGCCAAATTCAGCCCTGTTTGGTAAATTCAAAGTTTTGTGAAACCAAATTCAAAATCTTGCCATGTCATGAATACCAAAGTTGTAGTTCATGAGATTCTATGCAACTTTGGTATATTTCACCTTTCATGAAAATGTACCTAAAATGGACTTTTATAATTTCCAAGTTGGGGGTTTCAAATGGTCAAACAGGAGTCAGCAAGTTAATTTCAAATTTAAGACATTATATATTTGGAATCTGGTATAGGTCCTTTTGACAAAGTTGTAGATTTCAAAAAGTACAACATTTCATTCAATTCGGTATTTTTCAAATTCGGCTCCTAAATTGGTCAAATTTGCGAAATTCAGAAACCAGATCAGCTAGTCAAAGGGGGTTTATCTTTTTCGTTTTTCTTTTATTTCTCGTCTCTATGACCCGCGGGACCCACCTGTCAGGCCGCCCGCGCCAGCGCAGGGACGGATTTTCCCCGCTCCCTCGCTCGATGCACCGAGTCCATACACCGTACTCTCTATTCCTGGGGTTGACCCCACCTGTCAGCCACAGTGGTCCATAGACCCGGTTCACCCGCGCACCTCCCTCTTCTCTCCCCGCCCGCACGCGCCCACGCGGCGCTGCGCGCCGAGCAGCCGTGGCCACGCGCCGGCCTTCCCGGCCGCCGCGGCCACGCGCCGCTGTCGCGCGCGGACAGCGCGCACGGCGCGCCACCGGGGCGAGGGCGAGGCCGACCTTTATCCCGAACCCTCCTCGACGCGCTCGGCCTCTCTGATTCTTTTCCCATTCGACCTCGCGCCGTCCGCCATTGACGGAGCTCGCGCGAGCTTGCCCCCAGCCACTCCTGCCCTCTCCCGAGCTCAACCGTCACCGCACCGAGCTTCGCCGCCCTCGACTCCACCTTCCTGCCTAGACCGCGTCGCCCGAGACCCCTCCACCCCGGCGTATTGCACCGCCGGACCTCACCGGCCAGGAGCGTTCGTCGCCGTCCCTCCCTGCGGTCTCCCCCGCCGTCTGAGGTAGTGGATAAGGTTCCCCGTCCTCCTCTCTCTCTCCCCGACACCTCGCGGCGAGCTCCCGAGCCCCGCAGGGCCGGGATTGGCCGCGCGCCACCGGAGCTCCTCCTCCTGTCGCGAGGAAGAAGACGACGGGAGGAGGGAGATGGAGTTTTTGCGCTATCGCCCTCCTAGTTTAACAGTTTTATGTTTCTGTACTGAGCGCTGTACGCTGAGTCTTGTAAATCTTGCGTACAAGCCCCTGGGGTTTTGAAATAATCACAATCTAGCCCCTGGTTCTGTTGAATTTCATTTTAAATTGGTTATTTCGACAGAAACCTTTGAAAAATCCTAGAAAATTCAATAAAAATCAGAAAAATACCAAATCAGTTGCATTGGAATCCTTTTGAATAGATCTGTCTAAGGAATATGATGGTTGAGTAGGAAAAGACAGTTTTGCCCCTGCTTTTGTTCAAGCATGAAAAATCTTAATAAATAGAAAATATGGGTAAAATGAACTCCAAAAATTGTGAAATTTGGGCAGAGGCCTTATTATTCTGTGTAGGCTCTGTATAAATTTTGGTAGCTCAAATGTTCACTGCAAATTACCATTTTGCTCCTACATGTGATTTTAGCATAGAAATAAATGAGGAAATGTTGGTTATATAGAAATTAGGCTCTAAATAGTTGTACGTATTTTATTTGTGCTCCTTATAGCATAAAGGGTTCACTACTGATATGGAATGCCATGCATGTCAAAAATTAGTTAGTGTTTTGATATTGATAAGTTCATGCATGTTTAAAATTAATAAATAGAAAATATAGTTTAATTGAAAATTTCCGAATTTAGGGCAGCAACCTTGCTAGTATGGCCTAGGCTTAGTATAAGAGTTGGTAGCTTGAATGCTTGCTATATTATTCTTACCTAGTAGTTAAGCATACAGTGAACCATGAAAAAGAGTTCTAGATGATAGTAGACACCGGTCTTTCCACATAAATCGATGCGATTCAGTCACACCCCCACGTTGTTTTATGTGACAAGATAAGCTATCTTAGGTGATGGCTTGTACGATTTCTTAGAAATTAAACAAGCTTTATCACGAACGTACATAATACTATTCCATAACCCTTGCTTTCTTGCGTTGCACTAATACATGCTCCAATTGCATCATGTCATGCATATAGAGTCCGCGAACGGAGAACCACCGCCGAATCAGCCCGACACAGAGGAACCAGAAGAGGAGTTGCACCAAGAACCAGAGGGCCAGCAGCAGGAACCCGACTACGCTCCGGAGGAAGCTACTGACCCTAGTGAAGAAGGTAGGCAGGACCATACTCTACCCAGCAAATAATTTATACTTGATGATTACGCATATGCATTAGGAGTTACTTGGAAACAGTTGCATTAGACTTCCTGGCCGCCCTGGCCCTAGCACCTATTCATAGAGTTCGTAGGACGAGTATGCCTAGAAATTGCTAGGTACGAGTAGACACGAGTGTGTGGACTCATCACGTAGATGTTTTCAAATTTACAAAAAGTTTACAGTTATATCACTTATATTTGTTGCTCATGAAGTAAATGGAGACCGGGCGGAGATTTTACTTCAGTATTTACTTTTCATGATGTCGCACCCGGACTCCGCCCGAGTCGTTTAAGGCCCGTCCGCTGTTCGTCTGCTGATCGGCATAACATTGCTAAAGTGCTTATCCGGGGAATGGGACCGGAAAAGTCTTTCCTGGGCTCGTCCGAAGCACAGAGACACGTTCCTACCCGCTGGTTGAGAGGAAGGTGGCCCGGGGGAGCTTGGTACTCATGACGGGGAGACCGAGATGTCGGCAGGCTCGTCATGGGGGCACAACCCGGGGGCTAGGCGGGAGTGAATCGAACTTGGGACGAGGCAGGTTAAGATTGGGACTATATGTGGGAACGCGATGGCTAGTAAAGCATATACCCCTGGCATGATAGTTATTCTCGGGAATTAAAATCGATTCGAATCGCTGATGCCCACCAGGTGTGGGAATGCCAATATCACTGTCGGGCAACGTAGTAATTACTTAAACTCTCGGTATTTTAATACTCATGGTTTTTGGAATACTACATGTTTGATCTAAGTTGTTACCTTACAGAAATTTACTGTTATGTTGGCAATCATACAGATAATGAGACTTGTTGTTTATGTTAATTAAGTTGCTGTAAAAACTAAAAGCTAAGGATCCACTTGCTAGTAAGCTGCTTCGCGTCAGCCGTAAGCCAAATCCATTAAGACCTACTGAGTAATTAGTACTCAGGGTTTGCCCCCACATTTTGAGCGCAGGTATGGAATTCATGGTGTGCACCTGTGTTGGAGGCGGGGCATGCCCTCATTTAGGATGAGGTGTCTGAGTGGTACGAGGGCAACATCGGTGGGCTCGATGTTGTACCTCCAATGCAAAACTTTTGGTGATAACATGGTGATCTAAACTTATATTTTCCGCTGCGAGAAACTTTCAAACTTGCTACCTTATGACATTATGTTGAACTAGTATTTTGTGTAAAAGCTGGTTTGTAATAAAGCTTAATTTTCCGCTATTCAACTGCCTGTGATGATGTATCTGTTGTGGTTCCATCGTGAGTCAGATGTGTATGATGTCGGTTCCTCTGGGAAAAGGTAATATCGGGAGTCGCACGACTCTCGACGGACGACCGGGTTTAGTTCGGTCTAATCGCACTGCAAGCCAGAGGTGGCAGGTGTGCTTAGCCCGAATTAAATCGGCGGTTCCGCCACAGCTGGTATCAGAGCCAGGTCATACACAGACAACAGACATATCATCCAGTTTTGATTTGCAAACCTATTTTCGAAAACCCTTTTCGAAGTATTTGAAAAATGAGAGTATCGATATGCCCATATTAAGGATGTTGGTGAAATACCAGGTGACATCGCTAACATTCTGACCTAGATAGAACTCATATGCATATTCGGCGCTTTGGGAAGCAACATTTCGGCCATAGCTATCCCCAGTACTGGCGGAGCGCTATTGGGATTTGCGAATTGTTGCGAACCCTGCATTCATGCTGATAGGGCAGAACTCTTTAAGGGGGGTGGTCACGCCATTGGAGAGTTTCGTGACCACTTTTCCTTCAACCAAAATTATAGCTAGATCTTGTTGGCCACCGTTTCTCTCCCCAGCAATTCCCCAGAACTGGAGGAACACTGGGTGTGTTGGGAGAAATGGCGCCACTACGTCGTCCACCAGACATAGTTTAAAGAAAGTCGTGGATACCACTTCTAAGGTTAGAATGGTAATGATTGGTCATGGTAATGATGATGGTATGAGCATGCATTTTTCTACAGGTACATTAACCACGTGCGAAATTAAGAACGAGTAGAGAACGACTAGTTGCATTAGAGAGTGCCGTGCATACATGTCACCGGATACTCGCTAGTTATATAAATTGTATATAAGGTGTGTGATGTGAGAACGAATAGGACGAGTCATGCATCATGTTTACTTTTACTTGTTCATACTTGGGGGATTATTGTTAAAAGTCAAATAAGTAAAATGAAAGTCCAACGATGTCTTCTGCACCCATCACCCACTTAACCGTTGAAATTATATGCAACCTATTCTTATCACTGATTAAAAATCTCTTATTTAAAAACAGATGGCCAGGACCAAGCAAACCGCTCGTAAGGCCACCAGTGCGAGGGGACTTCGCGTACAGGAGGGAAGGGCTGCTCCTCTCCCACCAGTGACCCACACCCCTCCTCAGCTTGAGAACGGGATGGTCCACACCCGTTGCCGTGAGGAGAACGGCCTCGCGCAGATCCTTTGTCGGGCTCTGCGTGAGATGAGGCGCAGACCGTGCCCCTTCTTCTCCGTGCAGACAGTGCACGCGGAGGGACACTGCATGGCCAGTGTTGTCCTTCCTTCGAGCCACACTGCGGTCCGGCAGACGATCACCGTCTACGGGGCCAATGACGAGGACGCTTACGACAAGGTCACCTTAGCAGCCATCACCTCACTCAGCTCCTCGGGTGCAGCAGGGATGTCAGTGCTGCGCTACCTCCCCACCGACGGCTACGACGACGAGTGGCTCCGTCGTCACAACATGCTGGAGGAGCGGATTGACACCAGGCCCTATGCTGCGACCATGCAGTTTGCTCACAGCGTACACGGGATGTACCTCCGTGCCGAGGACCGTGTCTCCCACTACCGCGACCAGCACATGTATGCACAGGACCGTATTGAGGAGCTGGAGGCGGAGTTGGCCGAGGCACAGCAGCGCCTGGCACAGTACGAGCAGGACCCTTCAGTTGCCCCAGTGGTGGAGGATGAGGACAGTATGGTGTCTGACGCGCGTAACGGGCGTTAGAGAGTTTGATGATAGCACTGTGAGGTGAAGCTTTTTGTAAATGGTGCACGTTATGGGCGATGTTTTGTATTATACCGCTCCGTGCCTTTTGCCATGACTGTACTAAACAATGGTGAAGTCGAGAGAACTCACTTATGTACGTCATGTAACCCGATGTAGAACCTTAAGCTAGTGTTTCGATGTGATGGACGAGATGGACCACATATGTTCTAAGTAAACCCTTAGTTTATTAAGACTATAAGTATGGTTGTAGTAACTGCTGAATGCGCATGGACAGTGTGAAATGATGCGATGCCTTTAAGCTTGGCCTTGCGAGATGGAGTCTAACTGTTTTACTATAACTTTATCTGTACTCACAAATTGTTTATAGCCCTATGATCTTTCTATCACCATGACTTTGCGCAAGGGCTATTGGACTGAACCCGTATGACTCCATTTTGCAGATGGTGAACACTCGTACTGGTCAGTCATCGGGGCAGTCAGCGCAAGGCGCTCCACCCCTGCCGGAGTTGGCCACCTTGGTGGTCCAACAAGCTGAGTTGATCCGTTTACTAGCAGAAGACCGCCAAGCCCGTGGGCAACAACAGCCGCGGGAGTATCGGCCACGTGGCATTACCTACCAGGATTTCGAGGGGCTGCGACCCCCGGTTTTCACCAATTGCCCCGAGCCACTGGCGGCAGATGACTGGCTTCGTACCGTCCAGTCCAAGTTCACCCTTCTGCCAGGGATCAATGAGCAAGAGAAGGCTCGATTTGCTGCTCAGCTTCTTCATGGGCCTGCGGGAGCGTGGTACGCCACTTTCCTCGCCATGCAGGAGGAGGGCCATGAGCCCACATGGGAGGAATTCCGTCAGGCTTTCCGGGCCCACTATATCCCGGCAAGTTTGATGGAACAAAAGCGACGTGAGTTCCGAGACCTCAGGCAGGGTAGCAGGACCGTCATGCAGTATGTGCAGACCTTTATCCACCTCTCTCAGTATGCTCCGAGAGATGTTGCTACTGAGCCAGAGCGGGCCGAGAGACTCCTAGAGGGCCTTGACCCTACCCTCCGGACTCACCTGGCTCGGCGCTACCAGAGCTTCACTGAGTTGGTAGACACTGCTCTCGAAATGGAGAATCGTCTCCGTGCCGCTAACGAGGATCAGAAGCGCAAAAGGATAGCCAACACATCGGCGACGGGCCCTTCACAGAAGCAGAAGACCGCATACAAACCTCAACAGCAAAATTTTCAGCAGTCTCGTTATGTGGTTCGGCCCAACCAACCAAGGTGGATTCATCGGGCAGCACCGCAGCAACAGTACCCCATTTATCGAGCACCCGCACAGTTGCCAGCTCCCCGTGCTCCTATCGTTCCGGGACCGGGTGCTCCGTGCTTCAACTGCGGCAAGATAGGTCACTTCAGTCGTGACTGTAGGGCACCCCGCAAGATACAGGGTCCTACCCCAGCTGGTGGAAGTCAACAGAACAAGCCGAAGGGACCCATGCCCAAGATGGGTCGCGTGCACTATGTGCACATGGATCAGATTTCCGCCGGAGAACCGGTGCTTGCTGGTACGTTCATGATCAACGGTCAACCGACCGTCGTGTTATTTGATTCTGGGGCCACACATACTTTTATCAGTAAAACATACGCATTGAGGCATGGGATAAAAATGTACAAGTTGAAAGAAAACTATCAAATTACAGCACCGGGATCACCTATTGAAACCAGTTTGGGGGTTAGACAACTTAAGCTAAGCATTGGCACAGAAAATTTTATCATCAACCCCGTGGTATTACCACACCAGGGGATTGATATTATTTTAGGTATGAATTGGATGAAAGAATACGATGCAGTCCTGAACGTTGGCAGCAGGACAATACAATTAAAGTCAGGCATTAACGGCAAGGCTATGCTGATACATATGCCAAATCAAAAACACATGACCCCCACGGTTAATGCGACTGAACTACAAGAGGTTAAAAAGATACCAATGGTGTGTGAATTCCCGGACGTGTTTCCAGAAGAACTTCCTGGATTACCGCCAAAACGAGATGTAGAGTTTACCATTGAACTCGTTCCAGGCACGGCACCTGTATCAAAAAGACCATACAGGATGCCACCTGATGATTTAAAGGAATTGAAAACACAGCTACAAGAACAATTAGACAAAGGGTTCATTAGGCCTAGTTCATCACCATGGGGTTGTCCAGCTCTCTTTGTTGAGAAAAAGGATCATGGTGGGAAAAGATTGTGTGTTGATTATCGGCCACTGAATGCAGTGACTGTCAAAAACAAATACCCACTGCCACACATCGACATTTTATTTGATCAGTTAGCTGGGGCTAAGGTCTTTTCTAAAAATTGACCTAAGGTCTGGCTACTATCAGATGAAGATTAGAGAAGAGGATATACCTAAGACAGCATTCTCTACCAGATACGGCTTGTATGAGTACTTGGTCATGTCATTTGGACTAACCAACGCACCGGCTTTCTTCATGTATATGATGAACTCGGTGTTTATGAATGAACTCGATAAGTTCGTGGTGGTATTCATAGATGACATACTAATCTACTCCAAAAATGAAAAAGAACATGAAGAACATTTGAGGATCGTGCTCACTCGGCTCAGAGAGCATAAGCTTTATGCCAAGTTTAGCAAGTGTGCATTCTGGCTAAAAGAAGTAAGTTTCTTGGGTCACGTACTATCGGAAAAGGGAGTCGCAGTTGATCCTAACAAAGTAGAAGATGTGCTAAATTGGAAGCAACCAGAAACCGTGACTGAAATCCAGAGTTTTCTTGGTTTAGCGGGCTACTACCGCCGCTTTATCAAAGATTTCTCCAAAATTGCAAAACCCATGACCTCATTGACCAAGAAAAATGCCAAGTTCATTTGGAATCCGAATTGTGAAGAAGCTTTCCAAACCTTGAAGAAATTGTTAACCTCGGCACCAGTGCTAGCTCAACCAGATATTACCAAGCCATTTGAGGTGTATTGTGATGCCTCCGGCAATGGACTTGGCTGTGTCTTGATGCAAGAAGGAAGAGTAATTGCTTATGCCTCCCGTCAATTGAGGAAACATGAAGCCAACTATCCAACACATGACCTTGAGTTAGCCGCAGTCGTTCATGCATTAAAGATATGGAGACACTATTTATTAGGCAACACGTGTCACATCTACACTGATCACAAGAGTCTCAAATATATTTTCACTCAACCTGAAATCAATATGAGGCAGAGACGATGGTTAGAGTTGATAAAAGACTATGATCTGGAGATACACTACCATCCAGGCAAGGCCAATGTGGTAGCAGATGCACTAAGCCGAAAAGCCCATTGCAATGTGATAGAAATCCGACCTACAGCAAGAGTAATCTGCTGTGAGATGAGTGACATTGAAACACCTCCAGGACAACATGCAGAACTCTATAATATCATTATTGAGCCCACAATCAAGGCACAAATCATAGAAGCTCAGAAGCAAGATAAGGGTATGGCATATATTCGCGAAGGTATTAGTGAAAAGAAGAAGGCGTGTTTCACACTTGATGACCAAGGCGTCCTGTGGTTCAAGAATCGTCTAGTGGTGCCCAAGGACGTGGAGTTGAGGAAGAGAATACTGGATGAAGCGCACACTTCAATACTCACGATACATCCCGGCAGCAATAAGATGTATCAAGACTTAAAACAGAAATTTTGGTGGACCCGCATGAAGCGGGAGATCGCCAGGTACGTATCTGAATGTGACGTGTGTAAGAAAGTAAAAGCTGATCACCTAAAGCTCGCCGGGATGCTTCAGCCGCTGGATGTTCCAGCATGGAAATGGGAGGATATACACATGGATTTTGTTGTGGGTTTGCCTCGTACCCAAAAAGGATATGATTCTATATGGGTGATTGTCGATCGGCTCACCAAGTCGGCACACTTCTTACCCGTCAAGACTCATTATACTGCCGCTACCTATGCAGAGCTATATATTGCACGGGTTATTTCCCTACATGGGGTACCCAAGACCATCACTTCCAATCGAGGTTCGATATTTGTGTCCCGCTTTTGGGAACATTTGCAATCCGCTCTCGGAACCACTGTGATTCGAAGTTCAGCATATCACCCTCAAACCAGTGGTCAAGTAGAAAGAGTAAATCAAATCCTAGAAGACATGTTGAGGGCCTGTGCACTAACTTACTCCACCAAGTGGGACGAGTGTCTACCCTTGGCAGAGTTTGCTTATAACAATAGCTACCAAAAGAGCTTAGAAATGGCTCCTTTCGAGGCTCTTTATGGTAGGAGATGTAGAACACCGCTAAACTGGTCCGAACCAGGAGAGCGTGTTACCTTTGGCCCTGATTTAGTGGTAGAAGCCGAAGAACAAGTGAAACTCATACACCACCATCTCAAAAGAGCACAGTCCAGACAGAAAAGTTACTCGGATAAAAGGAGGAGGCCACTAATCTTTGATGAGGGGGATCATGTGTATCTCAAAGTATCTCCGATGAAAGGGATACAACGGTTTGGGGTGAAAGGAAAGTTAGCACCAAGGTACGTCGGTCCATTCAAGATCATTGAAAAGTGCGGAGCCGTCGCTTATCGGTTAGAACTACCACCACATCTGGCTGCAATTCATGATGTGTTTCACGTCTCACAACTAAAGAAGTGCTTAAGAGTGCCGGAGAAAGTGGTAGATACCACTCAAGTTCAGATTGGACCAGATCTCACATACGAAGAACATCCCATAAAAATTCTCGATCAAAAGCAAAGATCAACCCGTCGGAAAACAATCAACTTTTACAAAGTTCAATGGAGTAATCACTCCGAAGAAGAAGCCACTTGGGAGCAAGAAGAATACCTACACACTAAGTATCCTGGTTTTCTACCATCCACCTCAACCCGGTACGTTACAACAGCTTAACTTCTGGGTCTAAACTCAATACATGCACCCAACACTAACTACAACCAATTTAACCACCCACAACACTTCAAGAATCTCGGGACGAGATTTCTTTAAGGGGGGTGGGTTGTGATGCCCTAGGCATCTCAAGTGCCTTACACAAAAATCATTAGCATAATGACATCTTTTCAAAGGCATTTTATCTTCAGAGCATGCATAAATTAGGTCAATTGAGCAACAAAACTTAGTTTTCAGAAAAGCTGTGTTTGTATTGCGGATATAACTTAAATACAATTGTGATTTTTATAAAACCTTACATACCAAACTTGTAGGCAATTCCATAAGGAATGACTTTGGTATTTTGTGTCTTGGCATGCATGGATGTTGAAATCTAGCTTTGGGTCATTGTATGTGAAAATGTGACTTCTGCCAAATTCAGCCCTGTTTGGTAAATTCAAAGTTTTGTGAAACCAAATTCAAAATCTTGCCATGTCATGAATACCAAAGTTGTAGTTCATGAGATTCTATGCAACTTTGGTATATTTCACCTTTCATGAAAATGTACCTAAAATGGACTTTTATAATTTCCAAGTTGGGGGTTTCAAATGGTCAAACAGGAGTCAGCAAGTTAATTTCAAATTTAAGACATTATATATTTGGAATCTGGTATAGGTCCTTTTGACAAAGTTGTAGATTTCAAAAAGTACAACATTTCATTCAATTGGGTCTTTTTCAAATTCGGCCCCTAAATTGGTCAAATTTGCGAAATTCAGAAACCAAATCAGCTGGTCAAAGGGGGTTTATCTTTTTCGTTTTTCTTTTATTTCTCGTCTCTATGACCAGCGGGACCCACCTGTCAGGCCGCCCGCGCCAGCGCAAGGAAGGATTTTCCCCGCTCCCTCGCTCGATGCACCGAGTCCATACACCGTACTCTCTATTCCTGGGGTTGACCCCACCTGTCAGCCACAGTGGTCCATAGACCCGGTTCACCCGCGCACCTCCCTCTTCTCTCCCCGCCCGCGCGCGCCCACGCGGCGCTGCGCGCCGAGCCGCCGTGGCCACGCGCCGGCCTTCCCGGCCGCCGCGGCCACGTGCCGCTGTCGCGCGCGGACAGCGCGCACGGCGCGCCACCGGGGCGAGGGCGAGGCCGACCTTTATCCCGAACCCTCCTCGACGCGCTCGGCCTCTCTGATTCTTTTCCCATTCGACCTCGCGCCGTCCGCCATTGACGGAGCTCGCGCGAGCTTGCCCCCAGCCACTCCTGCCCTCTCCCGAGCTCAACCGTCACCGCACTGAGCTTCGCCGCCCTCGACTCCACCTTCCTGCCTAGACCGCGTCGCCCGAGACCCCTCCACCCCGGCGTATTGCACCGCCGGACCTCACCGGCCAGGAGCGTTCGTCGCCGTCCCTCCCCGCGGTCTCCCCTGCCGTCTGAGGCAGTGGATAAGGTTCCCCGTCCTCCTCTCTCTCTCCCCGACACCTCGCGGCGAGCTCCCGAGCCCCGCAGGGCCGGGATTGGCCGCGCGCCACCGGAGCTCCTCCTCCTGTCGCGAGGAAGAAGACGACGGGAGGAGGGAGATGGAGTTTTTGCGCTATCGCCCTCCTAGTTTAACAGTTTTATGTTTCTGTACAGAGCGCTGTACGCTGAGTCTTGTAAATCTTGCGTACAAGCCCCTGGGGTTTTGAAATAATCACAATCTAGCCCCTGGTTCTGTTGAATTTCATTTTAAATTGGTTATTTCGACAGAAACCTTTGAAAAATCCTAGAAAATTCAATAAAAATCAGAAAAATACCAAATCAGTTGCATTGGAATCCTTTTGAATAGATCTGTCTAGGGAATATGATGGTTGAGTAGGAAAAGATAGTTTTGCCCCTGCTTTTGTTCAAGCATGAAAAATCTTAATAAATAGAAAATATGGGTAAAATGAACTCCAAAAATTGTGAAATTTGGGCAGAGGCCTTATTATTCTGTGTAGGCTCTGTATAAATTTTGGTAGCTCAAATGTTCACTGCAAATTACCATTTTGCTCCTACATGTGATTTTAGCATAGAAATAAATGAGGAAATGTTGGTTATATAGAAATTAGGCTCTAAATAGTTGTACGTATTTTATTTGTGCTCCTTATAGCATAAAGGGTTCACTACTGATATGGAATGCCATGCATGTCAAAAATTAGTTAGTGTTTTGATATTGATAAGTTCATGCATGTTTAAAATTAATAAATAGAAAATATAGTTTAATTGAAAATTTCCGAATTTAGGGCAGCAACCTTGCTAGTATGGCCTAGGCTTAGTATAAGAGTTGGTAGCTTGAATGCTTGCTATATTATTCTTACCTAGTAGTTAAGCATACAGTGAACCATGAAAAAGAGTTCTAGATGATAGTAGACACCGGTCTTTCCACATAAATCGATGCGATTCAGTCACACCCCCACGTTGTTTTATGTGACAAGATAAGCTATCTTAGGTGATGGCTTGTACGATTTCTTAGAAATTAAACAAGCTTTATCACGAACGTACATAATACTATTCCATAACCCTTGCTTTCTTGCGTTGCACTAATACATGCTCCAATTGCATCATGTCATGCATATAGAGTCCGCGAACGGAGAACCACCGCCGAATCAGCCCGACACAGAGGAACCAGAAGAGGAGTTGCACCAAGAACCAGAGGGCCAGCAGCAGGAACCCGACTACGCTCCGGAGGAAGCTACTGACCCTAGTGAAGAAGGTAGGCAGGACCATACTCTACCCAGCAAATAATTTATACTTGATGATTACGCATATGCATTAGGAGTTACTTGGAAACAGTTGCATTAGACTTCCTGGCCGCCCTGGCCCTAGCACCTATTCATAGAGTTCGTAGGACGAGTATGCCTAGAAATTGCTAGGTACGAGTAGACACGAGTGTGTGGACTCATCACGTAGATGTTTTCAAATTTACAAAAAGTTTACAGTTATATCACTTATATTTGTTGCTCATGAAGTAAATGGAGACCGGGCGGAGATTTTACTTCAGTATTTACTTTTCATGATGTCGCACCCGGACTCCGCCCGAGTCATTTAAGGCCCGTCCGCTGTTCGTCTGCTGATCGGCATAACATTGCTAAAGTGCTTATCCGGGGAATGGGACCGGAAAAGTCTTTCCTGGGCTCGTCCGAAGCACAGAGACACGTTCCTACCCGCTGGTTGAGAGGAAGGTGGCCCGGGGGAGCTTGGTACTCATGACGGGGAGACCGAGATGTCGGCAGGCTCGTCATGGGGGCACAACCCGGGGGCTAGGCGGGAGTGAATCGAACTTGGGACGAGGCAGGTTAAGATTGGGACTATATGTGGGAACGCGATGGCTAGTAAAGCATATACCCCTGGCATGATAGTTATTCCCGGGAATTAAAATCGATTCGAATCGCTGATGCCCACCAGGTGTGGGAATGCCAATATCACTGTCGGGCAACGTAGTAATTACTTAAACTCTCGGTATTTTAATACTCATGGTTTTTGGAATACTACATGTTTGATCTAAGTTGTTACCTTACGGAAATTTACTGTTATGTTGGCAATCATACAGATAATGAGACTTGTTGTTTATGTTAATTAAGTTGCTGTAAAAACTAAAAGCTAAGGATCCACTTGCTAGTAAGCTGCTTCGCGTCAGCCGTAAGCCAAATCCATTAAGACCTACTGAGTAATTAGTACTCAGGGTTTGCCCCCACATTTTGAGCGCAGGTATGGAATTCATGGTGTGCACCTGTGTTGGAGGCGGGGCATGCCCTCATTTAGGATGAGGTGTCTGAGTGGTACGAGGGCAACATCGGTGGGCTCGATGTTGTACCTCCAATGCAAAACTTTTGGTGATAACATGGTGATCTAAACTTATATTTTCCGCTGCGAGAAACTTTCAAACTTGCTACCTTATGACATTATGTTGAACTAGTATTTTGTGTAAAAGCTGGTTTGTAATAAAGCTTAATTTTCCGCTATTCAACTGCCTGTGATGATGTATCTGTTGTGGTTCCATCGTGAGTCAGATGTGTATGATGTCGGTTCCTCTGGGAAAAGGTAATATCGGGAGTCGCACGACTCTCGACGGACGACCGGGTTTAGTTCGGTCTAATCGCACTGCAAGCCAGAGGTGGCAGGTGTGCTTAGCCCGAATTAAATCGGCGGTTCCGCCACAGCTGGTATCAGAGCCAGGTCATACACAGACAACAGACATATCATCCAGTTTTGATTTGCAAACCTATTTTCGAAAACCCTTTTCGAAGTATTTGAAAAATGAGAGTATCGATATGCCCATATTAAGGATGTTGGTGAAATACCAGGTGACATCGCTAACATTCTGACCTAGATAGAACTCATATGCATATTCGGCGCTTTGGGAAGCAACATTTCGGCCATAGCTATCCCCAGTACTGGCGGAGCGCTATTGGGATTTGCGAATTGTTGCGAACCCTGCATTCATGCTGATAGGGCAGAACTCTTTAAGGGGGGTGGTCACGCCATTGGAGAGTTTCGTGACCACTTTTCCTTCAACCAAAATTATAGCTAGATCTTGTTGGCCACCGTTTCTCTCCCCAGCAATTCCCCAGAACTGGAGGAACACTGGGTGTGTTGGGAGAAATGGCGCCACTACGTCGTCCACCAGACATAGTTTAAAGAAAGTCGTGGATACCACTTCTAAGGTTAGAATGGTAATGATTGGTCATGGTAATGATGATGGTATGAGCATGCATTTTTCTACAGGTACATTAACCACGTGCGAAATTAAGAACGAGTAGAGAACGACTAGTTGCATTAGAGAGTGCCGTGCATACATGTCACCGGATACTCGCTAGTTATATAAATTGTATATAAGGTGTGTGATGTGAGAACGAATAGGACGAGTCATGCATCATGTTTACTTTTACTTGTTCATACTTGGGGGATTATTGTTAAAAGTCAAATAAGTAAAATGAAAGTCCAACGATGTCTTCTGCACCCATCACCCACTTAACCGTTGAAATTATATGCAACCTATTCTTATCACTGATTAAAAATCTCTTATTTAAAAACAGATGGCCAGGACCAAGCAAACCGCTCGTAAGGCCACCAGTGCGAGGGGACTTCGCGTACAGGAGGGAAGGGCTGCTCCTCTCCCACCAGTGACCCACACCCCTCCTCAGCTTGAGAACGGGATGGTCCACACCCGTTGCCGTGAGGAGAACGGCCTCGCGCAGATCCTTTGTCGGGCTCTGCGTGAGATGAGGCGCAGACCGTGCCCCTTCTTCTCCGTGCAGACAGTGCACGCGGAGGGACACTGCATGGCCAGTGTTGTCCTTCCTTCGAGCCACACTGCGGTCCGGCAGACGATCACCGTCTACGGGGCCAATGACGAGGACGCTTACGACAAGGTCACCTTAGCAGCCATCACCTCACTCAGCTCCTCGGGTGCAGCAGGGATGTCAGTGCTGCGCTACCTCCCCACCGACGGCTACGACGACGAGTGGCTCCGTCGTCACAACATGCTGGAGGAGCGGATTGACACCAGGCCCTATGCTGCGACCATGCAGTTTGCTCACAGCGTACACGGGATGTACCTCCGTGCCGAGGACCGTGTCTCCCACTACCGCGACCAGCACATGTATGCACAGGACCGTATTGAGGAGCTGGAGGCGGAGTTGGCCGAGGCACAGCAGCGCCTGGCACAGTACGAGCAGGACCCTTCAGTTGCCCCAGTGGTGGAGGATGAGGACAGTATGGTGTCTGACGCGCGTAACGGGCGTTAGAGAGTTTGATGATAGCACTGTGAGGTGAAGCTTTTTGTAAATGGTGCACGTTATGGGCGATGTTTTGTATTATACCGCTCCGTGCCTTTTGCCATGACTGTACTAAACAATGGTGAAGTCGAGAGAACTCACTTATGTACGTCATGTAACCCGATGTAGAACCTTAAGCTAGTGTTTCGATGTGATGGACGAGATGGACCACATATGTTCTAAGTAAACCCTTAGTTTATTAAGACTATAAGTATGGTTGTAGTAACTGCTGAATGCGCATGGACAGTGTGAAATGATGCGATGCCTTTAAGCTTGGCCTTGCGAGATGGAGTCTAACTGTTTTACTATAACTTTATCTGTACTCACAAATTGTTTATAGCCCTATGATCTTTCTATCACCATGACTTTGCGCAAGGGCTATTGGACTGAACCCGTATGACTCCATTTTGCAGATGGTGAACACTCGTACTGGTCAGTCATCGGGGCAGTCAGCGCAAGGCGCTCCACCCCTGCCGGAGTTGGCCACCTTGGTGGTCCAACAAGCTGAGTTGATCCGTTTACTAGCAGAAGACCGCCAAGCCCGTGGGCAACAACAGCCGCGGGAGTATCGGCCACGTGGCATTACCTACCAGGATTTCGAGGGGCTGCGACCCCCGGTTTTCACCAATTGCCCCGAGCCACTGGCGGCAGATGACTGGCTTCGTACCGTCCAGTCCAAGTTCACCCTTCTGCCAGGGATCAATGAGCAAGAGAAGGCTCGATTTGCTGCTCAGCTTCTTCATGGGCCTGCGGGAGCGTGGTACGCCACTTTCCTCGCCATGCAGGAGGAGGGCCATGAGCCCACATGGGAGGAATTCCGTCAGGCTTTCCGGGCCCACTATATCCCAGCAAGTTTGATGGAACAAAAGCGACGTGAGTTCCGAGACCTCAGGCAGGGTAGCAGGACCGTCATGCAGTATGTGCAGACCTTTATCCACCTCTCTCAGTATGCTCCGAGAGATGTTGCTACTGAGCCAGAGCGGGCCGAGAGACTCCTAGAGGGCCTTGACCCTACCCTCCGGACTCACCTGGCTCGGCGCTACCAGAGCTTCACTGAGTTGGTAGACACTGCTCTCGAAATGGAGAATCGTCTCCGTGCCGCTAACGAGGATCAGAAGCGCAAAAGGATAGCCAACACATCGGCGACGGGCCCTTCACAGAAGCAGAAGACCGCATACAAACCTCAACAGCAAAATTTTCAGCAGTCTCGTTATGTGGTTCGGCCCAACCAACCAAGGTGGATTCATCGGGCAGCACCGCAGCAACAGTACCCCATTTATCGAGCACCCGCACAGTTGCCAGCTCCCCGTGCTCCTATCGTTCCGGGACCGGGTGCTCCGTGCTTCAACTGCGGCAAGATAGGTCACTTCAGTCGTGACTGTAGGGCACCCCGCAAGATACAGGGTCCTACCCCAGCTGGTGGAAGTCAACAGAACAAGCCGAAGGGACCCATGCCCAAGATGGGTCGCGTGCACTATGTGCACATGGATCAGATTTCCGCCGGAGAACCGGTGCTTGCTGGTACGTTCATGATCAACGGTCAACCGACCGTCGTGTTATTTGATTCTGGGGCCACACATACTTTTATCAGTAAAACATACGCATTGAGGCATGGGATAAAAATGTACAAGTTGAAAGAAAACTATCAAATTACAGCACCGGGATCACCTATTGAAACCAGTTTGGGGGTTAGACAACTTAAGCTAAGCATTGGCACAGAAAATTTTATCATCAACCCCGTGGTATTACCACACCAGGGGATTGATATTATTTTAGGTATGAATTGGATGAAAGAATACGATGCAGTCCTGAACGTTGGCAGCAGGACAATACAATTAAAGTCAGGCATTAACGGCAAGGCTATGCTGATACATATGCCAAATCAAAAACACATGACCCCCACGGTTAATGCGACTGAACTACAAGAGGTTAAAAAGATACCAATGGTGTGTGAATTCCCGGACGTGTTTCCAGAAGAACTTCCTGGATTACCGCCAAAACGAGATGTAGAGTTTACCATTGAACTCGTTCCAGGCACGGCACCTGTATCAAAAAGACCATACAGGATGCCACCTGATGATTTAAAGGAATTGAAAACACAGCTACAAGAACAATTAGACAAAGGGTTCATTAGGCCTAGTTCATCACCATGGGGTTGTCCAGCTCTCTTTGTTGAGAAAAAGGATCATGGTGGGAAAAGATTGTGTGTTGATTATCGGCCACTGAATGCAGTGACTGTCAAAAACAAATACCCACTGCCACACATCGACATTTTATTTGATCAGTTAGCTGGGGCTAAGGTCTTTTCTAAAAATTGACCTAAGGTCTGGCTACTATCAGATGAAGATTAGAGAAGAGGATATACCTAAGACAGCATTCTCTACCAGATACGGCTTGTATGAGTACTTGGTCATGTCATTTGGACTAACCAACGCACCGGCTTTCTTCATGTATATGATGAACTCGGTGTTTATGAATGAACTCGATAAGTTCGTGGTGGTATTCATAGATGACATACTAATCTACTCCAAAAATGAAAAAGAACATGAAGAACATTTGAGGATCGTGCTCACTCGGCTCAGAGAGCATAAGCTTTATGCCAAGTTTAGCAAGTGTGCATTCTGGCTAAAAGAAGTAAGTTTCTTGGGTCACGTACTATCGGAAAAGGGAGTCGCAGTTGATCCTAACAAAGTAGAAGATGTGCTAAATTGGAAGCAACCAGAAACCGTGACTGAAATCCAGAGTTTTCTTGGTTTAGCGGGCTACTACCGCCGCTTTATCAAAGATTTCTCCAAAATTGCAAAACCCATGACCTCATTGACCAAGAAAAATGCCAAGTTCATTTGGAATCCGAATTGTGAAGAAGCTTTCCAAACCTTGAAGAAATTGTTAACCTCGGCACCAGTGCTAGCTCAACCAGATATTACCAAGCCATTTGAGGTGTATTGTGATGCCTCCGGCAATGGACTTGGCTGTGTCTTGATGCAAGAAGGAAGAGTAATTGCTTATGCCTCCCGTCAATTGAGGAAACATGAAGCCAACTATCCAACACATGACCTTGAGTTAGCCGCAGTCGTTCATGCATTAAAGATATGGAGACACTATTTATTAGGCAACACGTGTCACATCTACACTGATCACAAGAGTCTCAAATATATTTTCACTCAACCTGAAATCAATATGAGGCAGAGACGATGGTTAGAGTTGATAAAAGACTATGATCTGGAGATACACTACCATCCAGGCAAGGCCAATGTGGTAGCAGATGCACTAAGCCGAAAAGCCCATTGCAATGTGATAGAAATCCGACCTACAGCAAGAGTAATCTGCTGTGAGATGAGTGACATTGAAACACCTCCAGGACAACATGCAGAACTCTATAATATCATTATTGAGCCCACAATCAAGGCACAAATCATAGAAGCTCAGAAGCAAGATAAGGGTATGGCATATATTCGCGAAGGTATTAGTGAAAAGAAGAAGGCGTGTTTCACACTTGATGACCAAGGCGTCCTGTGGTTCAAGAATCGTCTAGTGGTGCCCAAGGACGTGGAGTTGAGGAAGAGAATACTGGATGAAGCGCACACTTCAATACTCACGATACATCCCGGCAGCAATAAGATGTATCAAGACTTAAAACAGAAATTTTGGTGGACCCGCATGAAGCGGGAGATCGCCAGGTACGTATCTGAATGTGACGTGTGTAAGAAAGTAAAAGCTGATCACCTAAAGCTCGCCGGGATGCTTCAGCCGCTGGATGTTCCAGCATGGAAATGGGAGGATATACACATGGATTTTGTTGTGGGTTTGCCTCGTACCCAAAAAGGATATGATTCTATATGGGTGATTGTCGATCGGCTCACCAAGTCGGCACACTTCTTACCCGTCAAGACTCATTATACTGCCGCTACCTATGCAGAGCTATATATTGCACGGGTTATTTCCCTACATGGGGTACCCAAGACCATCACTTCCAATCGAGGTTCGATATTTGTGTCCCGCTTTTGGGAACATTTGCAATCCGCTCTCGGAACCACTGTGATTCGAAGTTCAGCATATCACCCTCAAACCAGTGGTCAAGTAGAAAGAGTAAATCAAATCCTAGAAGACATGTTGAGGGCCTGTGCACTAACTTACTCCACCAAGTGGGACGAGTGTCTACCCTTGGCAGAGTTTGCTTATAACAATAGCTACCAAAAGAGCTTAGAAATGGCTCCTTTCGAGGCTCTTTATGGTAGGAGATGTAGAACACCGCTAAACTGGTCCGAACCAGGAGAGCGTGTTACCTTTGGCCCTGATTTAGTGGTAGAAGCCGAAGAACAAGTGAAACTCATACACCACCATCTCAAAAGAGCACAGTCCAGACAGAAAAGTTACTCGGATAAAAGGAGGAGGCCACTAATCTTTGATGAGGGGGATCATGTGTATCTCAAAGTATCTCCGATGAAAGGGATACAACGGTTTGGGGTGAAAGGAAAGTTAGCACCAAGGTACGTCGGTCCATTCAAGATCATTGAAAAGTGCGGAGCCGTCGCTTATCGGTTAGAACTACCACCACATCTGGCTGCAATTCATGATGTGTTTCACGTCTCACAACTAAAGAAGTGCTTAAGAGTGCCGGAGAAAGTGGTAGATACCACTCAAGTTCAGATTGGACCAGATCTCACATACGAAGAACATCCCATAAAAATTCTCGATCAAAAGCAAAGATCAACCCGTCGGAAAACAATCAACTTTTACAAAGTTCAATGGAGTAATCACTCCGAAGAAGAAGCCACTTGGGAGCAAGAAGAATACCTACACACTAAGTATCCTGGTTTTCTACCATCCACCTCAACCCGGTACGTTACAACAGCTTAACTTCTGGGTCTAAACTCAATACATGCACCCAACACTAACTACAACCAATTTAACCACCCACAACACTTCAAGAATCTCGGGACGAGATTTCTTTAAGGGGGGTGGGTTGTGATGCCCTAGGCATCTCAAGTGCCTTACACAAAAATCATTAGCATAATGACATCTTTTCAAAGGCATTTTATCTTCAGAGCATGCATAAATTAGGTCAATTGAGCAACAAAACTTAGTTTTCAGAAAAGCTGTGTTTGTATTGCGGATATAACTTAAATACAATTGTGATTTTTATAAAACCTTACATACCAAACTTGTAGGCAATTCCATAAGGAATGACTTTGGTATTTTGTGTCTTGGCATGCATGGATGTTGAAATCTAGCTTTGGGTCATTGTATGTGAAAATGTGACTTCTGCCAAATTCAGCCATGTTTGGTAAATTCAAAGTTTTGTGAAACCAAATTCAAAATCTTGCCATGTCATGAATACCAAAGTTGTAGTTCATGAGATTCTATGCAACTTTGGTATATTTCACCTTTCATGAAAATGTACCTAAAATGGACTTTTATAATTTCCAAGTTGGGGGTTTCAAATGGTCAAACAGGAGTCAGCAAGTTAATTTCAAATTTAAGACATTATATATTTGGAATCTGGTATAGGTCCTTTTGACAAAGTTGTAGATTTCAAAAAGTACAACATTTCATTCAATTGGGTCTTTTTCAAATTCGGCCCCTAAATTGGTCAAATTTGCGAAATTCAGAAACCAAATCAGCTGGTCAAAGGGGGTTTATCTTTTTCGTTTTTCTTTTATTTCTCGTCTCTATGACCAGCGGGACCCACCTGTCAGGCCGCCCGCGCCAGCGCAAGGAAGGATTTTCCCCGCTCCCTCGCTCGATGCACCGAGTCCATACACCGTACTCTCTATTCCTGGGGTTGACCCCACCTGTCAGCCACAGTGGTCCATAGACCCGGTTCACCCGCGCACCTCCCTCTTCTCTCCCCGCCCGCGCGCGCCCACGCGGCGCTGCGCGCCGAGCCGCCGTGGCCACGCGCCGGCCTTCCCGGCCGCCGCGGCCACGTGCCGCTGTCGCGCGCGGACAGCGCGCACGGCGCGCCACCGGGGCGAGGGCGAGGCCGACCTTTATCCCGAACCCTCCTCGACGCGCTCGGCCTCTCTGATTCTTTTCCCATTCGACCTCGCGCCGTCCGCCATTGACGGAGCTCGCGCGAGCTTGCCCCCAGCCACTCCTGCCCTCTCCCGAGCTCAACCGTCACCGCACTGAGCTTCGCCGCCCTCGACTCCACCTTCCTGCCTAGACCGCGTCGCCCGAGACCCCTCCACCCCGGCGTATTGCACCGCCGGACCTCACCGGCCAGGAGCGTTCGTCGCCGTCCCTCCCCGCGGTCTCCCCTGCCGTCTGAGGCAGTGGATAAGGTTCCCCGTCCTCCTCTCTCTCTCCCCGACACCTCGCGGCGAGCTCCCGAGCCCCGCAGGGCCGAGATTGGCCGCGCGCCACCGGAGCTCCTCCTCCTGTCGCGAGGAAGAAGACGACGGGAGGAGGGAGATGGAGTTTTTGCGCTATCGCCCTCCTAGTTTAACAGTTTTATGTTTCTGTACAGAGCGCTGTACGCTGAGTCTTGTAAATCTTGCGTACAAGCCCCTGGGGTTTTGAAATAATCACAATCTAGCCCCTGGTTCTGTTGAATTTCATTTTAAATTGGTTATTTCGACAGAAACCTTTGAAAAATCCTAGAAAATTCAATAAAAATCAGAAAAATACCAAATCAGTTGCATTGGAATCCTTTTGAATAGATCTGTCTAGGGAATATGATGGTTGAGTAGGAAAAGATAGTTTTGCCCCTGCTTTTGTTCAAGCATGAAAAATCTTAATAAATAGAAAATATGGGTAAAATGAACTCCAAAAATTGTGAAATTTGGGCAGAGGCCTTATTATTCTGTGTAGGCTCTGTATAAATTTTGGTAGCTCAAATGTTCACTGCAAATTACCATTTTGCTCCTACATGTGATTTTAGCATAGAAATAAATGAGGAAATGTTGGTTATATAGAAATTAGGCTCTAAATAGTTGTACGTATTTTATTTGTGCTCCTTATAGCATAAAGGGTTCACTACTGATATGGAATGCCATGCATGTCAAAAATTAGTTAGTGTTTTGATATTGATAAGTTCATGCATGTTTAAAATTAATAAATAGAAAATATAGTTTAATTGAAAATTTCCGAATTTAGGGCAGCAACCTTGCTAGTATGGCCTAGGCTTAGTATAAGAGTTGGTAGCTTGAATGCTTGCTATATTATTCTTACCTAGTAGTTAAGCATACAGTGAACCATGAAAAAGAGTTCTAGATGATAGTAGACACCGGTCTTTCCACATAAATCGATGCGATTCAGTCACACCCCCACGTTGTTTTATGTGACAAGATAAGCTATCTTAGGTGATGGCTTGTACGATTTCTTAGAAATTAAACAAGCTTTATCACGAACGTACATAATACTATTCCATAACCCTTGCTTTCTTGCGTTGCACTAATACATGCTCCAATTGCATCATGTCATGCATATAGAGTCCGCGAACGGAGAACCACCGCCGAATCAGCCCGACACAGAGGAACCAGAAGAGGAGTTGCACCAAGAACCAGAGGGCCAGCAGCAGGAACCCGACTACGCTCCGGAGGAAGCTACTGACCCTAGTGAAGAAGGTAGGCAGGACCATACTCTACCCAGCAAATAATTTATACTTGATGATTACGCATATGCATTAGGAGTTACTTGGAAACAGTTGCATTAGACTTCCTGGCCGCCCTGGCCCTAGCACCTATTCATAGAGTTCGTAGGACGAGTATGCCTAGAAATTGCTAGGTACGAGTAGACACGAGTGTGTGGACTCATCACGTAGATGTTTTCAAATTTACAAAAAGTTTACAGTTATATCACTTATATTTGTTGCTCATGAAGTAAATGGAGACCGGGCGGAGATTTTACTTCAGTATTTACTTTTCATGATGTCGCACCCGGACTCCGCCCGAGTCGTTTAAGGCCCGTCCGCTGTTCGTCTGCTGATCGGCATAACATTGCTAAAGTGCTTATCCGGGGAATGGGACCGGAAAAGTCTTTCCTGGGCTCGTCCGAAGCACAGAGACACGTTCCTACCCGCTGGTTGAGAGGAAGGTGGCCTGGGGGAGCTTGGTACTCATGACGGGGAGACCGAGATGTCGGCAGGCTCGTCATGGGGGCACAACCCGGGGGCTAGGCGGGAGTGAATCGAACTTGGGACGAGGCAGGTTAAGATTGGGACTATATGTGGGAACGCGATGGCTAGTAAAGCATATACCCCTGGCATGATAGTTATTCCCGGGAATTAAAATCGATTCGAATCGCTGATGCCCACCAGGTGTGGGAATGCCAATATCACTGTCGGGCAACGTAGTAATTACTTAAACTCTCGGTATTTTAATACTCATGGTTTTTGGAATACTACATGTTTGATCTAAGTTGTTACCTTACGGAAATTTACTGTTATGTTGGCAATCATACAGATAATGAGACTTGTTGTTTATGTTAATTAAGTTGCTGTAAAAACTAAAAGCTAAGGATCCACTTGCTAGTAAGCTGCTTCGCGTCAGCCGTAAGCCAAATCCATTAAGACCTACTGAGTAATTAGTACTCAGGGTTTGCCCCCACATTTTGAGCGCAGGTATGGAATTCATGGTGTGCACCTGTGTTGGAGGCGGGGCATGCCCTCATTTAGGATGAGGTGTCTGAGTGGTACGAGGGCAACATCGGTGGGCTCGATGTTGTACCTCCAATGCAAAACTTTTGGTGATAACATGGTGATCTAAACTTATATTTTCCGCTGCGAGAAACTTTCAAACTTGCTACCTTATGACATTATGTTGAACTAGTATTTTGTGTAAAAGCTGGTTTGTAATAAAGCTTAATTTTCCGCTATTCAACTGCCTGTGATGATGTATCTGTTGTGGCTCCATCGTGAGTCAGATGTGTATGATGTCGGTTCCTCTGGGAAAAGGTAATATCGGGAGTCGCACGACTCTCGACGGACGACCGGGTTTAGTTCGGTCTAATCGCACTGCAAGCCAGAGGTGGCAGGTGTGCTTAGCCCGGATTAAATCGGCGGTTCCGCCACGCCACCGGACAGTCCGGTTCCACCGGATAGTCCGGCAGCGCCCACCGGACGATCCGGCTTGAGCGCTATCCGGGCCGTGCCACCGGGACAGTCCGGCTGCAAGGCACCGGACAATCCGGTCCCACCGGACAGTCCGGTGTTGGCCATCGGACAGTCCGGTCCAGCCCAGGGAGCTGCTGTGTTCTTCCCAGTTTGATTTTTCCGCTGTGTTTTTGCTTCGGATTTTTGCACCTCCCTTTTGAAACCATTCTCTTTACTTGCTGTGAGACAGTGAGACGCACCTCGGTGCGGTGAGTGTCTTGTGGAGGTGGTTGCACAATCCATTGCTCCGTTGTCATCTTTGGTCGGATCTTGAGTTTTCTTGCTTTGGTGCGTATCCTCACAGTGGATGGCACCTTTGCCCTACTAGGCACATATCTGTTCAGTGGACGGTGCTTAGTTTTGGTTTCGATTGAGCTTTGCAGAGCGTTCACTTGGGGGTTGTGATTTTGAGTTTTCAAGTGCTCCTATTCACCCCCCCTCTAGTCGCATGTCTCGGTCCTACATGTTTATGTAATGGTTTGTAACCATTAAGTCTGGCTCTGTACTATCTGGAATAAATGTGTTGGTAGAACCCTGGACTAACATCTGTATCACATTTAAGTTTCCTAAGAAATTGCGGACTGCTTTAGCACAGCGGCGAAGACGTCCCGTAGCAAAAGGAGAAGTTGACCCAATTAGATAAGAACTCTGAAACTTACAACCCAATTGACCAAAAATAAAAAACTGCAAAAGTAAGCTACACTTCCATAATGTGAGGAATTGGATTTCGGTGGACCATTAACGCAGGTGCCATGCGCCCACGCCCATCGCTCTGACACCAGTGAGGAGACAAGAGTGAGCACGCATGTGTTACTCTTTCTTCTCCTCTCACACCCATGACTTAGTACGAGAGGAGAGCCTCCACTTTTAAGTAGGTGCTCCTCCCCTTTCCATTAGCAATGTGAGACTAAAGAGTTCCACCACCTCTCTTGTTGACAAACCGGCATTTCAGATTTTCTATGAATTAATAGATTGGACAAGCTCATATATTCAACAATTTTATCGCTGGTCAAGCTATTTTAAGTTTGAAAAGATTTGATGCAAAATGTACTAATGGTTGTAACATTAAATAAGCATACTTATGTTTATTACTAATTATATTTTCATGGTATATTTGTGTTTCATAAATATTGTTTAACTTATTAATGTTAGCCAAACCTCAATCTTAGAAACTAGTCTAGTAAAACATGAATACCTCTACTTAACCTTAGGGGATAAAGAGTTATACCATTGCCACTGGTGAGTGAGGAGGCCATAAGTGATAAGCTCAATGTAGTTAGTTGAGGATGCATGGACTTAGGGTAGCGCTGTCCTTCCGTGCCACCTACACTATCAAGCATGACGCATCACAACATCAATAGAGACCAAAGTTCATTGCCGTCACAACTTACTCCTCTGGATTGTGGGAGTTGTGACCGCTCGCTCCTCGAGAACCAACCAAGTAGTCATTCACGTTTAAGTCTAGATTGTGAGAGTTGGCCTCGTGCACGCAAGGCAGAACCCTCAAAATAAACTCAATTCATCAATTAACCTCGATTTTGCTTGACACATGAGGCAGATATATTAGCTTTTGGCAAGTTTTGCTTAGATTTGTTAAGTTTAACTAGCTTTCGCTAACTTTTGCTAAACCTGCTTAGTTTTTTCTAAGTTAGCAAGCTTTTAGAAAGTTTCGCTTAGTTTTACTAAGTTCAGCTTGATACCGCTAAGTTTTGCTAAACTTGTCTAGTCCTGGCTAACTAGCTTAGCTAGCATTTGTCAAATTTCACTTAGTTTTGCGAAGTTTAGCTAGCTTTCGCAAACTTTTGCTATGTTTGTCTAGTTTTGCTTAGTGAGCTAGCTGTTGTCAAGTTTCACTTAGTTTTGCTAAGTTTAGCCACATTTCGCTATTTTTTTTGCTAAGTTTGCTAAGTTACACTAAATTTTCCTATGTTAGGGTAAAACTACATTGTATGTATACCTATGATCCAAAGTGCTGAGGAGGTGGTTGCATCCATGAGTTGAAGTTGTGTCTTGTAGCTGCTATCCACCCCGAAGCTAGGTTGGGCGCCCTAGGGTGTCATCCATCTAGGAGGTGGCTAGAAGCCTAGGGTGCCATATCCAACCTGGACGTGACTGGTAGCCCTATGGTGCCGTCAACCTTGGTGGTGATTGGGATCCCTATGGTGCCATCCACTGTGAAGGTGGTTGTGAACCCTAGGATGGGATCCACTATGCCCACCCTAGAGGTGGCTGTAACCCTAGAGGTGCCACCTATCATGTCCACCCTAGATGAGTTATGAGAACGAAAAGCATTTAAGACAATTTTACAAAAATTGAATTTTAAAGTGAGACATTGTTTCCATACATACTCACAAAGGAGACTTATCCTTGTGGTGGTGCTAGCATTGACACACACGTTATGTGTATGACGGATGAGGACCATACCCAATGGACTTCGATGGATGGTGATGTTCTTAAAATTTCCATGGTGCTTAATATGGAATTGTAGAGATTAGACAATTTTACTTACGGAGCATCTCTTGAAGGCAACAGAGGCAATTGACGAGGGCAAAAAGGCTGGTGAGTTGCCAAGTTCCTACACATGGATAAAATGTTAGATTCACAACATAACATTCAAAATTTAAGGAAGTGTGTTGAGATGCACAATTTACCTAGAAGTAAGAATTCATGTAGTCGCACAGCTAGCCGAACTCCCGCTGACTATGGCAGCATCTTCTTTGCAAAATCCAAATTCTTCGGCAACTTATGATTTACCGACAGAATCTCGGCCGTGAGTTTGACAATGTCGTTGTAACAAGTACTTGAAATGTTGTTATTTGACTTTATCACCATAAGGAAAAAGTTCATATAGCCCCCTAGAATCTAAAGGGAAGGATACATACCACCCGCAAAGGAGGAGCGGGTTCCTTGCACCCAAAGGCTGACTCTAATGGGGTGCTTCAAATGGTTCCTCAAAACACTCTTTTGCACTGTTTGACATAAATGCTGCACTGCAGACAGAGAGGGTAGTTGGAATAGTGATAGGGAATAGGATTTGAAGAGTCTCATTGGAGACAAGCCTAAACATTACAAAACCAGAAAATCACCCTACAGAAGAGATTTTGGAGGGTAGTTTTGATTATGTGGCATGCCAAACTGGATCGGGTGCCACTGTGCCATTTGGAACAACTTATCAAATGTCCTTTTTCTTATTTTTTTGCTTTGTCTCATCCCAATCCATCTGATTTCCCCTATTCCCCATGCCTCCAAATCCCTCCTATGCGCACTACCATCGCTGCTCTAGGCTCCTCATCGGAGGCTTAGAGCCGTGGCCATGGACTGCATACGTTTGACAGATCTGCAGCTGTGTCACATACGCTAGCTCGCTATACCCCACACACGCTAGACGGAGTCGCTGTCATCCCCACTTGCGACATGGCTTCATCCTCGTGCCCCCACCCTCGTGGTTGCCCTAGCATCCGTTGTATCCCCTTTGTGTGTGCTCACTGAAGTGGTCATCGTAGCCCCCACACATGCTTGCCTGGAGCCGCTGCCGTCCCCACCTACACACTCCCTAGGTCGTGACCGCCTCATGGCCATAATCTCAATAGATCATCCATGACCACTCACCAACTTCCATTGCTATCATCGCCCACCCTCAACCACCCGACAGCTCTTGCCACTGCTCGCTCGCTCCGTGCCCACCATCGCCACCACCGTCGAGGAGGTAGGGAAGGCAGCAAGTCTCTGACGTGATGCCAATGACCACCTCCGTGTTGTCCCTAGCGATGCCTCTGACTCGGACGACCCCGATGTTGGCATAGGCAGGAGTGAGACGCAACATCTCTCGGCTGATGTGGCAGGTGGCGACCTCAACCCCGCAACCACTGGTAACCTCGATCCCTGTGGCACTGGCTTTGTAGTCACGCTTAAGGATGACACCATGATCTAGACGAGTAGGAATGGAGGCAAAGGGAATGGAGAAAGAAGAGAGAAAGAAATATATGGCATGTGGGCCCCACCGCCATGCTGAGATGCCACATCGGCAAAACCACAAATGAAAACTACCCAAGGGGGTGATTGTCCGGTTTGTAAAGTTTAGAGTGCAACAAATCTGGTTTTTTATTTTGGGGTGGTACGTATCGTACCCTTTAGAGTCAAGTACTGTCAATTGTGTACAGTCATGTAGTTTCTCATCTGATGTGGCAAGGAGCTGCTAGAACTCATGCACCATAGGTGGAGGCTCGCCCTATCCCTCTATGGTAATATCAGCCCCCCTGCCAAGATCATTTAGCATGTGTTGTCCATCCTATCATGATCATCATGAAGGTCTACCTCCTCGTCCAGCTGATCAACCAGTTGAGAAGTCTCTCCATGCTCATTTCATACAAGCCATTTAGGCATAAAACCACTTTTACAAAGTGTTTCTCGATTTCATTCTTATCTAGGTACCACTTATTCTGACACTAACTGCAAGGACACTTCATGACAGGACCAGTCGCTACTGTGAATGCGTGGTGAAGGAAAGTCTTTCCTACTGCTGACATTCCTTTGAATGTGCCCCATCCTTTCTCCACCCCTCATAAATCGCCATCCGATCCATCAATTGTAAAGTATAAACAAAGGAGATAGACATCAAAGACCGTATCTTAGGTGACAACGAACACCATATTTGAAAATGACGTGTACTAAATCCACCTAAGAGTGGAGTCCGATGCATATGATTTGTGACTTGCCTACAATTCAAGCAAAATTTTGATAGCATAGCCACGTTGCTCTCCAAACACACGCCTAATCAGGGTTTAATGGAGAACAAAGGGGTTACACTGCCGAAATGATTTGCTACTGTTTGGCGAGTAAACCTAAACTCAAAAGTTGAAAAATAATTTGATACAAATGAGTCGGAATTAAAGCGCAAAGAAGTAATGCATAATCAGTATGATGCATATATAGCATGAAAACATCAGTTAAACATCTTATTATATATTCCTCGCGAAAACATCAACGTAAGAATGAATAACCCTAGCCATATATAGCATGAAATCATAATTAAAGTAATGAGCAGCCACAATTAACAAATATTCTAATCACTAACTGCAGTTAACCAATATTTTAATCACAAAAGGACAAGCATGTTAACTGTATATTTCGTCGGTTCCACGAGACCGACAAAAATAGACATTTATAACTGCTCCAAACATGCAAAGCCAACGAAGTTAGCTACAATAAAAAAAATCTACGAGTTGCCAGCGAATAAACCTTTGGTTATTGGAGCGTTGCGGCGTGGCGTGACGCGGTCGCTGCCGGTGTTGGTGTGGGGCTGATGGGTGGCATCCATTGCTGGGCGCCGTGGCAGCTGGTCAGGTAGGGGTGCCGGGGCAGGCTTCACCTTCGTCGGCGGCTGGGGTGGGGGCGGCAGGCGTGGCCGGCATCTTAGGACATATATAGCGGGTGCTGCTTTGTCGGTAGCCAGCACGTCTAGACACAGAGACAGCGGTTGCGTCCGGACAAGACTGGAACCGATGGATGGGGCACGGCCAGCACCGGGGGACGGCGTGCGTGTACAGCGATCGCGGCCGGCGCCAGAGGCTGGGGCGACAAGGTGGAGCAGCGACGGAGCGATGGGTGGTACCGGCCATGTGCGTGTTGGCGCGTGGGCTGTGCGTGTGTGCTGACCGGATCAGGTTTAGATTGTGGGGCACTGTATTTTCGTCAGTTTCAAGGCAGGCCGATGAACATAGCCTATTATTTTGCAGGCCGACAAAGATATTGGGCTGGGTTTTTGAAATTGAGCTGGCGGGGTGCGCATATGTTCTCCTTGGCTCCCTTTGCAGGCCAACGACACTAAAGGCCCCTTTGGCAGCGCTTTCACGTAGCTCTGCTCTGCTGCGCTCTCTGCTCTCACCTTCTCCCACCTGTTCCAAGTACTGTTTGGCTGTATTTCCAACTAGATTCAGCTTCCACCTACCTCACCTACTTCCGCATGAGAGAGGCAGACGAGGAGAATCGTTGGGCAGCACGGTTTTTTCAGCTCCCGCGTTCACGTAAAAAACAAGGAGTGGTTCTCTTATATTCCTGAGAGCAGCGAGCTAGGAATTTACCTAGTTTGGCAGCGCACCTCAGATTCACTCTCTAAAATCTAGGAGCGGATTACGATCGATCGGATTCTAGGTAGACAAAATAAGTTTGTCCATATTTTTGTTGGCTCCGATGGCTAGAGGGCGACGAATGTGAATTTCGTTGGGTTCCTTAGACCTCCGAACATATGCTACTAATTTCGCGGCATGCTGACGAAATTACTATGGCTCATGAAAAATTAGGTAATCCCAATTTATATAGCGCTATTCGACTGGGCTGCAATCATGAGTTGGTTGGGCCCCTCCGATTATAGTGTGAGATGGGCGCGTGCTCCCTTAGTCCGGATGCGAAGAACGGCAAGAAACCGAGCATCATTATCTATGTGTACGTTATCCCTTGAGGTCATTATGATTTTAGACTGAAACATTAAGACGGGAGTAATATAAAAGGAGAACACACACCGAAAACATGAGCACACACATTCCGTCCTCCACGAACAGATGAGAAGTACTCCATGAGGTCATCCGATGCTGGAAACTGGAAACCGGAAACGCATCATATTCGTATGCATGGTTCAGTGATATGCAGGCCGGACAAACAACTTCGGCTGTCATGCAAAGCAAGCCTCCATCTAATCCGCGACGGGTCGAGGCAGCCATCTTTCCGTCGTTGCCAGGCGTCTTCTCACCTCGTAAGCTCTAGCGATCTTTGAATTTAAAGATGTCAAGAGGAGCGTTGGCTACCAACTCAATTATCGTCCATCTGCCATGGTGGTCTCCACAGCATCATACTCTGCTGGCCTGAGCGTGGCTACCCTTGTCTGTGCGTCTCCACCACCGCAACGCCGCTATGGCAGCAAGTTCAAGCAGCAGGGTTGTCAAGGGCCGGCGGCGACTCTCTCCGCATCAGGCAATTAAGACTTAACAGGATGCATGTCGTGATACACTGTATAGACCTCTCCAATGCCTTGCATGATATTTCTGATGAACGAACCAACATACTTTGATCTCTAGTTAGGAGAAGTGATGGAATCAGAGCTGTAAATGCTGTCGCAATAGATGACTGGGCAGCACAGCTTGAAGGTGAAGCCCCAGTAGCGCTTGTCACTGGAGCGTCCAGAGGGATTGGTAGAGCCATAGCCGTGGCTCTCAGCAAAGCAGGGTGTAAGGTATGTACTTGAGTTGGGATTATTTGTATGTTGCCATCAACAACTACTGGTAAACCCCCTTCATTGGATTAACCTAAGCAACATCAAAATTGTGAATAGAAACTCTATATTACTATTACTATTACTATTACTATGATCCCATTGGTTGACCTATGCCCATTTTTCTTTTTTTGTCCAATCAAGGTGGTTGTGAATTATGCCAAGTCGGGCTTGGAAGCAGAAGAAGTGTGCAGAGAGGTGATGAAAACCATAATCGAAAATATTGTTTACTGGGCGCTCATTTTCGAGATTTTACTGTCTTCTTAGGGTAAACAAAAAATGAAAATGATAACCATAAAAATGCTACGATAGTGGTAAAATTAAATGAAAACAAAAGTGGAAATGATTTTTCTTCTTCCGAACTTCTCCGGAAAATACTGTATTTTATTCAGTATGGTATCATACCGTCTTTCGTATGCAGCCCATAAGCAGGTATTGAACTGATACTGTAGTGTTGAAACTTGTTTGATATTGATGCCGCATAGTGCTATGTAATGTGTGATCACATTTATATTTTACACATTAATTTGTCTTGAGTCTTGCATCACTAAACTTCACATTTAATTTATAATTTTTTCATGTTGGCATGTCGCCATATCGAGATGGTAAATTTAATCTTGTTTTATTGAATACATATATGGTGTTGTGTAACGGTTTTTAAAGCTATAAATTATAAATTTCTGACCGTTATTGAGATATTCCAATAGTTTCGTTCCGAACTTTCCATAATACTGGTGTTGTATTCATCTCTGGCAATATCGCTATCTTCGTTTCTAAGAGAAAAATATGAAAACGAAAACAATTTTGCCCCATTCTGATCGTTTCTGATCGCTTTCCTCCCTAGGTGAGCTGATTGTTCCCTGTTATACTTATCGATTGAATTCGACTCACTTTACAGTCTCACTTTACGGTCTCAATTTAAAATGAGAAATGTATTAAATTAGATGGTTCTGAATGCAGATTGAGGAGTCTGGTGGCACGGCAATCAGCTTCGGCGCTGACGTCTCCTGTGAAGCTGACGTTGAATCCATGATGAGAGCTGTGAGTTGTTTTTTCTTTGGGTACAAAGGCAATACTATGATACTCCTATTACCTCCTAAAAAATGGTAAGATCTTAAACGGATCTAAACCATTAAATTTAGATAAGATAAATTTATTGATTGAAGTGAATAAAATGAAAATAAATTAAAATTAAATAAAACTCATATGGTATTCTCGCCCTGTTTGTCACACACCACCGGTTGCCAAGCCTCGCCCAACCCCATGCAGCACGATCCACGCACACAGTGGCACACCCTCGCCCAAGAAAAATCATATAAACTTCTAGAGTATGTCTATGCGATGGTTGTTTTAGTCAATTGGACGACCGGTTGTTTTACTCTTGTCAAACACACGATTTTCACTAGGCAAGAAATCAGTTGTTTAGACAGCTCTGGCAACCGAATTTAGAAGCCATTAGATATTAATCTGACCGCCATGACTTCGCGTTGCCTGGGAGTGTAAATGTGACTGTAACTAGCGAAAACTGGAACCGTAACTGTAATTAGAACTGTAAATGTAATTAGGGATAATCTATGAGAATTAAAACTGTAATTAGGAAAAATTGGGACTGTAACTGTTTTGGAACTGTAAATGTAATTAGGAAAAATTACAGGACATGAGAACTGTAAAATGTAATTAGGGAAAATCACCTCACGTTGCCGGAGAGCGCACACATTTTAATTAGGGAACTATAACTGTAATTAGAAAAAATTACAGTATCTAAGAACTGTAACTGTAATTAGCGAAAATTTACAGCATATAAGAATTGTAATTGTAATCAGAGAAAATCATGTTGCGTTGCTATAGCTAGAGCTCCCTCCCTCATCTGAGTGTGTCCTGTTAGGTGGGCCCTCTTGCCTCTTTGCCTGAGGTGCAGCGTAAAAACGCCAGCGTCAAAGCTAGATGATAGATATCAGACGGTAGAAGAGACGCCAAGCTGGACGATCTAATGAATAATGATCAGCAAATCACGTGACAAATTTGTCAGAAACACGCGCGTGAGCTATAGCTTTTCTCTAAACATACCATGTACGTGATTCGATGAGGATTAAGAGAAAAAAGAAGCGAACATATTTGTCAAATATAAAGGCCAATCTTGTCGGCTACAAGTTATGTCTCACATATCTTTCGTTTATTAGTGAAGAATACCGTTGAACTCGTTATTGGATTATCAAGAGACAGTCTAGGACACATTGCTAGAGGCGAATACGGTTTTAATGAAATGAGTCTTACATGTTTATCCCTACCTCGTAAGATCGGCTCCTGCCATCATGGGTCACGGCAGATATCCAATCATGAGGAAGGAAAACAAATCAGCAACACAAAAATCTCAATGATCACGGAGGTAGTTATCATATTTCCCCTATTTTCGTAACAAATAAATTTTTAACCATTTTAATCTACTAGTAAAAATGCACATGCTGGATGCACGTGACAATAAAAGAGATATCCTATAATTAACAATTAATATCCATGTCATCTATAATTAATTGCAATTGGCAAACGTTTGCACTATTTTTTTTAAATATAAAAAATATACAATAACGGTATGCAAATAATATAAGGCTCAAGTATCATATTATTTCTAAGTTTTATACATTTGAATGCATTATATATATATATATATCAGTTAATTGAATAAAAAATATTAATTACTATAGTTCACTAATCATTTCTTAGAAAAAGATAGATACGATGTTTTTAACATCCCTCAAAGCATGCTTACAATAGCTTAAAAATATTGAATATGAAGTAAAAATAAGAATTATGAAAAGTAATTAATTCTCAATTTAAATATAAAAACTTCACTAAAAAAATGATGCAATGATATATAATAGAGACTAAAAAATTGTCACGGTCAGGCCCAGTCGCGGCCCCAACTCACGCATGCACGCGTAGCCCAGCGGCCCAGCTACGGCCTAAGCTTGCGCGGCCCAATGCCGGAGTGCTTCGAGCCGTTGGATCAGGTGAATGGCCAGGATTCGATCAAACCGATGTATTAACCACAAACACTAAAAAAAAAAAGCTAATCCTCACTCCCTCCTCTCGCTGCCTCGCCTCGCCTGGGGCAGCGCCCAGTCCGCATCTCGTTGCCGGCGGTGCACACACGCGAGCATGCAACCAGCCTCCGTGCTGAGCCCCCCCCCCCCCCCTCTCTCTCTCGCTGCCTCGCCCGGGGCAGTACTGATGAGGTGGAGGAGGAACCTCGTGTTCTCCTCTCACCCAGCCTCGATCCGCAAGGAGACTCTTTCCCCTTTTGTTCCATTTTTTATCTGACATTGGCTTTATGTTCTTGCTTTGCGCATGGGCCGAGGCGAGGTGGTGACAGAAGCGACGGATCCAACCGTTCCTTTCTTGCAGCCGACAGCAAAGCGAGGTAGCGACGGATCCAGCCGGCAACAGCTCTTTTTTTTCCCTCTGTTTCCTTTCTTGCAGCCGACAGCAGCTTAGTTTTTTGCTTTTTTTTTTTTGTCTCTGTTTCCTTGCGTTCTTTCTTGCCCCCGGTTCTCAAATCTCCACTCTGCCTCTCTGTTTCTGTGCTTTTTTTTTTGCCTCTGTTTCCTTGTGTTCTTTCTTGCCCGGTTCTCAAATCTCCACTCTGTCTCTCTCTGGGCGGCACCGAGAGCTCCCACAGCTTTTCTTTCTTTCTTCCAACATCCAGCCAACAGTATAGCTCACTCCGTTTTTCCTTGTCCGTTGTTGCCGATTGAACATATGTATATGATTGCCTAGATATCATATGTCGAGTTAGGATTATATGACTGGTATATTTTGACCCAAACATATTGGGCCCTTTAAATTTGTCAAAAATACGTCGAATATGTATTGGGCAATGGGCCGGGCACATCTGTCGACCTCATGGGATTGAATGGGGACTTGGCATGCTGGCCTCGCTGGATTGGATCAGGACTCAACGCGTGAGGGACCTGCTCTGCTCATGCTTGATGCCGACCGATTGACCCGTATTCCGTGGGTGGGTATCATATTTGGTCGGTGAGAACAATATTAGAAAGAGTTACAAACGACGGCAGAAACGTGAGTTTCTGCCCGGGGAGTGTAAGTTTTGCGTTACCGTGGACTGAACGTCTGTTTTTGGCCGCTGGATGATTGCATGTGGTGGGTCAAAATTTTTTGATCGAAGGGTGGGTAGAAAAACCCGCAAGTAGGGCTGATGACGTGGACTGCATGTTGATTTCTGACCGTCAGATGACAATATTTGGTGGGCCTATTCTCTTGATCTAAGGGTGAACAATTAAGGTGGGTAGAAAATGCGAAGTAAAAAATGTTTTCGTTAAAACTCGTTATTTTATAGGGTAGATTTACAAATATTTGTTAGTAGCGTAGGAATTGCCCACAAATAAATATCAAGATTTAACAAAAGGCACCAGGAAAGTCATTGTTTCAGTGCCGTGCAATTATATGTTTGTTCACTCGTCTCTGCCACAGGCAATTGATGCTTGGGGAACGCTGGATGTGCTGGTAAACAACGCAGGTCTGAATATTTGCTACATTCGTTTGCAGCTGCAGTAGCTTTTTTTGTCCATTTTGTTTCTAGTTTCTAGATATAAACATTCAGTTTAAGCAACCGAACTTCACTGGAATTCTGGCTGCGGATGACTTATATAGCAGTGTAACTTTGTATGTAACGAACAGGTATCACCCGTGACGCGCTGCTGATGCGGATGAAGAGGACTCAGTGGCAAGAGGTGGTTGATGTCAATCTCACCGGTGTTTACCTCTGCTCGCAGGTCACCATCTTCCTTAACCTTCTTATTGATTGTCATGCAACTGACCATATGTATGCTCTTGCTCCTGACCATAACTTTGGGCAAACCGTTCAGGCTGCAGCCACGGTGATGATGAAGAGGAGGAAGGTAACCATTGTCATGGTTCACAGTTTAGTATTGACCATTTTTTTGATTGGTTGCTTGCATCTTATTAGGGAAGGATCATAAACATTGCATCGGTTTCGGGGATCATTGGCAACGTTGGGCAGGCCAACTACTGTGCCGCCAAGGCTGGGGTGATCGGGCTGACCAAGGCCATGGCCAGGGAATACGGGAGCAGGAACATCAATGCAAGTAGACGCTGGTATCTGTGTTTCTGCAGCGTTGTCAAGCAAAAGCCTGTCTTGAACTTGTGCCCAACATGGCTTGCAGGTGAACGCCATAGCACCGGGCTGGGTGGCGTCTGACATGACAGCGAAACTAGGCGACGATGTGGAACGGAAGGCGCTAGAGACCATACCATTAGGTAGGAGACAGTAGATACTGCCATCTCCTGAACGAGTTTGTTTCTGATTCTCGACTTCATTTCACATCTGCTGGTGATGATGATGCATGTCACAGGACGGTTTGGGAGGCCAGAAGAGGTTGCCGGCTTGGTGGAGTTCCTGGCTGTTCATCCTGCTGCGAGTTACATCACCGGACAGGCAAGTATAATCGGCGTTCTGAATACGATGTGATCTGTTCATTCGTTCTTCGTCGTCTTCTTCCATTTTTGTGGATTTCGAGTTGTTCAATTGTTTACGGTGCAGGTGCTCACGGTTGATGGCGGCCTGTCGATTTGAAGGGTGGGTTTCACTTTCATACGAATAGAGTTGCAGCGAGGCAACAAAAATGCAACCATAAAAAGAATCATAAACTATGGCAGAGATTGTTGGATAACAAAATACAACAACGGAAAAATATGAAAAATAACTATTGTAAGAAATTATGATGATACTATTCCCATATGTGGATCAAATCATACTAGTTCCTGTAGATCAGTTTTGCTATATTTGTACTACCGTCGTAGCTTCATACAGAGTCGGATGAACCTGACAATCGTCTCAAGAAAAAAATGTCATTCTGCAAGGCAGACGAAGACTCCAATGTCAGAATCTTCACCTACAGGGTCGGATGAACCTGAAAATCGTCTCAAGAAAAAAAAAAGTCATTCTGCAAGGCAGACGGATACTCCAATGTCAGAATCTTCACCTCCTTTCAGTTAGGGTTGGTGGACGAGAATTCATCCTCAAATTTCCATATGCATAACTTTCGGTTAGGCTCGCTGGAGATTGCTGATGCCCATCACAAATCCCTGTGGAGGGTTTCGACTTAAGTGTATTTTTAAATGAGCATCCTAAAAAGTCTTATCCCTAATGTATCAAGCTTATGCAAACTTAGCAATCAAGCAAAAGGTCTGTTAGGCCCTGGGACAGTCCCTCGCTGCCTCCTGCCGGCGCGCGAGGAAGATGAACTGAGAACACAAGCACACACGCAAAAAACGAAATGGAAATCGGTGAGGCAACCAGCCGTGTTTTTTCTTCGTTTGATTGAAGTATAAATAGCAACAGAAACGATTGTGGCCTCGTGGTCTCTACGCCCACAGGGCGCGCCACGCTCTTCCTCAATTCGCAGCATCCCACGAAGCTGATTCTGGACACTAAGTCACTAACCAGGAAGTATACTAGGAGCAACAGCACCTGGAGCACTGGATTCTTGCTTAAAAGCGATTGCAGACTGAATTTCCATCTTGAGTGTCAGCATGGGGGTCTGGTCGCAAGTCACGTCCTCTAGTAGCTGTGCAATCCAGACCGCTTGGCACATGCTGAGGCTTCTGCAACAAACTCCGCCTCGCATGAGGATTGTGCCACCACATGCTGCTGCTGGGAGAGCCAAGATACCGCCATACCGGGTTTGCACCAAGGAAGAAGATCACGCCCGCCATGCTCTAGCGGTCATGGATGTCCCCGGCCATGTCGTTGTCACTGTACCCAAGGAACGTGAGCTCATCATTGCTTCCAGTGTACAGCAAGCCGTAGTTGATCGTCCCCGCGACATAGCGATAAGACGTTTGATGGCCACCATATGTTTCCTGCCCCGGTGAACCGGCTCAGGTACCACCAGAGTTCAGGCTGGGTGTGCAGCCGAAACAGTAGGTTCCCTGTGATGCTAGGTGTTGAGCGCCAAATTGGATACCGGACTGTCCAGTGGACGGGGCGAATAGTCCGGCAGTCGTCGGACAATCCGGTAGAGGGATACCGGACAGTCCAATATCGTCGAGTCCGAGTCTGATCTCGTGGTTTGTACGCGATCTGATTAGATCTTGACTTATACAAGGATCCAAACCTCCCTCCCTATAAATATAAAGGGATACGTCCGATCGAGGACATCAACACACACCCAATCGAATCTATTATATTTACTTTACTTTTCATGTTGTCTCTTCCTAAACCCTAATTCTTTTTCTCCCTTCTCCATGTTGTTCATCTTCTGATCTCCACGACCAGGGACGGCACCCTAGCGACTTAGGGCCTGATTGGTTGGCTGGACGAGGCTCAACCAGGCTCGCCAGATGCAACTGCAGTTTGATTGGTAGGCTGTATTAGCACTTGAGCCTAGCTCGCACGCTTCACAAAGCAGGCTGGAGCCTGGCTCCAAAGGAACGAGAATGGTGGGCGTATCTGCCGAGCCTGGCTCGTTGGATGCGAGTAATGAAGCTGCTAATGATGTTGTTAGTGTATGATTAGCAAATCCTGAATGATATTAGCATATTTTAAATGGTATTAGGCAGAGATTAAGGAATATTAGGATGAATTATAGTTGTAAATGAATATTTGTATATAGTAAATAATATGGTGATGATTTTATACCTATTTTTATTTCATGCAACATATCTTCGTACGACCAACCAAACAACATCTCATCTCAGCCTGGTCAAATAAATACATGTAACCTAAACAGACACACTTGCATGCACCTAGCCTGGCTGTGGTGAGCCTGGCTCTAACATACGAGCCAGGCCGGTCTTGTGCGAGCAACCAATCAGACCCTTAGGGTACGCTGCCGGCAGTCCACACCCTGACAGGGTCCCTCCCGGGTGAGGCCGTCGACGGTTCCTTTGCTAGTTTGCTCGTAAACTAGTCGTTCATCGTTACGTAAGTACGATAGCTATCCTTTGCTGGTCTGTCCGTAAACCTCACTGTGCATCACCACGTAAGTGTGATAGTTATCCGTCTCAGGTGCTGCTAGGGTTTCCTGAGCCTCCTGCCCGTCACCGGACAGTCCGGTGCCAGGAACGGACCAGTCCGGCGCACGCAGTCTAACCCCGAACCGAGACTCCAGGGTTCGTTAGTGTTTGGCACGAAAAGTTCAGTGACGGGCAGGACCAGTCCGGCGCACGCAGTCTAACCCCGAGCCGAGACTTCAGGGTTTGTTATTGTTTGGCACGAAAACGTGTCAACACTAGGTACGTTTGTTGGATCCTCCGCCGGTGAGGTGTTGGACTTGGAGCGCTCAACCTAGCTTCCATTGGTGTCACGCACGCATTGCAGCTGCTCATCCGCGACTTCTCGAGCAGCTTCACGGGATAAGCACTCTGTGACAGCACCATGCCACGATGCCCTTGTTTGATGAGCCTAGATAGTAGGACTGGGCTTGCGGAAGAGCTTCTTCGTCGCCAGTTTGAATGGCTCAAGATCTGCCTGATGCTCCCAGTGATGAGCAAATTGTCAATATAGACTTCTACCATCAGTGTTGAGCCATTCTCACCATGCATGTAGAGCCAGAGCTCACACTAGCTTCTGGTGAACAAAAGTTCTTGCAACCCGGCATTCAACTTTGCGTTTCATTCCCACGGCGTTTTACGGAGCCCATACAATGGCTTGTATGGCTTCAGCACTTTTTCTTCATGGCTAGCCGCCATGAACTCCCGGCTATGCTGCATAGACCTCCTCTGCTAGCTCGCCATTGAGAAAGGCAGACTTGATGTCCAAGTGACGCCAAACCAGCCATAGTGTGCCGCCACAACCCATACCACATGCAATGACTCCATCCTTGCTACTGGCGTAGAAACTCTCAGAAAACTAACGTGCGGAAACGACTATGAATCGATCGAGATATCCATACACAATCATAGACGATTCTGGAGGCACGATGTTTGTTAACGAGATTCAGCCGAAGCCTACGTCCCCGGAGCATGACTATGGACGCTCCTCCCAATTATCAGATAGCTACACCGACATCTAGGTACACCGCGGCAACGCCGCACCCCTATGCCAAGCCATCTAGTCGTCTTGGTTACAACAGTAGCCCTCCCCTCATATTTACGAGGAGATCCGGGTTACAGAGTTTGACCAGCACTCTACCCTATACCGCTAATACAACTCAAAGTCCCGCCGTAACCGGATACGTACAGGTATTCGACATATATCTAACAAACTCCACCTTAGCGAATATTCTCACCACCTCGAATCTGTCACGTGCGAACCTCTATGTACACGGGACCTGGGTCTTCTTCTTCAGACACTTACGTAAAACAGCCACGAGCTTGTGCGAAACACATCCCTTCAGAACACACTGCTTTCACAATTTCGTCCCTCATGACTCCACCTTTTGGTATATCTTGCAGCTTCTCTCGGTATAAATTTCTCTCCTCCTATCAGCACAGTCGTGCCGCCTTCAATGATCTCCATGGTTACTCCATCCGACTTATTTCGGAACACTAACCATTATCATCCGGCGCATCAACCAAAATTAGATTTCTCCCAAGCTCCACCTCATGCTTCATACTCTAAAGTATCCGCTCAACTCCGACTTGCGTCACGATCTTGACACCACCTAATCCAATAACATGATAAATAATATTACCAACACATAGTCTGAACTAAAATCGCCAACCCTGTCTGAAGTAAACAACTTCCTTCCCATGTCGCATGAGATAACTTGCCGAATCCAATATACTGTTGAACTGACTGCTTCCCTGACACTAAGAGAACACCATCACTGCTGCCCGAGTCAACCTTTAGAAATTGCTACAGTCATTGACTTCAACAGTCGACCCCGTACCAGCCGAACTGCCTGTTGCCACAACTCCACTAACGGAGAAACACGTGTCTCCAGCCCACTCGCAACCTCGCCTGGACGCCTCCCACAGCACACACATCACCATAGCACACGTTGTCTGTATTATGCTCCTGCATATGTTGCCGCACCATCGCATCTCTAGCAAGCCATGTTAACTATTCCATCATTCACACACGATAAAGTTAATCCGCTTGATTGTCACTCATCGTCTGAAAAACATGCTTCGAACGCTCACCTTCCTTCAGGACCGTCCGCGTGACCGCCTATCCCAAACATCGCGTTCCTCCAAATCGCAGATATAATTCCCTCTTAAGCACCAATGTCATCTCTTTTTTTGGCTTGATTGCTCTTTGGATTATACCTGCTGCACTCGTGTCCTTTTTATGGCCTCCAAGTCCTACGTAACATAACAGGACTTCAACCAAAAAAATGACACCGATCTACCTCATGTCTTGCCTGCATGGATCCGTCCGTGTTGGACTAGCTGCCAGAGCCACCGTCCGGCCCCACGTGACCTCCTGCACGTGTCCAGCCCCTCGTGACCTCCTGCACGCGTCATGTACGTGTCCCGTTCGAGCTCCTTTGGCCAGCCCTTCTCCCGGAGACCTCGACCTGCGCGTGCATGGACCTGCTCCACCTAGGCCCACGTCACATGCGCGCCCGAGCTCCCGCGCTAGGAACCGCGCGTCCGCAGACCTCCGCCTTCCGTCCTGCTGGGCTCCACAGCCTGGTCCCTGCCCGTGACGCAGGTCCAACCGTCCGAGCCGGGTGCCTCTGCCTGTGTGTCTGGCCCCACCTAGAACGCCTCCTGCGCGCTCCGACTCCAGCGTGGCTACGTGAGAGTGCTCTGCGCTTGCGTCCCACCTGCAGGCCTCACGCACCAGGCCGCACACCTGCAGGTTTCGGTAATTAATAATAATTTAACTTTGATACTAATGATTTCACGACATTAAGGAATTATACTTTATATCGTGTTCATTGGTTGACCAAAAGAGATCCCTAAACCCGAATTTTTTGAAGGACGGCTACTGTTTAGACTTTCTATTGAGAAGATTAAGGATCAATAGCTCTAGGTGTCGAAAGAAGGCACTTAGAGATTCTTTCGCTAGTTTTTAGATTGGGCCGTACTATTAAAATGTATCAGTTGTTGGGTTGGTCATGATGCTTTGGAATTTTTTTTCCTATTGATTTAAGATGATAAATGAGTATAAGTTCAGCAAAGGAAAAAATAATAGTTCATCATGGAGCTCATTTATTATTGATGATGATGGCTCGATCGATAAATATGGTCTTACTAGAAAAAGTAAGCTTGTGGCAAGCCTGTGTACAACATCTTCTCCATCGGAGTATTATGAATGGGAGGGTTCAATACTGGAGTTTGTTTGGAGTGGTGAATTACCATCTAGCCAGTTGGTAAATTTGGCAAAGCGGATTTTCTCTGATCATGTTTTGCAGTGGTGGTTACAATTTCAGCAAGGTAACGATCATGTTCCATCGTGGAAAGATATGAGAGATGCATTACGACACAAGTTTGATCCACCTATAAGTGGAAGAAAGTTGGTGCTTGTTATGCCCCCAAACAAGAAGGTATATCTCAGTCTAGTAGAGATTCATCTATGGCTGAATACTTTTCTCATAAGAAGCTTGAGAAGACACATGTTCCTGTGTGTACCCCTAGACACAAAGATAAGAATAATATTTCTATTCATGCTGTCAAGGTGAAGAAATCTATTCATCAGAGTGCTGATATTTCTTCCACTCCTGAGGCTTCTTTCAAGAAATTTAATGATGCTTGTTCAGCCATAAATCAGTCCATCAATGACATTAGCTAGATGATTGCACCAAAGAAGCTTGTCCATTATAATAATTTTTGTTCTTCTAAACTGTGCATGAGGACAGCAGCTGCCTACTGGGGAACGGAAGACAGAAGATCTGCAAAGTGATGGCCTTAATGAACCTCTCATTGATCTTGACGATGAAGCATCAGATGGTTTATTTATGATGTCACGAGAGGTACAGGTTGATGGTACTACTGTTACTACTAAAGGTCAGCGCTCTAGCATTTTTTCAGTCAGAGTGTACAATAGGAGACAAGATATGCAAGCTAATTATTGATGGTGGTAGTTTTACTAATGCCATTAGTTCAGATTTGGTGTATTCATTGTCGTTGTCTACACGGAGGCTTCCAACACCGCACTATATGCAATGGATGAACCAAAGTGGCATACTGAAAATTACACATAAGGCATGTGTTAAATTTTCTGAGGGCAATTATGTGGATGCAGTGGACTGTGATGTTGCATCAGTGAGAGCGTGCCACTTATTGTTGGGTAGACCATGGCAGCTTGATTTAGATGCTACACATGGTGGTCGTTTCAATAGTTATTCTTTTGTGCAAAGGGCATTCATCACGTGCTTAAACCAATGGTGGAGAGTGGTATTCAGGCTGAGGTATTTGCTACTATAAAAAAAAAAGAAACCACATGCCGTTGAAATTCCACCAAAGCCGCGGACGTCTTTGCTTCAAGAGAGAGAATAATGTGCCTATAGAAACTGTTCTATGTCACGGCAACAAGGGTGACAAGGCCATAAGTTCTCCAACTATTGCCGTGGAAACCAATATTTTAGTTGGTGATGTGTCAATTAATTCGCCAACTGATTCATCTAGTAGCACTCCAGGGAAGGGCAATGGTCCTTGTATTTCAGAAGGTGGCTATTTTGAAAATTCAAGTACAGCTCGTAATGGCCTGGCCAGTAATAATTTGAAGTTACATGCTAAGGGGCCCCTAATTCATACTATTGAGCATGAAAAGAAAGAGAGGTCTGCATTTATATCCCAGCCGAGGACAGTTTGTTTCAAGAATGGGGGAATGATAAAGCCATAGCTCTTCAAATTAATTATTCTTCTAAAAGTTCTCGTACTAGTCTCCGATTTGGTTCTTTTCCACTTGAAGAAAAATATAAAAATGAGAATGAAGCAATATTTACTCCTCGGGGATTATCATCAAATATTATTTTAAAAGGTGCCAAATTTATCAGAAAGACAGAAGAGAAGAAACCGAAACAATATATTTGTGTTGGTTCCATGCATGTTCTGATCATGGAGGAGGCGCCAACCTGAGGACATGGTTCAGAACTGAAGATGCTATGTATGGTATATTGGAGCTGATTTTCAGAAGAGAAGAATTAAAAGTAGCAGGTATGCTTACGTGCAGCAAGTAATTAATTAGAAGATCGACAAGCTAGCAGCCGGGAGCAAAATATTTTAATGTTTCTACATCAACTTTTCTCATTTGGTCTAGTTAGCTTGTCAATTAGCGTGTCTAAGTAGACTTATGTTTGTATTTGCGTGCACCTGAGTCCAAGTGAGGCTCTGTCTCGTGTCCACGCATTGGTGTCCGGCTCGCCTGCGAGCCATGTGGCCTTGGGGCTTCCCTTGTATCGGAGGATTTTTTTTTGTTATTTTGCGGATTTTATTCCTCAGCGAGTCGTCACTCCCTTAAATTCTAGGTGGTGATTTTCTAGATTTTTCATGTTGAAGATTATCGCTCCGAATCCCTACGTGGATTTGTGTTAGTGTTAGATCAAGCTGTTGCTTAGACGTACATCGGATTCCTGCCAGTATTTCCCATCTTCTGATTGTGTTCTTTGAAAGCACAGGTGGAAGAACTCATATAGGGTTTGGATTGCAACTACCGTAAGCCAAACCTATCTATGAGTTGTTGCTATTTGTGTTCGCCTGATCAGACTGAATCGTTTGGTCCAATCGAATTCCATCATTAACTCCTGTCTCTTTGGTTTCTCTATTTGGTTTGCTTGGCAGTTAATTTATTTTCCATGAGCGATATTGCTGGACTGAGCCCGTTTGATTATTGATAGTGAGATCAATTTATTTACGTCACTGCTACTTCGAATACATCTGCCATTAATATATATGTTGCTGTTAAAAATTGGCTAATTCACCGGCCAATTATTGTTGACACTCAAGAGAATCTGAACTGTGCTGGTTGTGGTCGACGAGGGAAATAATTTGGGACAAGCCAAATTAATCCTGATTAGCTTGTCTTTACCTTGCGCCATACATACACCTGCTACAGTGTTACTGCTGCTAATATCCGATCTATTTATTAACCGGCTATTTAGTACCGTGAAAGATTGGGAAAAAAATTAGTTGGACAATGTATGGGTGTCTATATCACCGGGATGTGTCTAGTTATGCTCCAGTGATAGGTGGGCTCACAAAATTTATTCATATACTTTAAATGGGCATGGAGAATGTATCTCAACACTACAATGAGCTCAGGAGTCATCAAACATAGAGTGGAGGCCTTCTCTTTTCTGCGTGACCACTGGGCCATCCGGTGGTAACACCTCCGGACCGTCCAGTGCGTATAGTTGGCTAGCCGTTGGAGTCGACCGTTGGACTTAGAATCCGACCATTGGAACCATCGGACCGTCCGGTGTGTTGGAGCTTCAGTTTCCAACTTGATATTCGTTCTGTCCAGAATGTCCGGTGGTACCACCGGACCGTCCGATGCGTTAAGCGCCGGGACTTGGCCGCTCCTTCTCCCTTCGGCCTAGAACGTCCAGTGGTATCACTGGACCATCCTCTGGTAGACCACCGGACCGTCCAATGAGTGAAATGACAGAACTTGGCCACTCCTTCTCCCTTCGGTCTAGAACGTCCGGTGCTTGATATTGTACCGGGTCTTGAATCTTCAAACTTGGCCATCTTCTATTCGTCGGGCCATCCGATGGGGCTCCACCGGACCGTCCGGTGCGTGTAAAATGCGGCTCACTGATCGGTCAACGGGACCGCCGTATCAGGACTTCAGGCTTGCGATGTTTGATGGCTTGGGTCTTCTCTTATGCCTTTTAGGTTGTCCTTTGAGGTGTTTGTACCCTAAATGCATCTCTTGCACCTTGGGACTTAAACAAAAACACTTGCGCACATATTAGTCCCAAATGGTACGTGTTGTCACCTCAACCACCAAAATCACATTTACGGAACTAAGCATAAGGCTTAGGGACCATTTTCCTTACAATCGCCCCCTCTTTGGTGATTGATGACTACACTACCAAGCAAGCAATAAATAATATCAACTGAAAGAATTTGAACATACTACTTGCTAGGATGCAATGCAAAGGCAAGATCAAAGGATGCTAATTGAAATATGCATTGGTACCAATTGAAGCAAATTGAGTTTCATTCCAAAATGATTGGAATGATTGAAAGAATTTGCTCATGTCTTGCCCTTGACATGATCTTGTCCCCTTCTTATGGTCAATGGACATAAGGTTCCCCCTTACTCCAATGGCACTTCCTTTTCTTTTTCGGACCATTGCCTTGATCTTGATCTTCATTTCTCCCCCATTGTTCTTAATCATGCGGCAACCCCCATTTGGTCCTCTTTTAATCTTCCTTTTCGGTTCATGTTCAACTCTTTGCTTGCTTGCTTGGGTCCACAATTTCTCCCCCTTTGGAATCAAACACCAAAAAGGAAAGCATTAAAAGCACAAGGGAGAGTCCCACATACTATGACCCTTAGGGTATGGAAGTCGAATGAACCACAATATATGAGACTCGCATAACATAGGCTAAACTCCCCCTAAAAGGGTGCATACATAAGATGGTAAACGAACCATATGCACAACTAGCCAATTAAGACACAAGGGAGGTTAAACTATATTATGTATGGAGGTAGCTATAAATAATTGAAAAGTACACCAATGGAAGGTGTTAGCAAGTTGAAGCCCATTTTCCTTAACTTCATGCATACCTCCGGGGACATGTGTGAGACTACACACATGATAAACTTGAAAACATTGTTAGTCTCAAAGTAACAGAAACCATAGGATAGGCTCCCTATAAAAATGTGCATACAAGCTTTGAATTGCTTGTGAGAAATATGCACTAGGCATTCAAGTCCATTGGAGGAGCTCACCCTATGTTTTGGATCTAAACTAAGAAACCTTGTAGGTTGCTCACGGGTTAGAGTGAGACACAAGCAACCTACCATAAGATATTCGAGGCGTGCATTACTTGAATTTAAATATGCTCATGCAACACCTAGGCAAAATAGGGCAACTAAATGCTAAAGGAAATACCAAAAGAAAACAAAACTATTTACCATACACAAGGAGGACTTGGGTATGCAATGAAATTCTACACTTGGCTTTGAAACTTGAAACCTTATATCCAATATAGCCAAGTCTCCAAGTCCTCTTTGGCCCTTGCGGCACTACGTTGCTTGGCTTCTAACTTGTGACTTTCTAACTTGCGGTGCTTCATCACTTGGCTTTCTAACTTGTGACTTTTTATCCGAATGTAGCCAAGCCTCCAAGTCCTCTTAACTCTTGCGGCTCTACATTGCTTTGGGAGTGACAGTCTTCTTTTGTTTTCCCTCTCTCTTCTTGGCCTCCCCCTTGTTCTTTGACATACACATGTAGGACTTGTGGCCTTCTTTATTGCAACGGAAGAACACCATGTTTTGCCTCTCCTCAAGCTTCTTCACCACCTTGGGGCAGTTATCTTGAGGAGGTTGGGGTTGCGCCCTTTGACCTTGGAGCCTTGCCACATCCTTCATGAGTCAATCCACCTCTTGCTTAAGTACCTCGTTTTCAATGGCAACCTCCTCTCTGCAAGTTCTTCATGCTTGTGAGAAACATGACCCTAAGAGGTAGAGGTTTCGGTGATTAATGACAACTTAAATTTGATACTAATGAGTTCATGATATTAAGGGATTATACTCTATATCGTGCTCATTGGTTGACCAAAAGAGACCCCTCGACCCGAATTTCTTAAAGGATGGCTACTGTTTGGACTTTCTAGCAAGAAGATCAAGGATTAATAGGTCTTGGTGCCGTAAAGTCGAAAGAGGGCACTTAGAGACTCTTTTGCTAGTTTTTAGATGGGCCATACTATCAAGAGGGATCAAGGCGAGTAGCTTGAAAGACTTTCACTCAAAGTTCTCTAAAACTTGAGTGCATCTTAGTCCTAAAGCTCAAATACTTAAAATGTGCTCTAATACACTCACCTTTTCAGTTTTGATCAAAAGAAGCTCCCTCAAACTCCTCCTCCTATTCAAAATAGTTCAAATGCAGTGTTTTAGTGACCATTGAACCATTTGATGGTGCAACCATCGGACTGTCTGATGGTCCATCGGACCAGTCAGACAGGGAGGTTCGCTACTGCGTGTTTTAGGCTTTAACGAACATTAGACCATCCGATGGTGCAACCATTGGACCGTCTGATGGTCTATAGGCAGTGGCGGGAAATTGGGGTATTTGAAAAATATACACGTCAGACCGCCCGATGGTCCAACCATCAGACTGTCTGATGGTCACGCAGAAAGCGTTTTTCATACAGTAGCGGCTAGTTTTTGAGCTAGATTCTGTAAAAGGAAACCCCCTCCCTCCATTTCATTCCTTTTGCGACCAGGAAACACTCACACTCACATAAACGTCACCCAAGCACCATTTCCACACAAATCGTTGAGCTTTGGGGCAAGAGACTTGAGAAGAAGAGAACATCTTGAAGGAAGTTGAATTGAAGTGAACACCAATGCTTGTTACTCTTGGTGATCGCGATCACCTGAATGGCTTGCGAGTCGTGCCTTTCGCGAGCTCTCTAGAGATTGTGGAAGAAGTGGGAAAAGGCCCTTGCAAGGGCATTGTGAGTGGTTTGGAGCCCACCATTCCGGAGTGGAGAAGGGCATCACGAAGAGAGCACTTGGTCCATGGATCAAGGGGTTGCTTGACCTTTGCAAAGGTCACCTTGCCATCCTCTTTCCATGCAAGGGAGAGGTCGTAGCTCCTTGTGTGCTATGTGTGAGCAAGGCCTTGCGAGCGGCGTAAAATGAGGATTAGCGGGGAGTCGTGACTCCTCGATACCTCGGGAAAAAGATCGTCGTGTCATCTCTTCTCTTTACATTCCACATTTACTTTCATGCAATTTGCATTCCACGATTTACATTCTTAGAATTGCATGCTTGGCTCTAGGTTGCAAACCTTTTGTTATCATGTAGAACTCTAGTCACACTTAGTTAGGCACTAGGGTGAATTGGGACTCGTTCGTTAGGGCTTAATTTCAAGTTTACAAATTAGAAGTCCAATTCACCCCCCTCATCTTGGACATCTTGATCCTTTCAATTGTTATAAGAGCCAAGTGCTCATTGGTTGAGGCTTCACCGCCTTGAGCAAGATGACTGGTGGGAAGGACCCCCGCCCGTGTTCGATGGCAAGGACTTTCCATATTGGAAGATCTGTATGGATTCCTACTTGGAAGCCTTCGATGCCGTCATGTATACCGCCACCGTCACCGGCTTCCCAACCATAGTGGATAAGAACAAGCCTACTCTTATGAAGCTTAGTTACGAGCGTTGGAATGCCAAGGCTCGCAACGTCCTTTTCTGTGGCTTGAGCAAAGATGTCTTCAACTGCATGAGGAACATCAAAGATGCTCACAAGCTTTGGGATTTGCGCTCTTCATGAGGGAACCAAGAGCAAAAGAGAGGAACGTCATAGTATGCTTAGCAAGAAGCTTAATGATTTATGCATGCTTCCTCATAAAAATGGAAATCAAATGTACACACGGTTGAATATTCTTGTAGAAGAAATCAATGGTCTTGGTATGATTCAAATTGCCGAGGCCGATGTGGCGAGAAGAATATTGGACCTTCTTCCGGTCGACAAGTATGGCCACATCGTTGCATATCTTAATCAAACCGACCTCACCAAGGCAACTCCCTCAGATGTGCTTGGCAAGATCAACGCACATGAAATGTATATGAAGATCACACCGGATGAGATTTCTTCATTCAAGAAAAAGGATCTTGCCCTCAAGGCAAGTTCAACTATAGAGAAGAAGTCCACCACCAAGAAGATTATTGTTGTGGATAACAAAGAGGATGAAGAAGAGGAGGATGATAGTGAAGAAGAGGTTGCGTTGCTTGTCCGCAAGGTCACTAGTGCCTTGGGGCGACTTGATAAGAAAGGCATAAAGTACTCTTCAAGGAAGAAGAAATTCTTTCCATCTAAGTAGAAGCTTGAAGAAATGAAGTGCTACAATTGTGGCAAGCTTGGCTATCTCTCCATCCAATGCTGTGATAAGAAGAATAAGAAGAAGAAGAAGAAGAAGGAAAAGAAGTACCACAAGCATAACTCAAGTGATGATAAGAAGAAGAGCAAGAAAAAAGGAAAGAAGCAATTCAAAAACATGCTCTTCAAGAAGAAAGGCAAGGCCTACATAGAGAGTGGATGATGGATGAGGAAACATCAAGCAATCCCTCATCCGACTCAAGTGGTAGTGAAGATGAAGCGGTTGTGGGGCTTGCTATTGCCTCTATCTCTACATCGCCACAGACTTCATCAACATCTTCATCCACTTCTCACCTATGCATCATGGCTAAGGGTGATAAGGTAAAAACTCTTGATGATTCTTCCGATGATGATGATGAATTGCCTTCCTATGATGAACTTGCTAGTTTAGTGCAACAACAAAACATAGCAATTAGCAAGTTGAGTGCAAAGCTTGACAAGGCAAGTATGAGAAGATGCAAAACAAAATTGAGAGCCTTGAAGAATCCAACAAGAAGTTACTTGAGTCCAATGAGAAGCTCACATCAAGCAACAATCAACTTGTGATGGAACATGATGCTCTTGACAATGGCTACAAGATGATCAAGAAGTCTCACATTGAGCAAACTCATGAAATCAAAGAGCTCAATGAGACTATAGAAGAGGTCAACAAATGCTACAAAGAGTTGACTTCATCACATGAAGAGCTTAGTACAAGGTATCAATTGTTGCAACTTCACAATATCAAGATTGATGAAGCAAGAAAGCAATTAAAGCTCAACCTTCAAGCTCTACACTCAATTCATAAGATTGATGAATCTCTCAATGACATCAAGTCTTGTGAGAAGACATGTGTGTCCAAGAGTGATTATGAGAAGCTAGTGATTGAATTGAAGCAACTCAAGGGCAAGATGATTGAATCTCCAAATGCACTCAAGGACTGTGCTAAATGCAAGAGCAAGATCTTACTTGAGAAGGATGCAACTATTCTCATCAAGCTCAAGAATGAAAATGACAAGCTAAAGCAAGAAGTAAAAGATGTGTCCTCCGACTACAACACCTTGCTTAGAGGTCAAATAAAATATAGTAAGATGCTCTGCTATAGGGCCGTGAACTATGAAGGAGTTGGTCTTGGCTTCCCACCTCTCAAGGACACATGCAAGACGACACCTTCAATCAATATAGAGAAGCCAAAATGATGTATTAATTGCTTGACCGAGGGTCACTTTGCTTTTGAGTGCAATGCTCCGCCCAAGAAACTCAACAAGCAATTGAGGGCATTTGCATTTAATGCACATTATTTGGTCAAGAGGTTGTCTAACGGCCAAGTCAAGGTTCAATTCATGGGAAATAAGGATGAGACTAGGCCAAAGAAACTATGGGTGCCCAAGTAACTCATTCCCAAGTTGCCTCCCTCACCTAATGAGAAATGGACACCTAAGCCTAAAGTTGAACATATTCTCAAGTGGGTGCTCAAGTCTCAAGATTGATTTGCTTGTGTGTAGGGGAACTACAAGACTGGTGGATCACATTGGGTGATGGATAGTGGATGCACTCAACATATGATCGGTGATTCCCACATGTTCACCTCACTTATTGACAAGGTAGAGTGATTTGACAAGATCACATTTGGTGACAAATCAAAGGGCAAGGTTGAAGGTTTGGGAAAAATTGAAATATCAAGTGATGATTCAATTTCAAATGTGCTTCTAGTTGATTCTTTGAACTTTAACCTATTGTCCATTGGTCAATTATGTGATTTGGGTTTCTAATGCCTATTCATGCCAAATGAAATGATTGTGAGCAAAATTGATGGTGGTGATGAGATCTTCAAGGGTTTCCGTCATAACAATATATACCTTGTTGATTTGAACTCAAAGAAGGCCTATTGCAAGCATGTTTGTTCTCAAGACTTCCAAGGGTTGGTTGTGGCATAAAAGGCTTGCTCATCTTGGGATGAGCACACTCAAGAAAGTGATGAAGAAAGACTTGGTCTGTGGTTTGAAGGATCTCACATTTGAAACAGACAAATTATGTAGTGCTTGTCAAGCCGGCAAACAAGTTGCAAACACACATCCAAGCAAGACATTCATGTCTACTTTAGGGCCACTAGAGCTACTTCACATGGATCTCTTTGGTCCTACAACATATACAAGTATTTGTGGCAACAATTATGGTTTTGTAATAGTTGATGACTTCTCAAGGTACACATGGGTTTCTTTTCTTGAGGACAAAACCAAAGTGGCATATGTCTTTAGCAAGTTTGCCAAGAGAGCTCAAAATGAATTCAACACTTCGATTGTGAAGATTAGAAGTGACAATGACAAAGAGTTTGACAACACCAACATTGAAGAGTATTGTGATCAAGTCAGCATCAAGCATGAGTTCTCCTCTACCTACACTCCTCAACAAAATGGTGTAGTGGAGAGAAAGATCCGCAATCTTATCACTCTTACAAAGTCTATGCTTGATGAATATGGCACTAATGAGAAGTTTTAGGCCAAGGCCGTGAACACCTCTTGCTATGCCTCCAACCGGTTATTTCCTCACCGCCTTCTTGACATGACTCCATATGAACTGCTCAATGGGAGAAAACCCAATATCTCATATTTCTGGGTGTTTGGTTGTAAATGTTGTATCTACAAGAAGTGCCAACACTTGGGTAAGTTTCAAAGACGTTGTGATATTGGTTTATTACTTGGTTACTCATCAAAGTCAAAAGCATACCACGTATTCAACAATGCCGCTGGCATGGTTGAAGAGACGTATGATGTGGAATTTGATGAATCTAATGGCTCCCAAGGAGCACATATTGATGTTGCAGATGTAGATAAGGAGCCACTTGTAGAGGCTATGAAGAATATGCCAGTCAGTGACATCAAGCCAAATGAGGATGAAGATGAAGTGCAAATTGTTGATCAGCCATCCTCATCAATGGCACTTCAAGTTGGTAGTGAACAAGATGATCCACTTGCAAATGAAGATGCTCATGTACCACAAGAGCAAGTTGAAGAACAAGCTCAATATGTTGATGCACCGGTACAAGCACCTCAAGTAGCACCTCAAAGAAAAAGTCAACTCACAAGTGCACACCCACAAGATCTAATCATTGGTAGTGCATCAAGAGGAGTCACAACAAGGTCACACAACATTGCCTCATTTTTTCAAGCCTACTCAATTATCTCTAGCATTGAGCCCATGAATGTTGATCAAGGTTTGAGTGATCCGGATTGGGTAAATGCAATGCATGAAGAGCTTAAAATTTTCACAAGAAATAAAGTTTGGACAGTTGAAGCTAGACCCAAGGGTGCTAGAGTGATTGGAACTAAGTGGGTGTTTAGGCACAAGAAAGGTGATGAAGGCAACATTGTGAGAAACAAGGCAAGATTAGTGGCAAAGGGTTACTCTCAAATTGAAGGAATGGACTTAAACCTTTGCACCAGTTGCAAGATTAGAGGCTATTCAGTTCTTACTAGCTTATGCCTCTCACCATGATATGAAGCTATATCAAATGGATGTGAAGAGTGCTTTTCTCAATGGATACATCAATGAGCTAGTATATGTTGAGCAACCACTCTGGTTTGAAGATCCCAACAACCCCAATCATGTGTATATGTCCAAAGCTCTCTATGGATTAGAGCAAGCACCTAGAGGTTGGTATGAGAGGCTTAGGGACTTCCTTATAGAAAAAGGGTTCAAGATTGGCTGAGTTGACACCACCCTATTCACCAAGAAGATGGATGATGATCTCTTCATTTGTCAAGTGTATGTTGATGATATTATCTTTGGCTCAACAAATGAAGAGTCTTGAAAGGAATTTGGCAATGTGATGGCTAAAGAGTTTGAGATGTCTATGATTGGTGAGCTCACCATCTTCCTTGGGTTTCAAATCAAGCAATTGAATGAAGGGACATTCATCTATCAAGAGAAGTACACCAAAGATCTACTCAAGGGATTCAAGATGGATGATAGCAAGCCAATCAGCAGTCCCATGGCATGCAATGGACATCTCGACACCGACGAAAGCGGTATCATGGTGGACCAAATCCTCTACCGGTCCATGATAGGTTCGTAGTTGTATTTATGTGCTTCTAGGCCGGATATCATGTTTAGCGTGTGCTTGTGTACTCGTTTCCAAGCCGATGCCAAAGAATCCCACCTCTCTGCGGTGAAAAGGATTCTTCGGTATCTCAAGCACACCCCTAGCATAGGTTTGTGGTACCCCAAGGGCGCTAGTCTTGAACTTTTGGGCTACTCAGATTCGGACTTTGCTGGATGTCGAGTTGAGCACAAAAGTACCTCTAGGGGTTGCTATTTCCTAGGGTGATCGCTTGTTTCTTTGTCCTTCAAGAAGCAGAACTGTGTGTCCTTGTCCACTGCGGAGGCAAAGTATATAGCGACTTGGTCCTCTTATGCCCAAATTCCATATATGAAGCAAACGCTTTTGGACTTTGGTGTGAAGCTTGGTAGGGTTTCTCTCCTTTGTGACAAAGAGAGTGCCGTTAAGCTTGCCAATAACCCGGTTCAACACTTTCGCACTAAGCACATAGATATCCGCCATCACTTCATAAGGTACTATGTCGCAAAGGGTGACATCCTCTTGTGAAGTGTGAGAACTAAGGAGCAATTGGCGGACATCTTCACGAAACCATTAGATGAGAGTAACTTTGTTAGATTGTGAAGTGAGCTTAACGTGATAGATGCTAGAAACGTCATGTAAGTTGCCATGCCATATAACTTGCATTCATATGTATATGCTAGTCACTTGCCTAACCGCTGCAAGATAGAGAGGAGCAAGGGACTTGCATGAGCTGGTGGTCAAAACTTCACTCATGGCATGTTGAATGGCTCCTCTTGAAGAATCTTGCGAGGGAAGTAATATGGCAAGTGTAGACTTAAATTCTTGCGAGCATTGCATTCCTTGCCATATAGATGTGCACGCATATTTAAATTTCTAATCCATGCTTGTTGGCAGCTTGCACTTGCATTGCATCCGGTAATGTCACAAAGGAGACTTGTTTCAAGTACAAGCATCTCACATCATGAAAAGAGATCAAATTAATAGTTTGGCATTGTTCTTCATGCTTATTGAGTCAAGTTCGCGTGGGATAGGAGTTAATTTCATCTCTAGTTCTCCTAGGAAAAGACACATACATTTATTTTGGACCCTAACCACCAATTTGCTTTGATTTGAAGTTCATGCTTCAAAAAAATCAAAAACTATATAGAGCATGCGAAAATGCAACTATCTTTGAGTGCTTGAGGGGCAAGGGTTTCACCTTGGACTGTCCATACTTGTGTTTATTTTGAATCCTCAAAAGTTGGACAAGAAAAGGGCTTAATTTAGCATTTTCAGTGTCTATTTGCCACCATCAGATCATCTGTTGGTCCGTTTAGCGCCGGATCAAGTTTCTGTCTATTCCGTCCGATGCTCCATCAGACCATCCTATGGTCCCACCATTGGACCATCTGATGGTCATTGGTGTCTTTTTCGATCCTTCTGCCTATCTCGTCCAGTGGACCTCAAACTGGTTCGATGGTGTAATCATCCGACCGTCCAATGGTCCATGAGGGGCTTGGGTCATTCCATTCTTAAGCCTTTAATGTGTGGGCCCATTCTACTTTCTTCTCATCTGTTGGCCACACCGCATAGTCACCCCGCTCCACTCACCCTAGCCGCCTCACCGTCACTCACTTCTTCATCGTTTCCACCGACCTCCCTACCTCGCGCGCTGCCGCATCTCACCGCCACCGTGCACCGCCTTGCGGTCTGACGCATCACACCACTGTGCAAGCTTTCGCCACTCCGCATCGTTGCCCCTACACACCTCCAATGCCACGGCGGCCTCCAAGCTCATACAATCACGCCGCCTCAGCTCTTCTTGTCTCTGGCGAGCACTTCTTCTTCTCCTTGTGGTGAGCATTCAATTCTACCTCTTTCCTTCTTTTTCTATCTTGCTCATCATATCTCTAGGTTTTCAAATTCCTTTGAACTTGGGGCATGTGGCACTAATAGGATTGAACATTCATGTAAATTAAATTTTATGGACACGAGAGTATTGGATTTTGATGTGAGATGGTCATGCATCCTAATCTCAATCTCTCTAGCATTGAAAATTGAAATACATGCCACACTTTGACCCATCTCATGCTATGCTTAAGGTCTTACCTTGTCTAGGTTTAATCTACTCGTCTAATTCCTCATACCTATCTATCCCTCAATTGATTTTCAGATGGGAAAGGAAAAAAGCAAGGAGCCAACTAAGGAGCCCGCTAACAAGCGAAAGCGCACTTAGGAAGAGAAAGAGTGTGAAGCTGCTGAGAAAGAAGCACATGCTTTTGATGCTTTGGAGAGCCACCGTGCTGGAGGCATATACATTGGAGAGCATGAGAACCCTCCCTGCACGGCTAGAGGCTCGAGAGGTCCAATAGATGCACAGCAACCTAAGGGGTACAAGGCTCGCACCAAGTTTCCTACCCCTAAGTATTAGCCTCAACGGAAATACGGTGGCCACACTACTTCACCTGCAGAGGTTATAGTTAGGCAGCAAGTATAGGTCAAGAAAAAGGCCAAGGCAGCAAAGAGAGCAGTAGCTAGAGTAGCAGCAGAGCAGGCATAGCCCAAGCCACACTCTAAGCCAGAGGTAGAGCATGAGCAGAGCTCAGATGAGGAGATTGTGTTCCCAATCAATTCTAGGGCTCTATTCCTTACTGGTGACGCACAGCTGATAGATTATGCCAGGTATAGCGGGGAGAGGCTCAAGAAGATTTGTTACTATGTGTCAGTTGCCAAATGGCGCCCTAAGCAGCGAGATCCTCGCATTGACAGGAGGTTTTGGATTTTTTTCAGGCCTCACTCTACTAGAGCTATAGGCGTGCTGGCATAGGCATCTTCCCACATGCAGTTCTCAGCATACCGAGGACGGGGACAGTGCTAGGACAGAACTTATACCCATTCTTTGCACATATCCCTGGGTTGGCTGATTTGCTCAAGCACCGTCACATGTATATTGAGGAGTGGGTCCATATTTTCTATGCTACACCATATGTCGGACCTGAGCGATAGTTCATTGAGTTCATATTCCAGGGGCAGATAGTCAGGCTCACTAGACAGTAGGTCACACATCTTCTTGGTCTCACCTTGTTAGAGCAACACCTGCACACAGATGTGTATGGTGACTCGGAGCCCCCTTGATGTTCCAAGGTCGAGGGGAACCCTTTGCTCCTTGAGGAGGCTACTGTGATCTTCAGACAGGGGTTTTGTGAGAGGTTACCCTCTGAGCTCACCCCCATGGCAAATAGCCTACAACGAGCTATGGCGAAGACCCTTCTTCCACGCTTGGGGTCTTGTGAGCGACTCACGAACCTACAACAGCACCTGCTACGTGCGTTCGTCCAGAGGATTAGATTATGTGTCGTGGAATTCTTGTTTGTAGAGATGGTGGATGTGATCACGGATGGCATACAGATGCATCGCAGCTTCCCATACGCTCACTATATTTTAGAGATGCTTAGTCATATCGATCACGATCCACAGTGGCCGACACCTCACTTTCAGCTTTTCGGAGAGGCCAAGACTTACTACGGGATCTATAAGGGCTTAGCTCAGAAGGTGCATCCAGTTCGAGAGCTACCGCCAGAGGGCCAGAGGACCATGTCTCCCCCACATACCTCAGTGACAGAGACAGTACTTGAGACAAGGGGAGCTACTGTTGCCGGTGAGGAGAGTGAGGACGACATTTCTTCATACGAGGAGTGTGTGCAGCATCCATCTTCTTCTGTCTCATGATCATGAGGTGGGTATCTCACATGACCCTCCACCTCCTCCTCCACCACAGGTAATAGTAGCACAGGTTTCCACCGCCACTGATATTGCCACTATCCTACAGGCGAAGATGGCACAACAGCAGTGTAGTAATCAGCACTTCGAGCAGCTTTCATAGCTGCAGCAGTACTAGATGCGGCAACGTAGTGATGATCTAGTAGACAGAGTCCCAGGCACGGATCCGTGAGACCATGCACACTCTTGTGGCCGAGCTCTGGACAGACACTCAGCGCTAGCTAGATGCTTTACGTCAGCAGGTTTAGGCCACTACTCAGCTGCCCTCAGTCACACAGATGCTGCCTTCCATTGACAAGAGCCATAAGAGTCTGGTCACTACCCTTGGCTCGCTCAGCACCTCGCCTATGGATTTCGGATACACTGAGCTACTAGGGACCTCATACAGGGTGGATATGAGTCAGTTACCATCACATACTCTTCACTTTGGCACTTCGCCGCCAGTCCTGCCAGATATATACCTTCAGCTTCTACTCCTGGTGCTGAGTCCCAGCTTCTCACCTTAGGACAGCCACCAGACAACTCTATAGCAGTTCTTCTCTTTGTGCCTGAGTTGTCCGCCATAGGCCTTGTGCAGCCTCCCACAGATACTCAGTCGACGGACTCGAGCTTCCACACTGTTTCCACAAACAGTTCGACCACTGTAGCTACAGCACCTATGACGCCGATCGAGGACATCCATGCCGTCTCTACCCCACTCACAGCTCCTGGTACAGCTACACCTTCAAAGATTGAGCAGGCAGTTTATGAGGCTACAACAGAGTTCCCCGATGATCTTCAGCTAGATAGTTTTGTTATTGAGGCTTCTTGTGGTCTCCCTCCTAGTGCTCCACCTCCGTGCAGCTCTTAGGCCTCCCCTTGTTGGTTCTTGATACCAACGGGGGAGAGTATCTTTAGGGGGAGTGTCAAGGGAGTGTGAATAGAGCTAGAGAGTGCTAGCACAGTTAGGGGGAGCTATGAGAGATAGTCTTTTGTTGTATAGCTAGGATCCCTGATGGATGTTCTTTTGATGTTGATGCATGGACATGACATTTAACTCTTGTGTTTGACGCTTATTATCATGTCTAAGGATCCCTATTGCTTGTGTGTTTATATTCATGTCATTTACTTTGAGCTTTGTACTTAAGTTTGGTTTTCTTTTATGCTCTACTCTTGTGTTGTCATCAATCTGCAAAAAGGGGGAGATTGTGAGAAACATGACCCTAAGCGGTAGAGGTTTCGGTGATTAATGACAACTTAACTTTGATACTAATGAGTTCATGACATTAAGGGATTATACTCTATATCATGCTCATTGGTTGACCAAAAGAGACCCCTCAACCCGAATTTCTTAAAGGACGGCTACTGTTTGGACTTTCTAGCTAGAAGATCAAGGATCAATAGCTCTAGGTTTCTCCCCGTCGCTTGGTCCTCAACAGTCCAAATGGTTTTGATGATTAATGACAACCTTAATGTTGTTACTAATGAGTTCATGACATCAAGGACACATTTATTATAATCATGCTCATTGGTTGTCCAAAGGAGACCCCTCAGCAATTTCAAGAAGAGCGGCTTTGTTGGCGTCTCTTAGGCTAAACAGATTTTACTCTGTAAGCACACGAAAATCGCTATAGCCTTTCACCCAGAGTATTTCAAGTATCGTAAATTTCCACAGGGAAGCGGCAGGCTAGATAGTGTAATTGAATGTACTCAAATCAAATGAACTATAAACTTGGATAAATTGTACCAACTAGTAATTGAATAGGGGTAAGTGTGCAAGTAACTGGTGTATGGTGGGAGGTATGTCAGCTACCAAAGATATTGGTAGAAGGGTATAGTTACCTGGAGGACAATGAGTGAGATAAAATCACCAAACTCTATTTCTATTCGAGTGCAAAGATTATCCGTGACTAGCTAAGCAATTCAAATAAACAAGTCATGATCTTGTGTCAAGCGAAATTCTAGAGTCTCAAGGGTATAAAGGGGTAGATAGTTGGTCCTAAAAGAGAGTATAGATATCACCTGTGGGCCTCCTGACCGATGGGCCTAGGCTACACAGGCACACCACATGCTGTCGCTGAGTGGGGCTACCAAGCAAAGTTGCATGGAGAGGATGGAACGCTATAAACGTGTTCAAGCGGAGCTTGAACAACGATAGATCTTTCTTGATCAGAAGAGGGGATCTAACCAAAGCCTAGCATTAAAGTATAGGGTTGAGTTATAGCACCGACAAGAATAATGAGGTTTGAATAACAAAGTTAGACACAATCTAAGCCTAGCAAGTATGCAAAGAAAGGTACACCACACTCGCAGGAGATAGAACTTAGAGTAAAATATAATTGAAATTATATTGAAGATAACATGAGTACAAAAATACGAAGCTTTTACCACAGACTCGAGGCTACTCCAGAGACTCCGAGGCAAAGCTCGACTCAACTCTAACTCCCAAGACTATCCTATCTACTAAGAAAGAGTGAAGCACTCTATGGTAGGACTTTTATTCCACTCTCCACACCCTTCCAAATGAGCTTCCGAGGTCTATTTATAGCCCAAATGAGTGAGGGCGTATTTGTTGGTGGCCAAGGTCGGTTTGGGGGGTAGGTTGGTGGTCGGGCGGCCAAGTCGGTGGCTGGGTAGCCACCACCTATGGTCGGGTGGCCATTGATAGGTGGACCACATGACCGGGCGGCCATTGGATTAACTGAAATTGTCCATCCTTTGGTTGAAATTGATTCCCTATGTCGGTTGGCAGTTGAATCGGTTGATGCACGTGTAAAATATGTCCGAAGAGTGGCCGGGCAGCCAAAGAAGGTGGCCGGGCGGCCACGTGTTCCTCTCTGATTTGTTGCATGGCACTTCCCTCAGATTGTTAATGTCACCGACCCATGTGTTGATGGTCTTATGGCCCTTGGATACATTGGATGCTCGGTTTTATGGTTGGATTTGCTTGCCATTGTGTTTCTTTGCATGTAGGATCGAAGACATGGCAAGTGGGTTCAGTGGGTTGGTCGGGCAGCCATACGACATGGCTGGGCGGCCAACCAGGCCGCCGGGCGGCCATGGCATTTTCGCCGATATTGCCCATCTCTGATCTTTGGCCTATTTTCATCATTTTTACATGTATTTTCAAACCTGTAACCAAATATTCGTACATAACTTGTGGAACTCATTAGTAGATAGGGTTAGTCCAAATTATTCAGATGTTTCGCTTCATTTAGTGGATAATTGACAGTTGAAATCGTGAGATTATGGCCGTCAATAGGTTTCGAATTGGAACTTCTAGCAAGAAGATCAAGGATTGCTAGCACTAGGGGTTGCAAGGTCGAAAGAAGCAAACTTAGGCGGGTGGATGATAGTGGATAGAAGTGAATGCCAATGGACGACAGTGGTGGATAGGGAAGTAAAGATCCAAGTGGATGGCTGATAGGGAACAAAATCTTTTCAATGGAAAATAAGGCACAGTGAATTTTTTTGATGTCTGATAAAGAATTTTCTGTTGAACTATTTGTTGAATGGATGTAGATCCATGGCTATAGCCTAATAAAGTAATAACGGTTTAAGAGAACTCTGGAATAGATTGTTGACATTTCATGAATCTCATGAAGAGCAAATGAAATGGATTTAGAGAAAATGGTGGAACAAGGGCATAGACAATATGGGGAACGGATCTTGTTTACGCAAGTAGCTTGAGGTATTGCCGATATATTCTTAACAAACCAAAATGGTGTAATCATTGTGCTGATTATAAAGAAAATGTAGGTGTTCCGTTATTTCAAAGTCACAAATGTGTTTCCTGTTAGAAATTTAGGCATTTTCATATTATATTTAATCCACACAAACCATGCAAGATTTATGCTGACAATTATGTGCATGTGTGTGAGGTTACTAATCGCAACAGTAACGCACAACATACTGATCATAAACAAAATCATGAACGCGAAAGGTATAAGATTATGTACATGAGCGAAGGAACCCATGCTCAAGGCACCGGTTGCTCCATTCCCACTAGTTGTCATAGTGAGTTGTTCGATGTGGTCGATTGAGAGTCGTTGCAAGAAGAGGATCATAGTGCCGTCCCTCGAACGTCCACCGAGAAGAAGAACATGAACAAGCTAATGCCGATCTCGCTCCCACTAATGAGTCGATCAAGCAGTCACGCTATGCGCTCCCCAAAAGCCTGATCGGCCGCCTATCCTGAGCAGGATCTCTATAGCGATGATGGTTCTGGAGGCTTGCTTACTCTGTGTCTTGTGCGCGAAAGGAATAGAGCTGGGAATGTTCAAAAGCAACGCAACAGTGGAAGAAGCGAGAGACATTGACAGGAGCAGTTCCTTTTTCATTTATAGAAAACAAGGAATCAAGAGATTAAGAGATATCATAAGTTTTGCCATAAGACCGGTCATTGAAATGACTGTTATTACTAATTTATCAGCCATCAAATAGCTGTTACAAGTGGCCCTTCATGACCAGCCATCATTGACAAACTGAATGGCCTTGAAAGGAATAACTCTCATTAGGTCTCAACATTTAACGTGCTCTTTGGAATTTTATATCTAGAACAAAAGGGCCACTGCTCTAATTATTGTAACAATCCCCACCAAATTCCAAGGCATATGTGAAATGTTGTAATTCCACTTTTTTAATATACATCTCGCACAAATTTGAGTGAACAAGTTCTAGCGGTGCCAAATTTCTCGTCTCAGCAGCCTTTCGAGGCTTGCTAGTTTGCTTAGATTGCACACACACATGACACTTAGAGCTTTTGGCTAAATCAAATTTTGGGATTAAATTTGGATTGGTTTGCCGCGAAAGACAATCAAAATTAGCATGACAAAGACATGAATGCCAAATATTCGACTCGTTCGAAATAACCACGTTGTTCACAACATTATTACACACATCAACGATAAACGGAACAAGCCTCTGCAATCTTAACCTTTACCAATAAATATTCTATACTTAGATAGTACACATTTATTAGACTCAAAGACAAGTTTATAGCCATATCAAAACAATTGAGAGCTGCTAACTAGATTCTTTTCGATAGAGGGGACATGATGTATGTCCTTCAATTGCACCGCCCTTCCTGAAGTAAACTTCAGAACGACTGTACCAATACCAAGAACATGTGCATATGATCCATTCCACATCAACAAGGCCCCAGTCCCACCGACCTGGTAGAAAGAAAACAAAGAAAAATCAGTACACACATGAATATTAGCACCGGTGTCAGCCCACCACTCAAGTGAATGACAAACTAAAAAAATAGTAGGTAAAAAATTACCATACCCTGATGTTGCTTCTCCAGTCTCACTGAAAACCATGTTTGTAGATTTCTTTTCTTGGTTGAATTTGCAGTGTGGACACATACTTGCCCAATGCTCACTACTCCCGCAAATAAAACAACCCCTTCTTGGTCTTTTCCTTCTTAAATGTGGTTGTTTGCTTACGCTTTGAGAGGTTCTTCTACTGCTTCTTCTTTTTCCTGTTGTTACGGGGTGCATAGAAATTTTCTTTCTATACCATATTAGCACTAGAAGACTCAATTCCTTTTCCATGTGAGTCTTTTGCTCTCACCTTCTCTTCAACATCTAGAGACCTAATCAGTTCAGCCACGCTAAACTTTTGCCTCTTGTGTTTTAGAGAAGTAGCAAAAATCCCTCCAAGAAGGTGGAAGCTTAGCGATATTACAGCCGGCCACAAAGTTGTCGGGCAATTCACATGGAAACTATTTGAGTTCTTTCACCAGTGCTTGAATTCCATGAGCTTATCAACTGCAAAACGGTTATCAACCATTTTGTAGTCGTACAACTACTCCATGATGTCCAGCTCACTACCAGCATCAAAAACACCAAACTTTTCCTCAAGTGTTGCCCATGACTCTTTGCCCATCATGAATGTTATGTAAGAATCCACGTGCTTATAAGCCAAAGCACTCATCACGGCGCCTCGAAACAGGTTATCGGCAACCTCGAATTCTCTCTCCTATTTAGGAGTGAATTGTTCGGGTTTCCCCTGCGCGGCGTGAAAACAATGCATAGTCATCAACCACAGGATCATCTTACTATGCCACCTCTTATAGGCCGTTCCATCAAAGGGTTCACTTAGCCTCAACACAGTAGCAAAACCACTAACAAAAAATTGCCTAATATTAGGCTTTTGGATTGTTAGGAATTTAGACATTTTCATATTAAACTTAATCCACATAAACCATCCAAGATTTGTGATGATAATTATGTGCACATGTGTCAGGTTACCAATCGCAATAGTAATGCACAACATACTCATCATACAAAAAACATGAACGAGAATGGTATAAGATTATACCCCGCGGAGGGACCCATGCTCAAGGCACCGGTTGCTCCATTCCCACTAGTTGTCATAATGAGTTATTCGATATAGTCGATTGAGAGTCATTACAGGAAGAAGAACATGAACAAGCCGACGCTGATCCACGACCAAGCCGATGCCGATGTCGATCCCACGAAGGAGCCAATGCCGATGTCGATGCCATGAATGAGCCGATCAATCAGTCGCGCTATGCGCTCCCCAAAAACCTGATCGGCCGCCTATCTCGAGTAGGATCTCTATAGCGATGATGGTTCCGGAGGCCTACTTACTCTGCGTCAGTGCTGGGAATGTTCGAAAGCAATGCAACAGTGGAAGAAGTTGTTCCATTTTCATTTATGGAAAACAAGGAATCAAGATATTAAAAGACGTCATAAGTTTTGCCACAAGACCAGTCATTAAAATGACCATTACTAGTAATTTATCAGCCATCAAATAGCTATTACTGGTGCCCATTCATGACCCGCCATTATTGAAAAACTTAATAGCCTTAAAAGGAATAACTGCCATTAGCTTTCAGCATTTATCATGTTCTTTGGAATTTTATAATTAGGATAAAAGCGCCCTGCTGCAAATATTCTAACATTACCAACTTCAAACTTTTCCAATTGGCATTAACCGTATATTGATCATGGTTCTAGAAGTAATTAGCTAGCAACCAAATGTATGGAAAGAGACCTCACTCGCTCTGACAAGTATAAGCCTACGGTGTCTATTTTCTTCATCATCTCTCATGACTTCAAAGTGGGACCAAATTAAGTAGCTATATGTGCCGTATATATTTAGGTAGTACCGGGTATATACATCCATGCATGTGCATGTGTCTGTCAAGTCACCTTTGCAGCAAGTTTTGCCACGTGATAAATGGACGATTGTTCGTCTGCCATCCAATAAGGGTGTGTTTGTTGAAAGGACAAGAGGACAGGATAGGACGATCCCATTTTTGTGTTGTTTGGTTGTGGGATGAAAAGGGACGGGATCATCTTCGGGACAGGTTCATCCCTCAAAACCGGGGACGGTGTCATCCCCTGAAATCAAGCGGACCACACCATCCCCTCGTTACTGTGGGGGATGAATATCCCCTGGCTCCTCATGGTGTGGATCCAAGACATGGGCCGTCGGTGGGCCTAAGTCAGGGCGAAAGGCTGATTTCTTGGGCTGGATGCCTAACTCATGCCCAAATACGGTCGAGAAGACTTAGAGATCAAGGCAATGACGTTATTGTCCAGGGAGCAAAGAAGGAAGCTTAGCTCAGATTCAGGGTCCAAGATTCGTGGAGGTCAGAGAAGATACGATAGAAACTAATATTCTGTTTGATCTCGTGTAATCTAAACCGACTAGGAAATATAGATAGAACTCAACTTGTAACCCAAGACTCCATCAGACTATATAAGGTGGATGAGGGACCCCTATGTAGAACATCCCAACCCATCGCAATCCACCTAACGCACTCTCGAGCAAAGCCCTTGACCTCATTGTAACCTCGAGAACTCGAAGCAATACATCTCGCCTCAAACAAGACATATGGTGTTACGCATCTCGCGGCCCGAACCTGTATAAACCTCTGTGTCTTGTCGCTTTTCCAGCAAACCATCGAGCCACGTCGATCTCGCCGATCCTCAAAAGCACCTCGTGACCTATCCCGTGCTGCACTGCCGGTGTAAAACCCTGACAGCTGGCGCGCCAGGTAGGGGCTCGGCGACATCAACTTCAAGTTAGCTCCATGGCCAACCTCTCCAACGACATCATCAAGTTCGCTCCCGGCAAGATAATCTGCTTTGGATCTATCTCGTTCATCACCGACAAAACCGCGATCTGCACTGACTCATTGGTGCTGCGGAGGAGATGCGCAGCTTCAAGGCTTCGTCATCAACTCTGAAGCTCTCCTCGACTTCACCAACTCCTGGATCTGTCCAGCGGGCAGCTAGCCAGCGATCGGCGTCGACCCAGCAAGCGTCGGCATGTTAGTTCACCGTAAAGACGACTCCGCCTCAATCTGTCCCACCTCGGGGCAGGTCGTCGAAGCACTCTCTGACTCAATCTGGCTCGAGACCTCGACGGGCAACCATGGTGTCGGCTGGGTGCGGATCTGCTTCTGCTTCCTCGCCTCGACCGGTGACCATGCCTTCACCAACTCAACGCACTACACTCTCTACCTCCCCAACCCGAGTCTTGACTCAGATCAGTCAGGGGAGGAAACCACGGCAACCAAAGGCTCGCCGAAAGTCCTCAGCTCCCACACCAGCTACCACTCCGCGTCGGGAGGTCTTGATCCTGCTGCAAACTGGAGGCCAAAGATGCAGGGCCACGGATCGCACGCGAGATCAAGCTCCGTCCAGGTTTCCCTACGGCCTTCGTAATGCCGCCGCGACATACCAATCAAGCTTGTCAGACTTGCGGTTCATCCCTCGCGCCACGTCTCTCCTAAAAAATGATGAGGATGCGCGACGGGAGGCCGCGAGTCCTCATCGCCAACAGCTACCTCAGCCACCTCGATCCAAAGAGGGGGGGCGAGGAAGCACTCGGAGGACCCATCTCGGGGTCAACCCCCACATCGTTCGTCGACGATGACGTCTACTATGCAGTCGAGGAGCCAGTGACCGGCCTTTGCCTAGGCCTCATCATCAACTCTTCTCCAAGTGGCAGGAACTGCCATGTGGCGCGGCTCACACGTGGTGGCTAAGTCAGAAATTGCACTTTCGAAGTCTCTGCAGCAGTTGACTCAGCCACCTCTTCCTCAAGAGGGTGGCGAGCCTTTCTACCCACAAATGATCTGCAACCTTGAGTCTCCCACTGCGCTCGGTGATAGGCCAGCCACGACTACGACAATAGGGTCCATGCCTTCTCACCCTGGCTTCACTTGGTGGGATCGCTGACGCTCCTCGATGATCGGGCGAGCTCAGGGTCGCCAACACACTTCTCCGAGATACTCGTCATCAACGGACAACTGGAGGATGAACCTATCTCCGATGATGAGGCCTCAGTGAACAGGGAAACCCCACAACAGCGTGAAAGAAGGTGACATCGTAACTGGGGCCGCAATATCTGTCGCCATCATCGTGCAGGGAATCACGACCCGACCCTTCCTATCTCACAAGATGAGGCATCCGAGGCAGGGGAGGTGCCTGAAGAAGCTGAGTTTCATCATCAAAGGAACAGTCGGCGGTGAGATCGTCGGCACATGCAGGCTCAGCTGTACGAGCAAGATCACAGGGGGAGGGCACGTGATGGAGAAGACCATGCTCAGCCTTGAGTACCTCCACCACCGGGGCGTAATCTGCTGCCCGGCTTCGCTACAGCCATGGGCACCCAGAGTCATGTGGGAGGAGTTCTGGCGCGACTGGCACACACTTTCCCTCGCACTCCGGACGGGGAAGTCTACCGTCAGATCTTCGCTCAGGTAGCCAATCATCTCCTTCCTGTCAATCCTCTAGCAGTCCGTGATGCCCGTCATGCCCTTAACGCGGGGCGCGACGCACGCAACAACCTCGAGAGATCATGCGCAGAGTGGCACGCAGAAGAAATCCGGCGTTGCAATGACTACGATCGTGACTACGGGGCACCTCACCAAGATGACAAGGGTAGGGCTAACTCGGCTAGAGCATCCGTCAATAGTCTGACACCCCAACGTTCAGTTTACGACCGACTGGGGGGAGATTACCCTTGGTCTCCATGATGCCGCGATGGAGCTGCGAATGAACCAGCCCATCGTGGCATGGTCGGTATCTCGGCTTTCACTGCACGGCTTCGTGGAGTGGCATGGCCTCAGAACTTCAAAGTCTCCAACGTCGACAAGTACGAGGCAAAGCTCGACCCTAGCAGCTGGCTGGCTTTATACTAAACTACAGCTAGCACAGCAAGGGCAAGCGAGGATGTGATGACCGCTTACGTCCCAATCGTGCTGGGGCAAGATGCGCTGCAATGGCTGCATCACCTTAGGCGTGACTATATCGACAACTGGGATGACTTCTGTTGGCGCTTCATCACCAAATTCCAGTCACTGTCGGATAAGCCGGCATAGCGCTGGGACCTCAAGTCCATCAAGCACAAAGATGGCGAGGGTCTCCGCTCGTACCTCAAGCGTTTTCAGTCGATGCGGAATCGAATTCCCAACATCGCTGACGTGGCGGTGATCGATGATTTCCTCCGTGGCTCCAATGACGAGGCTATCGTGAAGGCCCTCTTGCAGAAGTCTCCAGTCACATCTGAGCAGCTCTTCTACGACGCTAATCGGTATATTACCGCGGATGAGTGGACTTGGGACCTGGTCGATGCGCATCGAGAAGATCGGGGGAAGCGCGAAGAGCCCCTGCGCCAATATTGCCGCTGGGACAAGAGACCTCAGGAGGAAGTCCAAGCTGTGGGGCCACCGCCCATGCGCCTGCGTGTCCCTCCATGGCAAGGGGGCGAGTGGTCACTCGACCAACTCCTTGACGCGCTATGTCCCTATCACAAGGAGATGCACCATACCCTGCGCGGCTGCAGGGACTTCAAGGCTTCGATCACCCATGGCAGGCCCTTCATACCTCTGCCTCCTCCACCACCTCTGCCGCGTGATCAGGGACCTCCACCTTAGCAGAACAGAGCCAATGGTGCTGGCTTCCCCAACGTCAACCGACACGTCAACGTCATCATCGGGGGGCATGGCTCCCTAGAAAGCAAGAGGCAGCAGAAGCTGGATGACCGCCGAGTCATGGAGGCCACTAAAGAACCTCTATGTTGTACAACTGGTCAGACATGCCGATCTCATTCAGTTGGGCGAACCATTGGCTCAAATACGATCATCCGGGCAAATATCCCCTGTTGGTGAGCCCGGTGGTCCATGAGAGCTGACTCATGAGGACGTTGATCGATGGAGGAAGCAGCATCAACGTCATGTTCCCCAAGACCCTGCTATCTCTCGGGCTCTCCATCAGCGATCTGGAAGAATCAGACAGTCCAGTCTTCGGGATCATGCCTGGCGAGGGAGAATATCCGCTGGGGCACATTAGCTTGCCCATCACCTTTGGAACGGAGGACAACTTCCGCACAGAGACTCCGCTTTGAGGTGGCAATGTTTGACTCTGCCTACAATGCCATCATTTGGTGGCCCGGGTTAGCCAAGTTCATGCTTGTCCCCCACTATTCGTACCTGGTCCTTAAGATGCCAGCCCCACGTGGAGTTCTCTCCATGCGGGCGGACTTCAAGGGCTCTACTCTCTACACTCAGGAGGCTTTCCAGACGGCCTTCACTACAACAACCACGGCAGCTCAGCGCCGACTCATCGATGATGTAGCTCAGCTCTCAAAGGATGATCTGCCGATCCCAACTCATGAGTCGTCCCTACCACGGCTATCCAAGCGACCATGGCAACCAAGGAAGTGAGCCTCGACCTCCCTGATGCTTCGAAGAGGGTGACCATCAGCGCAGTTCTCCCTCCCAAATAGGAAGGCGCGCCCATTTGGTTCTTGAGGGACAACTGGGACATGTTTGCATGGAAGCCTGCAGATATGCCAGGAGTCCCAAGAGAACGCAGAGCACAAACTCAAGGTGTTTCCCAATGCGAAGCCGATCAAGCAGAGGCTGTGTCAATTCACCCCGGACAAGAGGGAAGCAATCCATGTGGAGTTCACCTGGCTCCAAGCTGCTAGGTTTATTAGAGAAGTCATGCATCCCGAGTGGCTTGCAAACCCTGAACTAGTTCTCAAAAAGAATAAAGTAGACTGGCGAATGTGTGTTGAGTATACTGATCTCAATAAGCACTGCCCGAAGGATCCCTTTGGGCTGCCTAGGATAGATCAAGTGGTCGACTCTATGGCCGGATGCTCCCTCCTTTGCTTCCTAGACTGTTACTCAGGCTACCATCAGATTAGCCTGGCAATAGAGGATTAGGAGAAGACCGCGTTCATCACGCCCTTTGGGGCATTCTGCTACACCTCTATGCCCTTCGGGTTGAAAAACGCTGGAGCTACATACGAACATGCAATCTAGATGTGTCTGGCCGAGCACTAGGGTAAGCGTGTCGAAGCTTATATCGATGACGTGGTAATCAAGATGAAGGATCCGGAAGACTTCATCAATGACATTCAGCATGTCTTCAACAGTCTTAGGAGGTTCCGCTGGAAGCTTAACTTTGCCAAGTGTGTGTTCGGGGTCCCAGCTGGACAATTACTCGGGTTCGTCGTCAGCAAGAGGGGAATCGAAGCTAATCCGGAGAAGATCGATGCAATTCTTTGGATGCAGCCCCCTAAGTCACAAAAGAAGGTTCAGAAGCTCACAGGATGCATGGCCGCGCTAAGCTGATTCATCTCATGGTTGGGTGAGCGCGGTATGCCGTTCTATAAACTCTTGAAGAAGGTGGACAGGTTCCAGTGGACACCGGAAGCTCTAGAAGCACTCGAGGCCCTCAAGAAATTCTTGACAACTCCCCCAATACTGAAATCGCCAAACCGAGACACGGCAGACCATGCAACTGAAGATTTACTATTGTACCTCTCTTGTACGACTCATGTGGTCAGTATAGCTCTGGTGGTCGAAAGGGTAGAGGAAGGACATATTCAGCCAACTCAACACCCGGTCTATTTCATCAGCGAAGTACTCAGCCCGTCCAAGATAAGGTACCCTCAGGTCTAGAAATTACTGTATGCGGTCCTTATCACAGCTCGCAAGCTTTGTCATTACTTCAAAGAGCACAAGATCGTGGTGGTCACCTCATTCCCCATCGGCGAGATTCTGCGAAACAGAGAGGCCACAGGAAGAATTGCCAAGTGGGCATGTGAGCTGGGAGCACATGACATTGAATTCTGCCCACGCACAGCCATCAAGACCTAAGCATTGGCTGACTTCATCTCCGAGTGGACAGAGAACCAGGTACCAGATAACCCAGAGCCTCTGGAATTCTGAAAGATGTACTTCGACGGGTCGCTCAAGAAAGAAGGAACCAGGGCAGGTGTCGTCTTAATCTCCCCGTAAGGCGAGAAACTCAAGTGCGTACTACAAATACTCTTCACGCTATCCAACAATGCAGCAGAGTATGAAGCTATGTTGCATGGTTTGCGCATTGCGATCTCACTCGGCATCAGGCGCCTCATGGTCAATGGGGATTCTATAGTGGCGATTAGTCAAGTCAACAAGGATCGGGACTGTACCACAGAAGTGATTGACAAATACTGTGCCGAAGTTCGTAAGCTGGAAGACAAGTTTGATGGGCTGGAGTTTCATCACGTGGACCGTAACAATAATGCAGACGCTGACTTACTGTCTAAGCTTAGTTCTTCCCGAGCCAAAATTCCCCCAGGTGTGTTCGTCTAGGAGCTGTCTCGTCCATCCATTGATTGCAAATTAGAGCCCCCAGAGCAGCACGTTCTGAGTTTAGAAGAGGCTCTGGCTGACTGGCAGGTCCTAATCATCAAGTACATCAGGGACGGTGACGAGCCTGATGACAAAGCAGAAGCCGAATGACTCGTCCGGCGCGTGGCCAACTACACATTGATCGGTGACGATCTGTTCAAGCGTGGTGCGGCTAGAGTTCTCTTAAATGCATTGACGTATCTCGGGGCAGGAGTTTGCTGATGGAAATCCATGCTGGGCAATGCAGTAATCACGCTGCCTCCAGGACATTGGTTGGAAAAGCATTCAGGGCCGGATTCTACTGGCCGACAGCCAAGCAAGATGCTGCAGAGTTGGTCAAGCGGTGTGAGGCTTGTCAGTTCTTCACAAATCAACATCACTTGCCGGCTCAACAGCTGCAGAACATTCCCGTCTCATGGCCCTTTGCATGTTGGGGGCTTGACATGATTGGACCGCTCAAGAGGGCTCAGGGTGGCCACACTTACATCTTGGTGGCCATTGACAAGTTCACTAAATGGATAGAGGTCAAACTAATCACATATCTGACTTCAATAAAAGCGGTGGATTGGCGTCTTATCTCCGTCTCGCTCGCTCCCACCCGCTACCGATCACCGGCTCACCGCCCAGTCACACCCCACTCGCTGCTCCCCAGCATCCGGCGCACGCTTCCGCTGCACCCAGTTCATGCCTCCACTGCGTCAATCGTCCATGGCCGCCGCCAATCTCGTCGCCCGCGGCAGCTGCGCTACGCAACCCTCATCGCCCCTGCCCGCCACGTCGGCACCACTCTCGTCGCCCCCGGCCGCCGCATCGCTGCTAAGCTCGTCACCCTCGCACCGTCGAGCTAGCCCCGTCCCTACCGCCGGCCACGCCGTGTCCCCACCGCCTGGCTTTTGCCCCGACTCGCCATCGAGCTCGCCTAGCGGTGCTCACTCACCTTCGCTCGCCTCGGCCTCCCCCTCAACGCACACCGCCGCCTCCGGAGCGCTCATCTCTAACGCGCTCACCGGCTCGGCCCGCTCACCTCGGGTAAGATCGCCCCCGCCCGATGTTGAAGGGCGGCGGGGCTGGGTGATGCGGCCAATGGGAGCGGGAGGGTGAGGAGCAGTAGAGGGGCTGGGTGACGCGGCGTGACGGGAGAAAAAAGGCATGCTGACATGTGGGCCCACCAACAGAGCTGTTAATAACGTTAGATTGGAGTCCATCCTATCCTTCTGAGATCCCTGTAACCAAACAAAAAAACTGGGATGACTCCGTCCCTCTAACAATCATGGAGATGAGACCATCCTATGCAGAAAATCGGAGACATTCCCATCCTATCCTCCTTTGCTTCTGAACAAACGCTACCTTAGGCTGATTTCAATGGGGTGCCTCAAACCGCTCCTCAAAACACTGTTTTGTATTGTTTGACATAAATGCTGCACTATAAACACAGTGATGGAAATAAGGAGTGGGGTTTGAGTCGCCTAATTGGAGTCAGCCTTGGTCACTATAATTCCTAACGCCCTTGCGTAGCAGCCTTGCATTATTTTTTCTATAAAGTACCTGTGCCCTGGCTTTGCTCATCACTCACAGCAGACACAGCGCATCACACACGATCGAGCACTACGGTTACACACGGTGGTTAACAAAAGCTAAGAAATTTCTATAGCCGATCTCTACCCGTACACCCATGGCCAACTTCCAGATCACTCCTGTGCTCGCGGACACCAACGAGTTCAACTTCAGTGTCCTCTACCTGTACCACACGTCCAAACATACAATGGCCCCAACCGCAACCAAGAGTCACTCGTGAGCAGGAATGGCTTAGGTTCTCCCTTGTCGGAAACAACTGGGAAGTACGCGACGGGCGCGGCCTGACCCCAACGACAAGATCATTGCCCGCGCACAGGGTATGCACATGAATCCTGGCAACAGTGCCTACAGCGGAGTCGGCAGCACGGCCGGCTGGGGCGGAGTCGCCCAGGGCCGAGCTCAGCGGGGGGCCTGTGAGGACTGAGGAGTCGACGGCCTCCGGGCAGGGCAGGGCGGGGCGGGCGGCGCTGCGGCGGGGGTGCCGGTCTGCCTGCAACTAGATTGTGTGGAAGGCAAAAAGAACAGGTGCATAGTTTTAGTCCAAAATGAAAGGTGATCTTTTCGTACAATCCATGCAAACCTGGTGGGTAGTATAGGGTGATAATTAAGGTGAAAAAAAAAAAGGAAAGGGTGAAAATATTTTGCTTCTATGAGTTTTGATACTTTACACCTCTTTTCAATCTTTACGAAACTGCGCCGTGAGGGAAACATTGGGGCCATCTGAGATAAAAAAAAATTTCACAAAACTCGCTCGTTTTTAGTGTGGATTGAATGGATTACTTTCAAGACCTGTTTTGGTTCTCTTGAATTCGAATTTCATTACGATAACTATTACTTGTTCCCCACTAAAATAAGAAAAAAAGAGAATTTGAGAGCATTGGGTAGGGAAAGGAGAGCAATGAACCTCGTGATAAAATTCTAAACAATTTACCGGTAGAAAGGAAGAATCACTTTCTTCGTGATTAATACATATGTGGAATCATATGTTCCAATCTATACACATCATTGGTTCAATTATTTAGTCGTATTTCAATTCTTCTAAATTTTTAGGAACCAAACGGGGCTTTATAGTTTTTTTGAGAAAGGTTTATACTAACAAAACTGAACATAATTCGATCAGTTTATTTGTTACCGATGAATTTGGTGCTATTAGATTCGTTGGTTTCTTGGCGCACAATTTTTTATGACCTATAAAAAGTTACACAATTCATGTGACATTTATTTTTTTAATTATTCAGTTGTTCAGTCAGAGTTGATCCAAGAGAGTACAAGGAGCACATGCACTAGACCCACTCGCTGCGGATGGCCCGTCAAATGAATACTCAAATCAGTGGCACCCAGCACGACACCTTCGAGAGCTATGTCGCCACAAAGAAGTATGCCGCCGGCTACCAAAAACTTAACCATATGCAGCCACGACCACTTATGCCGGGAAAACGGGCGGCCAAAGGCTTCGCTGACACGCCACAGAGACAATTTAATTTAACGTAATTTAAATGAGACAAAATAAATATATACAGGTATTGTAGGCTCGTACTTTCATAATTCTTATATTTGCATAAAAATTATGTTAATTACATTTTCAAAAAGAAAACCCCTAATTAAGAGTTCCAACATAAAAATAAAAATTATAGCATATGCCTTCCTATTATATTACATGACTAAAACAAAATAAAAGAGAAGTCTTCAGCTTCGCTTCCATGATGGTCGACACTTGTGCGATGATGGTTTGACACATCCCTTTTAATTTAAATATAGTATGGCATTTATTTATGCATGAAGTCCACTTACGGCGTACCATGTTTATTTCTAATTTATTTTTACTACTAGCATATTTATGTGTGCATCGTAGTGTATTTTAGATAGATTCATCATGCATTTAATTGCATATTTGCATTAACATGGAAGTCATACTTTCAACATGTGAAATGACCATTTAATTTTAATTTAAACAACTTAGTGAAATATAATGTTTATACATAGGGATTTCGATACCCATGTCTACGCATTTTAATAGGAAGATTTATTTTTTAGTATCCGTCTATATTTATCTTGGTAGGAATATAGCCTATATATGAAGGTAATATTTGTTTATTTCTTTTTATGCCACATGCATTTGAACGGCAGTGATGACGCATATTTGAGTTTATTTCTTTGCGATTTCTATTTGGAAAATTATTGCGCACATTCATTGTTTGTATCCACTGTAGGGACCAAACAAGATTCAAAAACCATCCACTGTAGGGACCAAACAAGATTCAAAAACCATATGGTCTATCAGTCTATACATGTATCGCCTAATCGGACAAGGAGGCATAAAAGTAGTTTCAGCAATAATGTGATACACATAGAACATTAAATTTAATTTACCCGGGCCTGGATCCAACACAGAGGATCAAACCAAGGTGACGAAATTATTATGCACAGCCATTGTTTGTATCCACTGTAAGGACCGAACCAGATTCGAGAACCATATGGCCTCTTAGTCTGTATTTGTATCGCCTAACCGGATCGAATAATGAGGCACGATAATATCCGTCTATGAGAGAATAATATGATAAATATATGACATTGAATTTGATTTTCCTAGGCCTGTATCAACATGCAGAATCAAGCCAAGGCGATGAATCCATTATGCACATCTATTGTTTGTATCCACCGCAGGGACCGAGCAAGATTCGAGAACCATATCGTCTCTGAGTCTGTACTTGTATCCACTAACCGGACCGAACAAAAGGGCATAACAAAGACTCATCAAACATTGAATTTGAATTTTTAGGCCTATATCATCCTGCAGAATCAAGCCAAGGCGATAAGATTCAAAAACCACGTGGTTTCTCAATCTGTACTTATATCCACTAACCGGACCGAACAAAACAGCGTAACAAAAACCATGGATGAAGAGCAACACGATACATAATGGAAGAGAAGATAGAGTTGCAAGAGGAGAGGCCGATGCAGCCTCCTCACCTCAGCAGACGCGCAACCTCACGGGCTTGAAGTTGCAGGAGTTTGCCGATGAGCTCGATGCCGGCAGCCTCTCGGTGTCCTTCGCTTACCTTTGCGGCAGCCTGACGGTGGTGTGCTTCGGCGTTCGGCGAGCGAGCAGACGGACGGAGCTCTCTGTTGCCTCACGGTGCAGCAGCCTGGTGGCGATGGTATGCTTTGGGATCCTTTGCTTACCGGCAGCCTGGGGGCGTGAGCTCTTGGCGTCGTTGATCTTTCCATCCTTCTGCTTCCCTGTATTTATAGGCCAGGCGAGCGGAGGTCCCTGGGTGACCATCTGCTTCCCCGCTACGCTAGGTGCCGGTATCTCGAGGCGCTCCTGGCGCGCACGTCGCGAGAAGGACGCAGGTCGTGGGAGCTACGTGCGGGTTTGATAAGACCGAACGTGTGATATTATTCATTTTCCTTCTAACCGAAAGCTTAGCGAGCTCTAGAGGTTGGATCGTGGGCCCTTTGGTGACTACGCCAAGGTGTTTAGTTGACCACTCAAGCTGTAAGCGAGAGGCATTCAGAGGCCCATTTGTTCAGCTAGTTTATGCGGGCAAGCATATTTTCTTTTCTGATCGATGATGGCCAGGCTTAGACACTGAGCGGCGGACCCAGCACGATCAAAGGCCGTGTCGGACCCTCCGGGTTGTTTGGCCACGGAGCTGTGTGCGTGTCTGCTAGCTGATGGTTTCTCATCACACGTGAACATGCATGTGGAGGCTACCAGTTGGGTCATTGCTGTTTTTTTTGACTGATTTTTTGTATGCATGTCTGAGCAGATATGACGCATACATGGGCTTACTTTGTAATTTGCTTAGCGAATTAAGTACGTAGCCAAAGCGTACTGTGGCCAACGTACATGCATGGGTTTGGAGAATTTTCTTATGTATTTCATTTTCTCATTTTATTTGGTGTACGTGTGGCACTTGATTTTAAGTGTCTTGCGTAGATGTTGATTTCCTTGGCCAGCCGCTTGTTGAACTGATAGGACTAGTAGTCCCTGGTCCATACCTGTAGCGTTATCGGCATTATATTTAAAGTAACCATTGGTGAACTATCTATTTACACTGGTTTATATTTGAAAACCGTACATGTTTTAATTTCTCGGTGTGTTCAAACTTCGACGCCTACCAAACGTCATAAGGTAAAGTCTTTACCTAATATGCATGTTTATTTCGCATATAGAAATAGAATTTATCCATGGATATTATTCGCCAGATTATTGCATATTATTTAGGCGACCAAAATCCATGTCAACGACCACAGTTTGAGACTGACTTTTTTTTTACGGTCACCGGGTTGTATTGATAATTGCATTGGCAAAAAGTCACGCATCAACAGCCTCGTTTTTAGGGAAAACGAGACAAAACTCTTACATCGCTCGGTTAATCTGAGAAAACCGGGCTAACACCACAACCGAAACCTAGTTAGACTAGACCCGCACCCAAGCTAAGGATAGAAAGTGGCGTAAACCACAGATAGAACAACATCGTGCCCAGATCAAGGGCAAAATATGGCTAGACCATGAATACAACAGCTGTCAATCGTCGACTAATATACGCACAAGAATAGCATACTCGCCGATGTACCTAGGCCATTGCACATCCAAGACCCCTCTCGTAGCTACGCCACTCTGTTTGCCTAGTGGCCACCTGCCACGCAAACGCGAGTGGGGACTAAGGGCGGTAGGAGGCACGCCGACAACAGCATACCGAACACGACGATCTCCCTTCTAGCTAATAGCAGCACCCGACTGCTCATCCAGTCTCCACGACCTGGCATATGATTTACATGCTTCTGCAAACAAGGAGAGCCCCGACAGAGTAGAGGCGCCAAGGACATGCACAGATCAAACCACACATAGGCCGAAGGTCAGTGCCATGCTCATGGCACCAAGAGACCTGCAAAGACCTGCAGCAAAGCTCCATTCTAGTGTTGCTGCAGTTGTATGGGGTAGGGGGCACTAACACAAAGTCTTCAAAAAGGTGAGCGGCGCTTGAGAGCGTCGTCATTGCATAGGCCTTCGCCCATGACTCCCAAGAACCCAAAATACCACACGCTAGCAGTGCTTGCACTACCGTGCTGCACCCGCTTAATCCCTTGATAGCTCGCACGAACGGCATGGCACGGCTAGGAAGGGGTGCCATCTCCAACGATGACTTCAACCGAGAAGCTGCAGCAGCACCGGAGTTGAAGTTAGCGGCGCGGTGCTCGTAGGCCAGGAATGCCGGCGTTCCCAGAGGGTGCCGGATCTGAACTCCAGGGGGGCGGTGGTGGCAGAGTAGCCCCAGCCGCTGTGCCTCCCTGCTGGCCGCGGCGGCGCCCCAAGGCCGCCGGCGACCAATGTTGAGGGGAGGTGCAGAGCGTGCAGGACCAGCGAGGAGGCCAACGGTGGTGGCAAATCCGGCCCTCAGGGCCCGGAGTCCGGCGACCCATGCCCTAGCAGAGCCCACCGGCGGCGGAACTAGAGGCGCAGAGGAGGTGGGCGCCGCGTGGGCTGCTGGCGCCGTGAGCCCGCTGCCGCCGCTCCATGAGCGTCGCCGCGTGCTAATCCAGTGACGGGTGCCATGGCTTGCCGGGACGAAGATCCGGCACCAAGGACACCGGTGGCCCGAGCCGAGCCGAGGAGGCCGAGTGCTAAGGATGCGCCATAGGACCCGCCGAGGTGTAGATCCGGGGCCGGGGAGGCCGGATCCAGCTGCGGCGGCGGCGGCGGCGGCTGCCGAAGGCCACCCCGCAGGCGGCGAGCCCAATGGCCGTCAGGGAGAGGGAGAAAAAGGAGAGGAGAGGGAGAGAAAACTGGCGGAAAGGGAGGGACGCGAGGCGACCTCTTGGGAGGCCATCGCTGGGCAGTCGGAGATGGTGGTGGTGGCGGCGGCGGCCAGGCTAGTGGCGGCTTGCGTGGGTGGTGGCGGAGCGGGGCGAGTCACCCCCAAGTCGCCCCTCGGGGGACGACGTGGGGGCCGGGTTGAAGAGTTCGAATTGGGTATCGACGACCTTGAGACTGACCTTCATTATCGTACCATCCTGTGGAGCCGCCACCAATGTAACAACAAGGGAAGGGGACCACGGGCCTCTCCCGCCGTCGTCACCATGATCCCTTCCCACGACCATTTAACTCCCTACCCGTTATGAGTCAATGTAGAGATTGTTCAAGCCACATCATGCTCGCCGGATTCTTTGACGATGACAATGCGAAGACCGATAGGAAGCTCCCTCTTTGTGTTTCACACCTTGCAACACGTCGATCAATATTTTCATTTGTAGTCTCATAGATAACTGACACATTGCAAGAATCCAAAAGAATTAGACTATTATCGAAGTACATAATTTGTCTCTTCATCTCTGACTCTTGAATTCCTTAAAAACAAGAGCTTCTGTCGAACATCACTCCCGAGCAACGGCGACCAGTTGCTTACCCACGTTGCGCCCGGTGAAAAGCCCAATGAGTGCCACCGGAGCCTTCTCAAGCCCCTCGGCGACATCCTCGATGTAGGCGATCTTGCCGCCCTTGAGGTACCCCACCATATCCTCCTCAAACCTGCGGTACTCGCCGAAGTAGTCGGAGACTACAAAGCCCTCCATGCGGACACGCTTGACAATCAAGCTGGAGAGGTTTCGCGCGCCCTGAGGCTGCTCCAGGTTGTACTCCGAGATCATCCCACACATGGCGATGCGGCCGTGCACACGCATGTTGAGCAGCGCGGCGTCCAGCATCGCTCCACCAACGTTCTCAAAGTAGATGTCGATGCCCTCCGGGAAGTACCTGAGCAGCGTGACAATAAGATGTCAAGGATTTTATAGACGCCGTTGAAACATTTGTATGGGTTTGAGAAAGTAAATAGTTCTATACAAGAATCATACGAACAAATTTATGTTTTATACAAATTTTTTTGGAACAAAAAGGCTGTGGGGGAGTTCCCCACAGTGCCACAGTCAGAAAATTTATATAATCAAGTAACCACAGAGAGGAAAGGTTTTCTACGTTACTGTTCATGCCGAAGAAAGTGTGTGTGTTTTGGGGGGGGGGGGGGGGGGTGCAAAATCAGACCTCCGCAATGCAGCATTGAGGTCCTGCTCTTTCTTGTAGTTGAAACCATCGTCAAAGCCAAACTTGGTTTTCAGAAGATTGACCTGAAGAGACAACGGGCAAGCGATTTTTTCAGATAAAGTACCAAATGTGTGGCAGAGAGGAGTAATTTCGTCTGAAGTGATACATGATGTTGTAAGGTAAAGAACGATTGGTAAACTGATAACAGCAAACGATCCAGATAAATTGTTATATGAAACAAACTGTTTTGGGCAGACCTTCTCGTCAGAACCAGCACTCCCAACCACATAGCATCCAGTGAGCTTCGCAAGCTGCCCAGCAATCTGACCAACGGCACCTGAAGCTGCTGAAACAAAGACAGAGTCCCCTTTCTTAGCCTTGGCCACCTCACAAAGTCCAACATATGCGGTAAGGCCAGGCATGCCTGCAAAATTTGTCCAGGATGTACAATATTTAGAAGAAAACATTTTGTGCTATGTACAAGCATAATACCGGATGATTTAAAAGGGTTCCTTTCCCAGGACCACTAGTACTACTTGCATTATATGAAATTAAACTGAAGAACGAAGTGTAGGAAGGACTTTGTTCAGATATCGAACGCGTTGGTTCTCAGGGACTAAAGACAGTGTTTTGGCTACCACAAAGGATTAAAGGCGTGAGTCCTGACAATAAACTCACCTAGAACACCCGTATAGTAAGACAGGGGCATTTCGGAGTGACTGATCTTGAAAAGAGACCTGGCATCAGGGACGAGTGTGTATTCTTCCCATCCCGTTAGCCCCCACACGAGATCGCCTACCTTGAGATCCGGGTGCCCAGATGCCACCACCTTGCTCACACCAAAGCCGACAATAACCTGAGATGGTTTCATCAAAGTCAGAGTAAAATTGCAAGGCATTGAGTTTGCAAAATAAAACACTAAAAGGTAAACTGAATGCAGCTTTGAGCTCAGCAGAGTCTGCAACCACCCCCGCTTAGTACTATAAGGCATTGACGTTCTGACACCACTTTCTTGAACATTTGAACTAGAATCCTTCTCTGAAACATCTCATAAATCTGATTGGAGCCCTGGAGGCGTAGCACTCCCAGAAAAAAAAAAGAAACCTAAAAAAACAGTGCACATCAAAGTTCAAACTAGTGGTTGGTTACCTCCCCCGGGACGATGTCGGGGACGTATGACGGCCTCTCGTGCTTGCTCATGCGGCCGCGCATATAGGGGTCGCAAGATAGATAGAGGTTCTTGAGCACCACCGCGGTCGACCCCGGCGCCACGACCAGGTGCGTGGCGCCGGCCACGGCTTCCATGTCGTCCTCGGAGGGGAAGCCCGTCACGTATCGCTTCAGGATGACCCTACGGTTGGGCACCTCCGCAGCTGCCGCTGCCATAGGCGCCGAAATCGAGCCTCCCTAGTCCCTAGTTCGATTTCCGCTGGGACGCTGGGAAAGTGGAAATGTGGAATGGATGAGTGGTCCGCAAGGCTGGGACGACAAGGCGAAGAAACCACGATGATAGCTGGCAACAAATACAGCATTGGTTTCACACGGGACAGCGTTGCAGGGGCTTCTGGAAAGCCGATGAAAGCGGCCTGCAACTGCAAGGCAAAGCCAAATAAATTTTTTTATTCCGTAGAAACAAACACATATTTTCACGCCAAACATCAGACGAATCCTAGATCCAGCTCTCTGTTGCAGCGTACCTTGGAGCCTGACCATGCCGGACAAACCCGTGAAGGATACCGGACGGTCCGGTGACGGACAGAGTTTCGCGTGAAACCTAGATAAACCTCCCGAGAGAGACCTCGGTATGGAGGATCGATACTAGGGTTTGCTCTAGCGTCGGCAGGCCATCTAGAGTAGAGAATCGATACTAGGGTTTGCTCTAGCGTCGGCAGGCCATCTAGAGCTCCTTAAGAGGTTTACAGGAGAAGATGGTCTTGAGTCTTGTACGAATCGAAATCCCTGAGATCTCGTATAAAACATGAGATTCTTTTCGGATTTGACTATACACCTAGGAATGGATATACATCCAAATCCAATGACAACAATCCAATTAAATTCCAACAAATTTTACATACTCATCCAATCCAATCCAAACATTACCTTCATCCGTCCAATCCAATCCATTTAATCCTATTCCTAGACCTGCACATGTATCTTCCCCGCGACCTCTTTCCCGTGCGCATCTCGCTCCGGCGCTCCCCCAGCCACTCCTGGCATGCCGGCGACGCTTCTCCCCGCAGCGCATCTCGCTCCCTGCAGGCTGCAGCCACTCTAGGATTCCTGGCGACACGCTCCTACAGCCACTCCTCCTCGCTTTCGAGGCGGCATCGCACATCTGCTGTTTCCTGGACAGGTGGGAGGCGGCCAGCATACACCCCTCGCCGTCGCAGGTTCTCGCTGAGGCTGCAGGTCGCGATAGCAGCTCGCTCCTCTTCCTACCCGTGATCGAGGTCGCAGGGTGGCCTTCTCCCTCCTGCTGCTGGTGCTGAGGAGACATACAAGCCTGCTTTTCCTATGCAGTTCGTCCGCTGTTGTTGGCCTGGACCTGCTCTCAGCCATGGGCAGGCAGCATCCGTCTGCTGCTATTGGTTTGCACACATGACCACGCATAGGTCTCGCTGGGACATGGCGCCGATGGACAACCACCAAATCCAACGAAATCCAACGTTATAGGATTTTTAGACAGATGGATGTCCACATCCAAACAACTCCAAATCCAATAGAATTAAGTGCTAATGTCCAATTGGATTTTGGACAAAGCTTCATCCATTCCCAGGTCTAACTATACCGGACTGTCCAATACACCCCACTAGATTGTCCGGTGGCGGTAGCTAGAACAAAACTGCCCAATTTGATGCTCAACATATGTCTCATACTTTTAGTAAAGGTCATGAACTAAAAACAACAGAAATAACTGCATCATCGAAACCCAACAAATATCTCATAATATATCAGTTCCGAAGTAAACTAAACCTCCGATGTAATACATCGGTCTTCTTTCAAGCATCTTGCCACATACTTGATAATAGCTCTTCAAGATGCGATCATTTAATGCCTTGGGCAGCTGGTTACCTCGCAAATCGTCTAACATATAAGCATTACCAGAAATTAGACTTTGTATGGATCTTCCCAGCTTGGAGACCACTTCCCGAATTTTCTATCTTTGGTCTTCAATGATAGCACCGTCTTCCATACCAGATCTCTAACCTGAAAAGACTTGGTCTTCACTTTTTTGTTGTATGCTTTTGGCAACCATGACCTTGTCTTTCTCAATCTCCCTTAGAGCCATCGTCCTTTTGTCGGTTACTTCATCAATATTATCCATCATCAAATCATGGTACTCTTCAACAGTCAAGTCATTCTCCTTGGCAAACCTACAAGCATCCAAGTTCACCTCCATAGGTAACATAGCATCCTGGCCATACACAATCTTAAAACGAGAAACTTTAGTAGCACGGTGCTTAGATATCCCATGAGCCCATAAAGCTTTAGACAATACTTCATGCCAATGCCGAGGGTGATCGGCGATTTTTTTCTTAATAAGGTTGATAACTACTTTATTACTAGACTCGGCCTGACCATTGGCCTGAGCATAATATGGAGAAGAATTGAGCAATTTGATCTTATACAGTTTGGAAAATTCACGCACCTCTTTAGACATAAAAGAAGCACCCTGATCCGTAGTTAAGGTTTGATGAATACTAAATCTATGAATAATATGGTCAGTAATGAAATCGATTACCTCCTTAGGCGCCATGAACACAAACCGATGCCCCTTAAAAGATGATGGATGAATCTCCCCAATAAAGTCTAAGCCCCATCCTCTGAAAGGCCAATGCTTGATGATGGGATGCAGCTTAGCAGCAGGAACCATCTACAGATCTCCAAATTTCTGGCACACCAGACATCTCTTGTAGTATTTAAAACAATCGGCAATCATACTAGGCCAATAGAACCCAGCTCTTCTCAAAAGCCACTTCATCTTTAAAACCGATTGATGAGTACCACAGACACCTTCATGCACCTCTGCCATAGCTAATACAACATCATCAGATCCAAAACATTTAAGCATAACACCACTAACAGTTCAGCGGTACAAGTCATTATCAATCAAAGCATATTTAAAAGTAGCTCATCGAATTTTCTTATCTGTCCTAGGATCACGTAAATAAGTAATAAAGGGTATCTTCCAATCGTCCTCACAAGCCACAACAGCTGCTGGATCCCCAAGCATCAGAATCATACCAGAGTCCATCCCACCGGACAGTCCGGTGGGTTTTGTCAGATAATCCGACATGCCAAACAATCCGGTACATCCCACCAGACAGTCCGGCGTGTGCACTGCCAGCACACAGGCCATACCAAGCATCGGTTTTTCAGAGATATGAAACTTTCCTTTAAACACTCGATAACCAAATGCTTCACATGCCAAATTATTAGCCCTGAAATTGTCAGTTCTAAATACATGATGAATTTCAAATTCATCAAAGCAACGAATGATATCCCAACACATTTCAAGATACAAATTTATAACCCCATCCTAACATTGACATTCACCCGAAACTTGCTGGACTACCAGCTAAGAATCCCCAAAGGCCTTCACATACCTTACACCCATGGATTGTAACAATTCTAAACCGAATAAAAGCGCTTCATATTCGGCATGATTGATTATTAGTGCAATAAAATTCTAATCAGCTAGAGAAATCAAAAGTAGCACCTCTCGGTCAAATCAACACTACACCAACACCTCGCCCTTCATCACAAACTGATCCATCAAAATAAAGCTTCCACGGGGTAACAGTGACATAAGCTATATCTAGTTCACAATTTTCATTAATCCGATGTTCTACTATAAAATCAGCTACAACTTGACCTTTTATAGATTTCAGAGGTTCATAAGCCAAATCATATTCTATCAAAGTATATGCCCACTTTTCAACTCTACCACTCATGATGGGATTATGTAACATGTACTTACTAACATCGGTTTGACAAGCAATTACATAAGAACTAGATAGCAAATAATATCTCAACTTAGTACACGCATAAAACAAACATAAACATAACTTTTCAATAAACATGTACTTGTTTCAACATCAATCAATCTCCGACTCAAATATGTGACCACATGCTCCTTGCGTTCGGTTTCTTGAGTCAAAACAGCACCAATTGCTTTATCTTCAGCGGCGACATATAACTTGAAAGGTTCACATACCAAGTGCTTGACAAGAGTTGACTTGTCCGATTTCCAGTTTCTTAGTGTGGGTAAAGAAGGTTTTATTCCTGTGATGTTAGAGCCATTGAGAATCGGCGGAATCATATTAAGTAAAAACAATGTATACATCAGCAGGGAGTAATGGCAGTAAGGGAGAAGACAAGATGAAGTCCAGGCAGCAGGCAGCTCCTGCATTGACGCCAAACAGTCAGGTACCTCTTACTGGACTATCCGGTGAGGCGCCAGATTGTCCAGAAGGTCCAGTCCGGTGAATGCCAGAAAGCTGGTTGTAATTTTAATTTTGATCCTTTTGTAATAGAGGAGTTTAAGGACTTAGATAAGTTAGGATAGGGGTTTACATCGGCTGATCCTCTAGATGAGGTAGATATAGGTGCTGGTTCTATTCCAAGGTCGACATTTGTAAACAAGAACCTAAAATCCGATTCTAGGAATAAATTGATCGGGTTGTTACGGGAATATGTTGATTGTTTTGCTTGGAATTATACTGAAATGCCTGGATTAAGCCATGACATAGTGGAACATCGGCTGCCCATTAAGCCTGGGTTTCGACCTTTTAAACAAAAGCTACGACATTTTGGTTCTTATATCTATCCTCGCATTAAAGATGAGATTCACTGGTTTTTCGAAGCCAATTTTATTAGACCTTGCAGGTATGCTGATTGGGTGTCTGATATTGTGCCGGTAGAGAAGAATGATTCCGACAAAATATCGTGGATTTCTAGTATATATGGAACGGAGTAGATTGTCAAAGTGCAGTTGTTGCATGCGGCGAGGAACGTCCGGCGCCGCGTTAAGCAGGGATGTAGAAAGCTGCGCGCCGTGAGGAGTGCAGGATAATGACTCTATTTTTCATCTTTTCATTTCTTTTATTAATAATTTTATTCTAGTTAAACACGGGCTCAGATTTAATTGGGCTCTTACCTCCTAAGAAGCAATAGGTGTACCGTAGCAATGCCATGGCGGCCTTACCTTAGCTAGTTGCCATTGTTGCCATACACACCATGATAACATGATCCAACTCCATACACCTTCGAGTGATGCTGTTCATCCCTTAAGCAAGAAGCTTTAGTCTCTGTCTCTATGTCTACTACTGTAAAACACTAGTTCGTGCGTCGCACTCTGCTGCGGTCGTGTGTCTGGTCTGTTGCACCGCGCAAATCCATCTAGGCCCTGCTAGCTATGGTTGCAGCAGCATTTGTCACCCGCATCTAGAAGCCTGCGAGTCCCAACATCCGTGTTGTGGCCCTCTGCCTGAGTCCCTGCTCCCACGTGGCCCTACGTGCAAATGCTGCTGTGCTACAACTCTTTGCCCCCACTGGATTGGCCCGCATCGGCGTCGGCGCAAATCACCACTTGGTGCCTGGGTCCTTAACCCGCATCCACCAGTCCTCAACTCCTCATGGCTTCCTCATCCTTGCTAAAGTGAGAGGGAAAAGGGAGGGAAAAGAGAGGAGGGAGAGAGGCGGTGGCGGATGCATGCCGGAGCCGCTGCGGAGGAGATTGGGATGATGGATGCTTGCGTGAGGAACTGAGGAGGAGCGGTAGCTGCCCGCTACGGAGAAGAGGCTAGGGAGTCGGGATGGATTGGAGCTACATGCGTGGATTGGACCTACCAGTGATGAAGAGAGCATGGGTAGGTCTGGCAAGTGGCCACATGGATTTGCTGGAGCCCGGATGCCTTGTTTTGCTTGGAGAGAGCACATCTATCTAAGGATGTTAGAATATTCTTTTGGGTGTTGATGAGTTTTTTTAGGAGGACATTGCTGATTTGGCTTCTTATCGGTCGACTGATAATTTTATTACCAAGCTAGCTAAAGCTATATGTCCCGTAACAAGGCACGGGTACTCTGCTAGTTGCACATAATGGAAGACAGTGGTGAGAACATATTATTTATCGAGTTCAATATTCATCTAATTTCTCAAAACAAGTTAACCTTCTATTCTCATTATCTAATGATGAAAGAAGAATCAAGATGGTTTAATTTCTTTCTGATTTTTCTACAATATTGTTACGCGATTTTCAATATAATGCAGGGGAAGTATTAGTGTTAGGGCCCTAGGCCAGCCCCTGCTGCAGCCTTGCCGTCGCCTGAGAAGATGAACAGAACACACCCTAGGAACGCACACGCACGCGAGAACACACTGGATTGGTGCGGCAAAACTAACCGCTTTTTTCCGACTCTATTGCTTGGAATATAAAGGACTACAATTGCTGAATACATCGTGGCCTTGATCGACCACCTCGCCCGAGCTTCTCGCCATGATCTCAACGACGACGCGCCATCCCACGTCTCCTCCATCATGCCGAGTTGCCCGGGCGGCAAAAACAGAAAATGGCCCCGCGCGAACGCAGCGCGCGTCAAGCCCGACTCGATGCACATGCAGCCGCTAATTCAGCTCACGATGTGCCTACCTAAATTTGTACAGACTCTGAATTAAACATGCTAAAGATAGGCGCCTGATTTTGCACTCGAGTTACCTGACAATCTCCCCCTAAGTCAGTGCATGATCAGGCGAGTTTGATGACCCCAATTCTTCCGCGAAGCTCCTGGAACACCTTCCTTCCGAGCGGCTTCGTCAGGATGTCAGCGAGCTGATCTTGAGTGCCCGCGAACTCGATGTTGATGTCCCCCCTTTCAGCACATTCACGAATAAAATGGAATCTCGTGTCTATGTGCTTGCTCCTGTCATGGAGCACCGGATTCTTGCTCAATGCGATGGCAGACTGATTGTCCATCTTCAGCTCAGGCGCGGGAACCTTGCTGCCAGTGACGTCCTCGAGCAACCTCCTGAGCCAAACGGCCTGGCACGCTGCCGCTGCTCCTGCAATAAACTCCGCCTCACACGATGATAGCGCCACCACGCGCTGCTTCTGTGAGAGCCATGTCACCGGGTTCCCACCAAGGAAGAAGATCACCCCTGTCGTACTCTTCCGGCTGTCCACGTCGCCGGCCATGCCGCTGTCGCTGTAGCCAAGGAGGTTGAGCTCGCCTCCGTTGTTGGTGTAGTGCAGGCCGTGATCACACGTGCCCTTGATGTAGCGCAGCAACTGCTTCATGGCTGCCATGTGTTCCATCCTTGGCTCCTCCATGAAGCGGCTCAGGTACCCGACGTCGAACGAGAGCTCCGGCCGAGTGTGCAGCAGGTACCGCAAGCTGCCGATCAAACTGCGGTACATTGTTGCATCCACCGTCGGTGAGGTCCCTTGCTTCGACAGCTGCAATCTGACCTCCATCGGCGTCGCGCACGCGTTGCATCTCCCCATGCCTGCCTTCTCGAGCAATTTGGTGGCGTACGCGCTCTGGCGCAGCTCGATTCCGCGCCGCCCTTGCTTGACCTCGATGCCCAGGTAGTATGACAACGGGCCGAGATCACTCATCTTGAAGAGCTTTCTCATTTCACCCTTGAACACCTCAATCTCCGACTGTTGCTCCCCCGTGATCAGCAGGTCGTCGACGTAGACGCCCACCAGGAGCCGCGACGCCGCTGCGCCGCGCATGTAGAGGCCATGCTCGCACTTGCTCTTAGTGAACCCGAGCTCGTGCAAGCTGGCATCTAGCTTGGCGTTCCACGCCCTTGGAGCTTGACGAAGACCATAGAGCGCCTTGTGGAGCCTGAGCACCTTGCCCTCGTGCCCAGCAGCGGTGAACCCCGGAGGTTGCGCGACGTAGACCTCCTCCGCGAGCTCGCCATTGAGGAACGCCGATTTGACGTCCATATGGTGCACGGACCAGCCGCGGTGCGCCGCCACGGCTAGTACCACACGTACCGACTCCATGCGCGCGACAGGAGCGAACACCTCCTCGAAATCAACTCCTTGGCGCTGCACATAGCCCTTCGCGACGAGCCTCGCTTTGTGCTTGACGATCTCGCCGTGTTCATCGCGCTTCAGCTTGAAAACCCACTTCAGCCCGATCGCGCGGTGCCCCCTTGGCAGGTCCACCAGTGACCAGGTTTTGTTCTCCTCAATGGAGGCCATCTCCTCCAACATGGCCATGCGCCACTCCATGCTTGCCTTGGCCTCCTCCACCGAGGCCGGCTCATCGCCGATCGCCATCAGGAGCTCTTGAGTGAGTTCTCTGTCAGCAAGGCCTGGTGGCGTCCCGTGACCAAGGACGTTGTCCATGGTCCGGAACCGTAGTGGCGCGTCATCGTCATGATCCTCATCAAGATCGAGCTCCCCGGTTGGCGGCGTCGCGAACTGCACCACAGATGGTGCTCCTGTTGTCGTAGGCGCAGCCGGTGTGCGTGGCTCAGACCCGCACGTGGGCATCGCCGCGTTCGTTGGAGCAGTGGCCGGCGAGGGTGGTGTCGGAGTAGCTGGCGGCGTAGCAGTTCCCGCCCGACCTCCGGCGTCGTGTCGCGCTCCCCCGACGGTCACGAACTCGATGCAGAACGGCTCGTCCTCGTCGCCTGGTCCTGCTCCCTTGTCATCGCCCCAGTCCCAGGGACGGCTTTCCTCAAACACGGCGTCGCGCGACACGTAAACGCGCCGCGAGACTGGATTGTAGAACCTCCACGCCTTGGTCCCCACTTCATAGCCGACAAACACCATTGGAGTACTCCGATCCTCCAGCTTGGAGAGGTGCTTGCCGCCGGCCTTGACGTGTGCAACACACCCAAAAGTGCGAAGAAAATGGACCGGGGGCTTGATGCCATGCCATACCTCGTAGGGGGTCTTGCCATCGACACTCTGGGTGGGTGACCGGTTCAAGATGAACACCGCCGTAGTCACAGCCTCCCCCCAGAACCAGCCGGGCATGGACATCGCCTTCATCATGCTCCGCGCCATCCCCATCACCGTTTGATTGCGCCGCTCCACCACTCCGTTCTGCTGCGGCGTGTAGGGCGCGGTGTAGTGCCTCTGGACTCCCTCTTGCACGCAGTGCTCGACGAAGGTGCGCGCCGTGAACTCGCCGCCGCGATCGGTGCGCAGCGTCCCGAGCTTCCTCCCGGCCTCAGCCTCGGCGCCCGCCTGGAACGCCGTGAACACCGTGAACGCCTGGTCCTTGGTGCTCAGGAGGATTAGCCACATATAGCGACTCAAGTCATCGACGAGGAGGAAAAATAGCTTGTTGCCGCTGGGCGTCGTCGGCGACACCGGGCCGCAGAGATCGCCGTGCACCAGCTGCAGTTTGTGCGCCGCCCGGTACTTGGCCTCGGTTGGGAACGCGAGGCGGTGCTGCTTGCCGGCGAGGCAGCTGTCGCACACCTGGTCCACGTGCTCGATCTGCGGCAGTCCCCGCACCATCTCCTCCTGTGCGAGACGCCGCAGCCCCCTGAAGTTGAGATGCCCATACCTGGCGTGCCACCGCCACGCCGTGCTCGTACCTTGCGCTGCCAGGCACACCGGCTTGGCAATGTCGAGGTTGAGAATGTACAGGCGATTTGGCCCGCGAGGCACCTTGGCGAGCAGCCGCCGGCGTTGATCCCAGACCTTGAGACACCCCTGGTGCAGCAAGATCTTGAAGCCGGCTTCCTCCATCTGCCCAAGGCTGATGACGTTCGCGGTGAGGCGCGGGATGTGGTAGACGCCGCCGAGCGCCTGATGTTCGCCGTTCTTGCACTTGAACAGGATCGTCCCACGCCCCTCGATGCCGGCCACCGAGCCATCCCCGAAGCGCACGGAGCCGTGGATGCCGGTGTCGAGCTCGGAGAAGGCCGAGCGCACGCCCGTCATGTGGTTTGTGGCTCCCGTGTCGAGGATCCACTCTGTGTGGCCGCCGCCCCCTTTGTCGTCAAGCTGCACGTACAGCCTGCTCTCGTCGAGGTGGACACCAGACGAGGTGGACCGCGCCGCCTCCGTCGATGTCGTGGTGGCGATCGTCGTCGTGGCCACCAGGAGGGCTTGCTCGCCCTCGCCGCCCTCGGTTTGCGCCACGTGTGCCTGCTCGTCGCGCTTCTTCTTGCGGCACTCACGTGCCCAGTGGCCCTTCTTGCCACAGTAGCGGCACTCGTTACCCGCCACGGTACCCCCGTCGTGGCCGGATCTGCCGCTGCCGCCGCGTCCGCCACCGCGTCCGCGACCGCGTCCCCTCTTGCCCGATGCCGGCTCCTTGCCGCGCTCCGAGCCAGTACTGCCTGAGCCGCCGCTCGAGCCACCGCCTGAGCTGTTCCCCGATCCTGCACCGGTGAGCTGGAGCCGCGATGAGATGCGCGCGACCAGTTCATCCTCGGTGAGGTTGAGCTTGGCGATGGTGTCGTTGCCGCTGTAGCCGTGGCGCTCCTCCGTGGCCTTCAGGCGCCCTATCAACTCCTCCACAGAGACCTCCCCTAGATCTAGGAGAGTTTCAATCGAAGAAGCGATTTGTTCAAACCGTGGTGGGAGCGCCTGGAGAAATTTGCGGACGATCTCCTCCTCCTTGAGTCCGTCGCCGAGCACCGCGAGCTGGTTCGCGATGCGGTTGATGCGGATGCCGAAGTCGTCCACCGTCTCCCCGTCCTTGAACTTGAGCGAGTCGAACTCGCGCCGCAGTGTACTCGCCTTCGCCTTGCGCACGCGGTCGACGCCGACGTTCATCAGCTTGAGCGAGTCCCACGCGTGCTTGGCGGTTGGCTTGTTGGCGATCGTCCCCATCAGCTCCGCCGGGACGGCCTTGGTGAGGACCTCCAGCGCCATGCGATCCTCGGTGACGTCGTTGGTGCCGAGGGAGACCGCGATCCAGAGCCCGCGCGCCTGCAGCATGACGCGCATGCACGCGGCCCAGTCGTAGTAGTTGGAGCGCGTCAATGTGGGGAAGGATCCGTTGCTCGATATCTCCTTGGTGACGCGGTGGATGACCAGTGCGCCCGATCCGCCGCCGCTGCCGCTGCCGCTGCCTCCTGGCGGCGTACTCCCCCCGCGGGAGTATCGTGGCGGCGTGGTTGATCGCCGTCGCGGCATGCCGAATGCCCACGCGATCGCTTGGTCCCTTGTCCACCGGTGGTAACTGGCTCTGATACCAATTGTTAGGGCCCTAGGCCAGCCCCTGCTGCAGCCTTGCCGTCGCCTGAGAAGATGAACAGAACACACCCTAGGAACGCACACGCACGCGAGAACACACTGGATTGGTGCGGCAAAACTAACCGCTTTTTTCCGACTCTATTGCTTGGAATATAAAGGACTACAATTGCTGAATACATCGTGGCCTTGATCGACCACCTCGCCCGAGCTTCTCGCCATGATCTCAACGACGACGCGCCATCCCACGTCTCCTCCATCATGCCGAGTTGCCCGGGCGGCAAAAACAGAAAATGGCCCCGCGCGAACGCAGCGCGCGTCAAGCCCGACTCGATGCACATGCAGCCGCTAATTCAGCTCACGATGTGCCTACCTAAATTTGTACAGACTCTGAATTAAACATGCTAAAGATAGGCGCCTGATTTTGCACTCGAGTTACCTGACAATTAGAACCTAAATGCATTTAAGTCAAGAAAAAACTAGAGAGCTTGTGAAAAGGTGTTGGTTAACAGAGGTTCTATGCACGGACAATCTCGGAAATGAATATTTTTGATGACATCATAGTAATAAAGTATTATATGACTTTCAGCTGGATGGAAGGCGTACCACCCTAATTCTGTTTTATGATGAAATTGATTATTCTGTTTTAGCAATTGGCTCCTGTAAGATTTGCATATATATTCCGTTTCCCTTTTTGTTTGTTCCTTTATAAGACATCATTTTCAATTGGGATAAATGCAACAATCAAGAAAGGAAATGGAATAGCTAAAGCAAGAATCTATAAAACTCAAGGAACATATGTTTGACATTAAGATCCCTACCTAGACTTGGTGTCCTCCTGCAAGTGGTTGATGTGAACTTTGAGATGCCTTAACGAAAAGAGTCAAAGTATCAATGATTCTATTCTGAATGATATCGCCCCAACCCATAGAACAATGTCAATAACATATCGGAGCAGGCTTGTCAAAGCAAGAATCCAATGTTGGGTAGCTTCCAATTGCCAACTGGCCTGGTAGGCTTGCAGGAGGCCATGCTTCTAGTGGAAGAATAAGTTCCATTAAAAGGACCTGTAAATAACCTTCCCAGCTTCCACCCCTGCATCATTGCTAGGAACACTGTACTGAATTGTCGAGAGGCCTGCATATGTCAACCTATGATATCACTGGAAAACATCTTCTCTACTCACAGGCTAGGCTACAGCTATCGATATATTTAGAGTTGACATGTTCAGTAAAAAAAAAAAAAAGAGATGACACATTGATCCGTAATCGAGATACACGTTCGGTACAAAAGATGTAGTTGCCAAGTTTGTCAAGAAAAAAAGAGCCAACGTGTCTCCATCAGATCTCATGTTCCGTAAGAAAAGAGATCACGTCCCCGGTGGTTAGTTATTGATAATTATCCAGTTATTTATATTGAGTTTGAATAAATAGTTTTTAATTAATTTTGCCTAGAAAGTAATACCTCGTTTTAATCACTTAGATTTAATAAAATAGACGGCTCACGGTTGTTTCGGTTTACGTGGCACTTGCCTATCTAAGATAGAGTCCAGAGAATTATATATCTATTGTAACTGGTGTCCATATATAAGGACAAAGATATGTAATATGTATGGTTGTCTCAAAAATACCGGTAAAACATATTAGTAATCTCGTGGCTTGACATACAGCGAAACTTCCTACTCACAAACTTATCCGTTTGGAACTGATATGGCTATGCTAGGATATTCTTGACAAGATTTGCTTGCCGTGGAATATATTCTATATGGATGGAAAAGTCCGTGCAATGTATCTGATGCAAATTTCAACAGCCAACAGGTCCGGCTAGCACTATCTGAGATCCCTCCTCTCTTACCGCATTATAAATACTTGGTGCAGGCCTGCCTGAATGTCAAACCAAAACAAGTTGTAAGTTCATTCATGGGCGGACATGTGAAGAGGGGAGCCTTACATGGAGATGAGGAGCCCTATCTCCCTTAGCCAAGAATGGCTTGCCTATCTCCATTATTTTGTTCATCTGTGAGCTAGCCCTCATGATGGATGAAATGTGGATGATGGCAGGCCATTCTGGCTAAGTGAGTGATTCTCTTCCACCATGCTAGGCTTGCCCTCTTTCTAATTCTCAGCTTCTTTCTGATTCTTAGTTTTCCCCTTTGATGTCAAATATAAGTTATTAGGTATGTGATTCACTTATTGGCTGTTCAGATTATTCATTGCCCCTTTAGAAGCAAGATTTGGAGAATCCAGAGCAATTGACGCAAATATAAAGTGCCAATTCCTTTTTATATGTCGTTTCGGAATGTGGTAGTTTAGGGATTGTTTCGATCTGGTTGTTCTCCGTTCTTCACTATTTGAAATTGGTCATCAACTTTATCTTTTACCAAAGATGGGCATATGCGACAATGACAGTCCTAGAACATGAATGTTTGATAGTAGAGGGGTTATAACAGACTTCCTGTCCCAATGAAACAATCATTTCTGTAATTTTTTTCGATAAAGGAAGCAATTTTATTGAACCAAGAGCGTTATATCAAGGTGATACAAAATTCTTGGAACCACTTCTGGCTTCTGCCTATAAAAAACACTCGGCCTAAAATTATATATATATATATATATATATATTTATATATACTAGTAGCAGCCAATCCTATGACTAGACCGCCAGTCATGTATCCAAGTAAAAAAATCTGTAGCGACCTTTCCCAAGCGTTGCGACGCCTCCAAAACCAAAGCCTGGTGTTGTGGCCTCTGGAGCACAGCCCAAGTGTGCAGCCAATGGGTAGTGGCCAAAGTAACGTGCACATGAGAAAAAAAAGATTTTCTTTCAAAGATAAAATCATTTATATTTAGCCAAATTGTCCAACAAGTGGTTGTTGCACCTAAAAGAGCAAGCGATCTAAAGGTTTTATTAAAACCCTCCAGTCAGCTCCCAAACATATGCACTACACTTATCGGTTTTGGCACTCCCAACGCCATTATAGTTATATCCAAGACCGCCTGTGCAAATCGGCAATTGAAAAATAAGTGTTCAATTGTCTCATCTTTATGACATTAGCAGCAAGTTTTGCTTCATTGCCATCTTCTTTTAGCCAGATTATCTTTTGTTAAGATTACCCCTCTACGAAGGTACCATAAAAAAATCTTTAGATTAAGCAGGGCTCTAATTTTCCATAAGCGGCTGTTCATATTGGGTGAATTATTTTGGATTAGGGCTAGATAAAGAGATTTCACTGAGAACTGGCCATTTTGACGTAAATTCTAGCGGAAAATGTCTGGGTTTTCATCTAACTGTATATTAGCAATTCGTGGTAAGAGATCATTCCCCACTACTAATTTGTGTCTTATGAGATTCCGCCTCGAAGAGATACTAAGTGGATTAGAGCAAAGGACTTCTACAACAGTACGTTACTTGTGTCAGACTATACTATAAAGACTAGGATATTGGTCCTTCAGTGGGTTTTGCCCAATCCACTTATCTTCCCAGAACCGTAATTGTGATCCATCTCTAACAACAAAGGATCAGAAGCGAAGGAAATCTTCCTTCACCTTCATTAGACTTGACCAAAAATGGGAGTCTCTTTGTTTCCACTCGGCTTGCACAAGTGGTTTGGATCCAAGATATTTGTTTCTAAGTAATTGTTGCCATGTGCCATCTGTAGTAAGGATTTTAAACAACCATTTGCTCAGCAGTGCAGCATTCTTAACCTGTAAGTCAATGATCCCAAGGCAGCCTTGATCCTTGGGTTGACATAAAATGTTCCATTTAGCAAGGCGGTATTTCTTCTTCGTTTCGTCTCCTTGCCGGTAGAACCTAGATTGAAAGTAATCCGGTTTATGGAGTACCCCCTTAGGTATGGCAAAGAATGACATCATGTACATGGGGAGACTACTCAGCACTGAATTAATTAGTATTAATTCGATCAAACCTTCTAGTGCCAGCAAAAGAATATAACTTTAGTTACAAAAGATTTTACAGTGGTTGGAAAGGTACCCACTGGTATTACTCCTTTTTAATTTTTTAGGCTCAATTATTGAATAATCAAATAAATAAGGAAGTATCGGAGATACTGCATATTTCTGAACTGTTGAGCTGAACGGCTCTCATTTTTCCGTAAAAAGTTGGAATAGGTTATACAACCAGTTTTAACTCTCATTTATATTTTTTTGGTGTCATATATATAGTTCAGCATTTCTTTCTCTCTTTTCTTTCTCTTTTCTTTTGCAAACATCTTTTTGGTGCATTAAAAGGAAGAAATCAGATGAAAGTTATCTAGTTCATCCCTCTTTGGTCTAGGCCGACAGCTTGCGCCTCGAGGCTAGCACAATCTACTCAGATGACAATCAAAATATTATCTCATCTTCCTTTGGTTGCTCTGTCACCTCTCTCTCTCTCCTTCCGAGGATGTGTTTTTTCTTCTCTTTGCTGTTGGCCACTGCAAATTTCGTTTATCTTGTGATTCCATTAGCCTCCTCCTTCAATCTCTTCTCAGTGCTCCAGCTGCTTCTTTCCATGTCCTAGATCTGGAAGACCGAATTTTCAAGTTCTATGTCTCTTGCAAAGAAGTTGGATTTCGTGTTTATGCTCTCGGTATTCAGATTACCGATCTCTTTAAAGCCTCCTTTTTCCTCTACAATCCTGATGGTCTTGCTAGAGCTCGGTTCTTCACAAAGTTGGACCTTGGGCCTCAGTATGAATGGGTTCAAGTCACCCCAAAGAAAAAGAGATCATATGCAGATGTGACTACGGCGTCTTCATCGCGCCTTTCACATTTGCGTTCTCATTCTATTTCTGTATTTGATCAGAACTGTTTAAATTTGCCACCTCGCAATGCCTCTTTTTTTGATCGGATCAGGAAACCATCCCAAATTTGGGTGCCGGCGAAGAACAAGGAATAGGGGATTTTAGATTCAATTTTCAAACGGAATTCATCTCAGCCATCAATTTTGGGTGCTGTTACTGTTTGTGTCCATTGCCTATCAATCTATCGCCAGGGCATCGGCGTAAAGCTTGCAATAACCCTATCCGTTGCTTTGCATGCTTTGACTGGGGCCACATTTCAGAGTGCCTTCACTCACGGTCCAAGCAGTTTCACTCTCGATCCATTCTGTTCAAGGATATGATTTCTCGCGACTGTTTTGCTTCCAAATATGGCCCATGCACATTTAAGGTGAATTCCTTCCTGGTTCAGTGGTATCACGATTGATCCTCTTGGGCCATCTGTAAGTCAGCCACCGGTCTTTAATTCTTGGTTGCCCGTCGTCTCTGGTTTCCACAACACCTGAGCTTCCACTTGAGAGCCAATGGACCGGCTCCATTGCCTCTAGAGTAATGAGTGATTGTCAACAGTAGCAAGACCCAGAAGGACTTGGGCACAAGACCTCCGATGGACAGGAGGCCCTCCGATGGACTGGAGGTAGAGGAATGTCCTCCGAAGGACTGGAGGCATGCTCGGTGTCTGTCGGCCATGGGAGTTCGGTACACGGAGGAGCGGCACGAGGATGGCAGGAGTAAGTCCTTCGAAGGACTGCAAGGCTTCCCCGATAGACAGGGGATGCTGGGCACCACCGCGGTGCTCCAACCCGAATACGTGGCGCGAAGGCATGCGATGGAGGCTTTGGCGGCTTCGGCTCAAAACCGCCACCCAAGCTACCCAAGCCTTGGTGAGTTGGGCCACGACTCGCTAAGATAGAGAAGATGGGCTAAATCCGGCCCAGGGTGAGACTTCCTAAAGTTTCCCAGTTTCTGACTTCAAAACCGGGGGCGGATCGCGGATTGGACTACTACCCACGTGGAGAACATCCGAGGATTGCGTGGAACTTCCGAAGATCAAGACTTCATCGTGGTCGTCCGTCCCAAAATATCCTGTAATCTTTCGTTTGAGTCCTTAGGGTTTGTCTAGTTGTAGGGACCTAAGTGTAAAACTATCTAAATAGCACTTGGGTATAAATAGGTCCAAGGCAGGTCATTAGTGTCTCTCTAGGCTGCTAGGATTAGTCTTTACTTTGTGATTTTCGTCCTCAAATCCAGAGCTCCATTGTTAGGGAGGTTAGAGTAGGATTTAGCTTCCTAATCATGAGGGAAGGTGGGGGTGGTTGCTTGGGACGAATTTCTGCTTGTATGCTGAATCTTTAGACCCATCTTGGGCACTTAATCAAAGCAAATTCATGTAACAACCTTGTGTTTTTCTCCTCCTCCTCTCTCTTTGGTTTTTGGGTTCAATCCTTGGCTTTTGGGTGTTTGTGTTGGCCAAGCTTGAATCCCTTTCCTTGCTGATGTTTTGGACTTGCCAGGATGTGGAGGTCATGACTTAGTTCATCTCAATCCTGCTGGATTGCCACGAGCAAGCCTCCTTTGTGTTTTCCCCTTTCTTGCCCAAAGATTGCTATTTCACGAGATCTGATATTCCTGTTGATTCCGTGGTCACTTTGTGTTAATTTTTTGGGAAAAGCTTTGGAATGGGTTCCAGATAGCCTGTGCAAGATTTTGTGAAGTTTGCACAAGGTTTGGTCAGGTTTGGGTTTGAAAATGCCCTTTCTACGACTCTACCAGACAATCCGGCAAGGGCCACAGGACAATCCGGTTCCACCGGATAGTCCGACAGAGCCTACCGGATAGTCCGGTGTGACGCGCTGTCCAGGCCTTGCCACCGGACAGTCCGGCAGCAGGCACTGGATAGTCCGGTTCCACCGGACAATCCGGTCCTGCCAGGGAGCTGTTGTGTTTTTCTCTCTTTGGTTTTTCCGCTGTATTTTTGCTTTGGATTTTTGCATTCCCCACTGTAAGACCATTATTTTTGCTTACTGTGAGTCAATGAGACGCACCTTGGTGCAGTGAGTGTCGTGTGGCGGTTTTGCAAAGTTTCTTTGCCCCGGTGCCATTCTTGGTTGGATCTTGAGTTTTCCTGCATTGGTGCGTATCCTTTCAGTGGATGGCACCCTTGTACAGCTAGGCACGTATCTGTTCCGTAGATGGTGCCTAGTTCTGTTTCTCTTGAGCTTTGTTGAGCACTTCTGGGGGGTTGTGATTTTGAGATTTCAAGTGCTCCTATTCACCCCCCTCTAGTCGCACGTCTCGGTCCTACAATTGGTATCAGAGCTAGTTAGGTTTCTTCATACCTTTACTGGTGAGAAACCAGTAGCGACTATGACTCACTCCGGGAAGATTCCGGTCCTTGGCTCCGATGAATACTCCTACTGGAAGGGTAGGATGAGGGCATTCTTGCTTAGCCAGGGCCAGTACATATGGGATGCTACTCAGAGTGCGAACTTTGTGGTGCTTCCAGTTGCTCAGGGCACTACCCCAGCGATTGTGGCTCAGCATGAGGCGAATGCCAAAGCTGCTAACTTTCTCTTCTTAGGACTTGGTCCGGTTGATTATGAGAGAGTGAGCCACCTCGAGACTGCTTGTCAGATCTGGTCCCTGCTGAGTGCATACCATGAGGGCACAACTACTATCAAGGGGCGTCTCGTTGAGACTTACAGGCGCGAATTTGAAAATTTCATTCAGAAGCCTGGTGAGTCCATCGATGACTTGTTTGGTCATTTTCAGTCAATCATCAACAAGTTGCGCGTTAACTCCAGCCCTGAGAGGATCCCATACACCGATCATCAGCAGGCTATCAAATTGTTGTATGCGTTGGACAGGAAGGTATGGGAGATCAAGGTTAACTCGATCATCGAGTCTGAGGCCTATGACACAATTAGAGTGGAGACTCTTTACAGCAAGCTCAAGGCCACAGAGGTGGATTACAAGTTGAGAGATTCTCTTGCTTGTACTGGCTCCAAGAGCCTGGCCTTGGCTTCTCCCTCCAGTGAGGCCGCTACTAACCCCCAGCTTCACAACTTTTCATTTTCTGCTCTTATGTCTGGTACAGAGGAGCAGTTGGCGTCACTTGGGGATGATGAGCTTTGTCTAGTGTTTAGCCGCTTTCTACGCGCCTATGACAACCGGATGAGTAAGAAGAGGGGCGAGAGGCCCAAGTGCTTCGAGTGTGGAGAGGTCGGCCAGTTCATTGCCGAATGCCCAAACAAGCAGAACGACTACTACAAGAAGGGCAAGAGCCACTCCCGTGACTCCAACAAGTACCACTCTGGCTAGCACGACTACAGCAAGTGTGACCACACCTAGCACCACTTTGGCAAGATCAAGAACTTCAGGAAGGCTTTCAAGAGCTACCAGAAGGACAACCGAAAGCGAGACAAGGTTTTCTTCGCCGAGCTTGGTGGTCTGTGTGGCGGATCGTCCTCCTCCTCCTCATCTTCGTCAAGCTCAAGCGATGAGGAGATCGTCAACATAGCTGAGCTGAAAGTGAGGTGTGAGGGACAACTCAAGGAGTTGGAGGAGCTTAGGGCTAGACCCACGCTTTTGAGTGCGTGCATGGTTTGTCCTACCTTGGAGAGTGAGCATGAGCAGTTGAGAGCTGACCTTGAGGTGTTTTCAGCACCCCCTGACACTTGTGAGAACTATCTCAGTTTGAGGTTGATGTTGGTGGATAGGGGTGCCACCATTAAGAAGTTAGGGAAGTCTGCTCTCTCTGTTCCTTCTCTAGACTGCCCCACTTGTGCTGCCCAGACTTTAGTTCTGGAAGATCTGAGAGAGGAGAAACAGACTTTGGTTGATGATAACAACCGTTTGAGAGAGGTGCTCAGTTGGATGTATGCTAGAGAGCTCCAACTTAGGATGATTTTAGAGAGCACCAAGAGAGCTGAGGGTGATATGAGTGGACTTGGGTTAGGAGAGTGTAGTACTTCGGGTGAGAAGAAGAGTTGACCAATTAAGCTTCAAACTGCCTCCCCTCAGCCTATTCCTACTATTGATGAGGTTTACCATGAGCCTCCCAAGGCTGCCCCAAAGAAGCAATTCTGGACACCCAAGCCCTCACATGCTAAGCTGGACAGAGTAGTGACTGAGATTCTCAAGCCTCTAGTGAGCAAAGAGAGAGTCCAGTAGCCTGTTCCACCCAAGGCTACTACACCTAAGCCCAAGGCCCAGCCTAACCCCACTCCCAAGAGGCCGGTCTACCACTGTGACTAATGCTAGTGGAATGGCCACTTGGAGGAGTTCTGTTTCAGGAGGAAGCGAGTTGAGAGGCAGGAGAGAGGCTGGGGGAACCAGGATCAGTTCTACCCAGGTGGTAGGCAGGATCCTCCTCACCGCGGTAAGATGAGAGACCATTTTGTTCCTGGTGAGAGAGGAGGCAGCCTTCAGGCCTGTGCTCTTGGTGGTGAGAGACGCTTTGCCGGTCGAGCTCCTAGTCATTTTCAGCACGGCTATTGACCTCGTGACCGAGGCTTTGAAGGTAGAGGGTTTGAGAGCTCATGCTTTGGAGGTCGTGGGTACCCAGATAGATGTGATGCTTACTTTGACTATGTTTACCCTACTCTGGAGCAGATGGCTCGGCACTGGTTCAGAAGTTTCACTAACCCTAGTGCCGGACCATTTGCTCACTCTCGCTTTCCTTGATTTTGTAGGATCGAGGCCTGGAGGACATATGGATCATGGACTCCGGCTGCTCTAGGCACATGACAGGGCATGACAGATGGTTCTCCAGCCTCAACCCTGTGAGCACCAAGGAGTACATCACATTCGGGGATAATGGTCAAGGCAAAGTGTTGGGTGTTGGTTCTGTTGCTCTTTCTAGCAAGCTTTCCCTGAGAGAAGTTGCTTTGTTGAGGAATTTTGGGTTCAATTTGGTTTCTACCTCGAAACTTCTCAAGGAAGTGTTTGAGGTTCGCTTTAAGGAGGGTTCTTATTGTGTGCTTGATGCTAAGGAAAACCTTGTTTGTCGGATTTTGCCCTATGGGCAGGTTTTTAAGGTTGACCTTGCATCTATTTCTGGCCCTCCTTGGTGTTTGGTAGCTGGTCCTTCTACTGATATTTGGAAGTGGCATAGGAGGCTTGGCGATTTGAGTTTTGATCTGCTAGCCAGGTTGAGCTCGATGGGTCTGATCCGAGGGTTGCCCGATTTGAAAGCAGAAAAAGACTTAGTATGCCACCCCTGTCGTCATGGCAAGATGGTTGCCGCTTCTCATGCACCTATCAATCAGGTGACGACCTCTTACCCGGGTGAGCTGTTGCATATGGACACGGTTGGTCCTGCTCGGGTACAGTCGGTCAGTGGGAAGTGGTATGTGCTTGTAGTTGTGGACGACTTTTCTCGCTATTCGTGGGTGTTCTTCATGGAATTCAAAGATGAGGCTTTTGGTTTTGTTCAGGATTTGGTCTTGAGGTGAAGGAATGAGAGTCATAAGGCCATGAGGGCTATCCGCAGCGACAATGGCGGAGAATTTCGTAACTCTCATTTCGAAACTTTTTGTCGTGACCTAGGTCTTGATCATCAATTCTCGTCTCCTTATACCCCACCTCAGAATGGTGTCGTGGAATGAAAGAGCCGCACACTTGTTGAGATGGCACGGACGATGCTTGATGAGCATAGGACTCCGCGACGTTTTTAGACTGAGGCTATGAATACGACCTGTTACATTGCCAACCACATCTTCCTACGAGCTTTCTTAGGGAAGACTTCATACAAGCTATGGTTTAGTAGGCAGCCTAGCGTCAAGCACCTGCGTGCATTTGGCTGCAGATGCTTTGTGCTCAAAAGAAGGGGGCATTTGGACAAATTTCAATCTTGCTGCTTGGATGGTATTTTCCTTGGGTACGCCTCAAGGTCTAGGGCATATAGAGTGTGGATCCTTGATACTAAACAAGTGGTTGAGTCCTGTGAAGTTTCCTTTGATGAATCTGTGCCTTGCACAACCCCTGCATTTGAGCTTTCAGGTGATGATGAAGAAGGCGCTCCCATCTTTGAAGATGAGGAAGGCGAAGTAGATGCTGGTGATGCAGGAGCCACTTCACCGGCTGTAGTTCCTGCCCCCTCTACTATGAGCTCTGAAGATGAAGGAGGACCCTTGCCTACGGCTTCCTGCTCGCTCCCCTGACTGCAAGCTCGAGCAGAGGCTGGCCCCTCTGAGGACGCAGGGGAGGTGACCTTCGAGATTGTTCCATCTCGGTAGGTCCAGCGGGATCACCCTCCAGACAGGATGATTGGAGATCTACACCAGCGCGTCACACGCTCTTCGGTTAACTCTCTAGCCTTTTTCTGCCACTTTGCATTTGTTGTTTCTTTCGAACCCCGGGATGTGTCACATGCATTATCTGATCCTAGTTGGGTGAACGCCATGCATGAGGAGTTGGAGAACTTTGAAAGAAACCATGTCTAGGATTTAGTTGAACCTCCACCAAACTGCCACCCTTTAAGAACCAAGTGAGTTTTCAAGAACAAATAGGGTGAGGATGGGATGATGGTGAGGAACAAAGCGAGATTGGTTGCCCAGGGTTTCTGTTAGAAGGAGGGGATAGATTACGAGCAAACCTTTGCTCCTATAGCTTGTTTAGAGGCCATTAGGATTCGACTTGCCTTTGCTGCCTCTAAAGGCTTCAAACTGCAGCAGATGGATGTCAAGTCAGCCTTCTTAAATGGTTACATAAAGGAGGCGGTATATGTGAGACAACCTCCTGGCTTTGAGAGTGCCAAGTTTCCAGACAGGGTGTATAAGTTGAGAAAAGCCCTTTATGGTCTGAAGCAAGCTCTAAGAGCTTGGTATGCTAGGTTAAAAACTTTTCTGCTCAAGTCTGGGTTTGTGATGGGTTCAATAGACAAGACCTTGTTTCTGTTGAGTCATGGCGGTGACACCCTTCTAGTTCAGATATATGTTGATGACATTATCTTTGGTGGTTCATCTCACGTTTTGGTGTCTAAGTTTGCTGAACAGATGAGCAGTGAGTCTCATGGGTGAGCTTCAGTTCTTCCTCGGGCTACAGATCAAGCAAGGCCAAGAAGGAACCTTCGTTCATCAAGCCAAGTACACAAAGGATATTCTGAGGAAGTTTGACCAGGGAGATCTCAGGCCCATGGCGACTCCCATGTCTGCACAGACGGCACTTGATGCTGATGAAGAAGGGGAGGTGGTGGACCAAAGAGAGTACCGAGGGATGGTCGGCTCACTTTTGTACCTGACGGCGACCAGGCCGGACATTCAGTTCGTGGTCTGCCTCTGTGCGAGATTTCAGGCCTCACCGAGGACATCACACCGTCAAGCGGTGAAGCGCATCTTCAGGTACCTAAAATACACTCCTGAGCTTGGTCTTTGGTTCTCTTCAGCTTCGTTGCTCTCTCACAGAGGGTATTCAGATGATGACTTTGCGGGTTGTCGGCTGGAGCGCAAGTCTACTTCCGGCACCTGCCAGTTTCTCGGTTCTTCTCTTGTTTCTTGGTCCTCACGCAAGCAATCTAGCGTAGCCACTTCCACCACAAAAGCTAAATACATTGCTGCTGCTAGTTGCTGCTCCCTGCTGCTTTGGATGAAGTCCATTTTGAGTGACTTTGGTCTCAGTTTTAGGAAGATCCCTCTCCTAGTAGACTCTACTTCTGCTATTTCTATAGCTAAGAACCCCGTCTTGCACTCCGGAACCAAACACATAGATGTGAGGTTTCCCTTCTTGAGAAATCACTCTGAGAAGGGAGATATAGACTTGATCCATGTAGAGACTGAGAACTAGTTGGCCGATATCTTCACCAAGCCCTTAGATCTTAGCGTGTTTGCTCGCTTGCGTGGGGAGCTTGGTGTGTGTTACCCCTTTTAGGTTGGGGTAACTTTGTTGTAGTTTAGGGTTTTGTTTTGCCTTTTCTTTGCTTTTTCTTGTTTTTTTTGCATTTTGTATCATACCATGCATTGCATTGTAACATATGCATTTTCACTTACACTAGCACTAGAGCTCTTCTGGTATAACGTGTTAGTACTTGCTTGTGCTAGATTGTACAGTTGCTTGTATGATCATGGTTGGCTAAGATCCTTGAATCTGTCTAATATGTTTTGTGAGCTCAGTCACTTTTGTCCCTTGAAAATCAAAAACCATGATCACCACTTGACTTGGCTACCTAGCATGTGTAGGAATGTTGAATGCTATGCTATCTTCTCATGCTTGGATATGCTAGTCGAATGCCTTTGTTAAGCTAATGCCTAAGCATTTATGACACCTTGTTCAAATCTGAAATCTGAATTAATTTTGTTTACAAAGTGGTGTCCTATGAGCTAAATTGAAAAGATCCAAGTGGGTTCACTTGTCACACTGATCTAGTTTGAGATAACTTGCCTTTGCACTTTGGCTTGAACTTGGACTTGGCTGTGTATGACAAAAACCTTTTCTTAAGCTTCTGATGGTTTTCTGAACCTAGGCTTGGCATTGGTTGGTAAGAAGTGGCAAAAACAAGTGAATAACCCCTGGCATATGATCTGATTTGCTTGAAGTTAAAAATTTCTAAATCTAAAATCTGCACGTCTCTAAATTGCTTATGGCCTATTGTATATGCTTTGGTTGAGAGTAGCACACCTTGTATGTTTTGCTAGCATCTTGCTATTCATGCCTGTCTTGCTAGATGCGATTCATGTTGGTGATGCTTTCTTTTCAAAAACCCTAAAGAACATGCTTTTGATCTGTATAAGATAGATTCAATTGAGCTTGTTTGCATGCTTCCTTGCCCTCACTTGCTATGTATGCTAGAACTTGTATTTACTAGCTTTTCATCCCTGCCGAGCTCTTCATGGTACACTTCCTGCATTTCATGGCATATTTTGAGGGGGAGTTGTCCATTTCCGGGGGAGTTGAGTTCTAAGAACCCTTGATCTGTTCATTGTCAACAAGGGGGAGAGAAGAGATGTTGACCCTTGAGGAGATAGATGTTCCGGGGGATTTCATGGACCAAGGGGGAGAACTTTGTAGAGATCTAGTTGAGGGGGAGTTTGAGCTTGTAGCATGCTCTTGCATTGGTGCGTTGAGCCTTTTGCCTCTTTTTGGAGGAACCGATGCTTTGCCTAAGCATGACTGTGTTGAGCCGGTTTGCCTCTTTCTTGAGGGGTCATGCTTTAGTTTGATCGACTGCGTTGAGCGGTTTCCCTTGTCTTAGGGTGTCGATCTTTGGCTTTGTTTTTGTTGTCTCAATTTGCCCTTTTCTTCTTGTATTTGGTTTTTGGGCATCTTGAGCAACTTCTTCTTTTCTTCTTTCTTTTCGGTTTTATGCTTTTCTTTTTGTCTTTGTTCTATTTCAGGTTACAGGTTGAAGGTGTTGACAATGCAGTCATCAAGGGGGAAATTGAGAGCCAATGGACTGGCTCCATTGCCTCTGGAGTGATGAGTGATTGTCAATAGTAGTTAGACCCAAAAGGACTTGGAGTCTTGCTCGGCGTCTGTTTGCCATGGGAGTTTGGTACGTGGAGGAGTAGCACGGGGACAGCAGGAGTAAGTCCTCTGAAGGACTGCGAGACTGCCCCGATGGATAGGGGATGCCGGGCGCCACCGCGGTGCTCCAACCCGAATGCGTGGCACGAAGGCATGCGAGGGACGCTTTGACATGTCGGATTTTTGCATTCCCCACTGTAAGACCATTCTCTTTGCTTGCTGTGAGTCAGTGAGACGCACCTTGGTGCGGTGAGTGTCGTGTGGTGGTGTTTGCAAAGTTTCATTGCCGCGGTGCCATTCTTTGTTGGATCTTGAGTTTTCCTGCATTGGTGCGTATCCTTTCAGTGCACGGCACCCTTGCGCAGCGAGGCATGTATCTGTTTAGTGGACGGTGCCTAGTTCTGTTTCTCTTGAGCTTTGTAGAGCACTTCTTGGGGGTTGTGATTTTGAGATTTCAAGTGCTCCTATTCACCCCCCCTCTAGTCGCACATCTCGTTCCTACACCACCCTCGGCGAACTCTCCCTCCCAGAGCAATAGTGCCACACCTCACACCAACTCTCTCCACCATTCCCTGCCACCGCCGGCATCTCTAGTGGTAGTGCCAATAACCCCGGTCCAAGACATAGCTTATTAGCGTGTTGACGTCCTTTCCTCCCACATGGCTTCGCATCCCAATTTGTGCCGCACAGAGAACCAATGGTGCACGTTGTTGCTGTGGGACCATTGAAGAAGAATGAGGATCTGGCTATCATCTCCATCGACCCGATGCCTCAAGGTCAGGTTAATTTCCCGGCCATTCATGGCATTACCAGAGAATCCTTGGTTGATCACATGAGAGTTGAAATCAAAGAAATCCAGCCTTGTCACCTAGGTCAAGCTTTTGTTCAGTTTGAATATGTTTACGATCGTGACAATCTTGTTCATAACAAACCTCATGTTTTTGAAGATTCTTTGATTTCTATTGGATGTCATGACCGGGCCAGAATTATAAGGCTCTCAACTTTAATATTGAAGTGTGGCTTATGCTTTTGGGTTTCCCAAATGACTATTGGCATCAGGACTATATTGAAGAGATCATTTCTACTTTTGGTAGACTTATCTCTTGGGAATATGATACTAGCAATTTGTCAAGGTTAATCATGAAGGCACGAGTTGTTAGTCTGGAAGCGGTTCCTAAATTTATTGTCTTCACTAATGGGGGGGGTTCAAGGTTACTCATTGATTGTTCAATGTTAAATCTTAACATGAAGATCTTTTGGGTGGGGGACCTAAAGATGAGGAGCCACCACTAGATAGGAATGATGGGCATCCTCGTTTCTAGGATTTTTTTGCTTACGGACAGTATGCTCATGATGGATTTCAATGCACAACCAGATGCTCGGGTTGATGCCCAACAGAATTGGCAACAATGGAACAACAACCAAGTAGGTGCCCATGGAATTAATGTTCTAGACCTCAATGAATTGTCAGGGAAGGAGGAAATAAACTTGAGCCAGATGTTAACCTTGAGAACCAGCAGATAGTTGCCCAGGAAGATCCACAAGTGGATTTCATACTAGTGCCATTGAGCATGGTTGACACGATTTCATGCCAAACACTCAAAGAACCCTAGGGCTTGCTCACTGCTGCAGGGCACCTCGGGGTCGACCTATCCACGCCGGACAGTCCGGTGGACGTTGCCAGACAATCCGGTGATGGGTAGAGCTTCAGTTAGAACCTAGATCAAAGCTCTCGGAAGGGACCCCATCAGGGAGGATTGATGCTAGGGGTTGCTCTAGCGTTGTCAGGCCACCTAGAGCTCCTCAAGTCAGCATAGAGTCAAACAGAGGTGAAATTAGGGTTGGAGAAGAGAATTAGTGTCTCGAAAATATAATATGCCTAAAAGTAAATAAAAAATAATACATTGGTTCGATTGGCCTTACCCTTTCATATTTATAGGGGAGGGTGGTTTTGACACTTGTACAAGTTGTCGACATCACACACAATCCTTGAGCTTCTATTCGGACTCGACTCCACCGGATAGTCCAATGTAACCCACTGGATAGTCCAGTCCCACGGGGCGGTCCAATGGAGGCAGCCAGTGGAGGCTTGCCCAATTTAGTGCTCAACACATGCTCCCATGCCTTTTAGAGAAGGTCATGAACTAAAAGCACCAGATCTACTTACATCTCCGAGAATCAACAGATTTCTCATAATATAATAATTCTGAAGCAAACTAACCCTCCGATGCAACACATCGGCTTCCCTCAAGCATCCTGCCACATGCTCGGGTAGTACTTCTTCAAGAACAGGCCATTCAATGCTTTGGGTAGTTCATCACCTTGTAAATCCTCCAACATGTAAGCATTACCACGAACCACCCGCTTCACTTTGCATGGACCTTCCCAGCTTGGAGACCACTTGCCAAATCTTCTATCCTTGGTCTTCAGTGGCAGCATCTGTCTTGCACACGAGCTCTCCAAACTGAAAGGATTTGGCCTTTACATTCTTGTTGTACACTTTAGCAACCATGGGCTTGTCCTTTTCGATCTCCTTCAAAGCCATCAATTGCTTGTCGGTCACTTCATCAATATTACCCATCATCAAATCATGATACTCATCGACATCCAAGTCATTTTGTCTAGCAAACCTGTATGTATCCAAATTTACCTCTACATGTAGCTTGTTGGCGTTTCTTAGCCTTTAGATATAATTCCGCAAGCGCATGGTAAACACGTTGTAGCCTTTTCACCCAAGAGTATTCCAAGGTATCGAATCCACAAGGAACGAGGAGTATAATAACACGTAACACAACCAACTAAACTATTGAAGCTAGCAATGTAGAGGATAAAAGATAGGAAAGCAGGTTCTCAATAGATGTTAGATCACCTAACCATACTAAGCATGCAAAGAGATATACTTGTCATGTAAACATAGACACCAAAGCTCTAGCACCACTGCCAGGCACCAGACTGCTGATTACCCAGCCGAGACAGGCGGGTACTATATGATTCGGCTATATCGCTAGCAAGTCTATCCGAATATACGGCGTTGGAATACTGAGAACACAAAAGCTGTCACCTATTGTGTCTACCAACCAGAGCTGCGTGGGATAGCTGACCAACCAAGGTAAACTCTAAGTATGAACACCGTTGTGCCACTCAGAGAGTAGACTACTAACTGGTAATGAGCCAGAAAAGCAAGCAACGCTATATAGCCAACACTATAATCATGTACAAGGTTCCCGTAAACAGACAAGTATAAAACTAAGTATGAAAGTAAAGCAAGAATAAAATAACAAAGGTAGAGGACAAGGAGCTTTACTCAATCCTAGAACTGAATATCCTTCCGCTGAGAACACAAGTCTGGGAGAGGAGAATTTCCACTCCCTCACTCTTCTCCTCACTACTCTCCTTGATATAAGAGGCACTCTCTCTACAAGCTAAGGGAAAGCTTCACTTCTCCAACACTATACACTTCATTCTAAGTGCTACTATACCACTACTTTACACACACACCTCACAAGTGAGGTACCAGGCGTTATTTATAGTACCCAAGTGAGTGAAAGGTACTTGTAGGGTCGGTGTGGCGGTTAGAAGGGGGAGGGCCAGGCCGGGCGACCTAGGGGAGGTCGGGCGGCTCGGGGTTCCCTTGGATCCACCGCCTTACTTGATCCCTTGGTTGATATTGACTCTCCAAGGCGGTTATTAGGTCGGTTGGTGGTTATCTCATATGCTTTTGCCTCAACCATTGGATTCTCTTTGTGTTTCTTCCTAGCCATTGGATGAGACTCTCTTGGATCGCTGACTTAACCAATCTGTAGGCTGGATTGATGAGGTGGAGGTCTTTCGATGTATTTGTGCTTCTTTCCTTGGTTTCCACGGTGGACTTGTGTTTGACACATCATCTCTCGCATGCAGGTCGAAGGTGGTGGCAGTTGGAGCCAGAGGCAGGCTAGGCGGCTTGGGATGGGGCATGGCGGCCTGGATCATAGGCTGGGCAGCCTGGGTCCTTAGCCCATGTCCATCTTTCTTTCTTGGTTCACCATCTTCTGCCATATTTTGTATATTTTGCACCATGTCATGTGTTCCTGCAATACTTTTGTACACAACTCGTGAACCGGTTAATATGTATGAACTTTGCATAAAATCACCCTTGGAACATGAAATGTTGGTGGTCGAAATGGGTTATAACGACTGCCAACACCCCCCTACACTTGGATCTTTGCTCGTCCTCGAGCAAACGAGAGTTAAGCATGGTGTAGAGAGCATATGACAACTATAGCCTTAACAAGCACAAAAGTCACTCCCAAGTTGGTTCATCTTACCTAGGATTTCAATCGTGGCTACACTTTTGATTTTGAGATGTTGAGACCAAGAACAAGCCATAAGAAACACAACAGTTTCCTCCCAACTATGAGCAAAAGAGGTTTTTTCACTTTTTCAAAAAGTATGATGCTCATTTCATTGGTTCTCAAGTTCACCTCTCAATCACTCAAAGTATGAGAATCCTTGTGTTTCCTCTCTTCCTAATCTAAGTTTGAGTGGAGCTGAGAAGTAACCTGACTATCTCATCATGTTTGTATCACCTAGTCAAATCAAGTGTTAATTAAAGAGTATGAATCAACTCAGAGATTTTGGCTATGTGCAAGTGTGGCGGAAAGCTGTCGGTAAGTGTGCTTTTGTATTCCCCTTTTTGATGCGAGATAGGGTATGGCATTTTGCTTCCTTTTTCTTTCCTTTTCTGTTTCTTTTCTCCTCTCTTTTTTTTCCATGCCTCCTTCCATCTCTTATTGCATGATTGACGAGGGGTAATTGGAATGCTTACATAGCACATCTTTTTGGAACTTTGTGGAATGAACGTACATGTGATAGCCAAGAATCTAGAATGATTCTAACTCATTTGACGGCACAAAATTTGACAAGGTTCACAACATTCAGAGAAGCCCTTTTTGATTCATAAGAATTTTTATTTGTGGCACTGGTAGGACATGTGTCTTGAGAACAATGGAGGAGAGCACATTTTTAGCATTTTAGCAAAACAAAACTCTTTGCTCAAGCAGGAGATCACTGGGGTATTTTCATGTTACTCATATCTCATGAATCAACATCTTAAATCAAAGTGGGTCCCTATACAAGAGTATCCATGGGCAATTTTACTTTAACATAGGGAGTAAAGTTTGTGCTAGCATGGACATAAGTCGTCAACATGATCATGTAGAGTAAATTTTATGCAAGTTTCATGTATAGAATGGAATATAAGGACCATATGTGAAAAATGTACAATAATACCTGGTCCATGTGCAAGGTCGAGGTGAAGATGGGCTGACTTAGCCCTAGACCAGGCCGGGCGGCCTGGCAATGGGGTCTTTCGACCCTTGCACCGATCGTGTTATGTGGAGAAGTGCTTTGGGACATCCTTTTCTGCATGTGTTACGTTTTTTCATCGATGTGGTAGGCTGGGTGGCCTGGGTTGGAGCCGGGCGGCCTGACAATGGGGCCGGGTGGCTAGGGTTTGGCTCGGTTCGTCCCAAATTTTTGTGTGCAGCGAGGTGCAACCCTGTTCATCATATTTCTCGTTCATTTCTGCAAGGTTAGTGATGAGAGTATGGGGGAAAGTGAAGTTCTTTCCCCCCACACTTGAACTCAAAGTAGGGTATACGATTTATTTAAGTAAGCACTAATCATTGGAATTAAAGGAATGGAAGAACATAGGCGCTGTTCATACAAAGAAAGAAATAAAACAAAACCTAAGCACTAAGAAAACAAAAGGGCGCCTATACTAAAATTTATTGTGAAACCATGGGCATTTATGGTTTTGGATCATAGATATCGGGATGCCTTGTGGCTTCCGCGAGGCGGCGGAACTTGGAAGAGAAGCCCTTCATAAGGGTTTCTAACTTATCATTGATCTCCCACTTCCAAAGCTCACCTTCCGCGTAGCGCTCTTCAAGCCTTTGCAGTGCACGCTTGAGCGCTTTGATCTCCAATTTGAGAGACTCGCTGGTCTCTTTTTCCTCCTCCTCCTCCTCCTCCTCCTCTGAATCTTCAAATTGGCCCAGTGGAGTCCGAATGGGAGGAGGCTTGGAGATCCTATTGACGGTCGAGTCCGAATGGGAGGAGGCTTGGAGATCCTATTGACGGTCCTTCTAGGGGGAGTTGAATCAATGGATTCATCAATAGATGCATCCCCCTGAAGTTCCGCTGCCTTGCCCTTTGGGACAGGCACCTTCCCCCATCCGCCGGTGGGAGTGACTCCACCCCAGATGGTGTAGGCCGGCGATCCCGGGCTCTTGGGTACTCCATTGCCTGTGTCCTTCATGGAGTCATCCGAGAAGAGCTTCGGCACCGGTAACTTAGGACCAATCATCCCGACCTTAGGCCGAGGTGAATCTGCCATGTATTCCTTCTTTGCAATGGTGTGCACAGGAGATAGGCCATGTGCAGCCCTCCCCGCACTATGAGAGTGCAGGGGGGAGGCCGGGCAGCCTGCCTCCAAGCTGGGTGGCCTGAGGAGGTGGCCGGGCGACTGTTGGCGTTCCTTAGCCTTCAGATATAATTCCGCAAGCGCACGGTAAACACGTTGTAGCTCTTTCACCCAAGAGTATTCCAAGCAATCGAATCCACAGAGAACGAGAAGTATAATAACGCGTAACACAACTAACCGAACTAGTGAAGCTAGCAATGTAGAGGATAAACGATAGGGGAGCAGGTTCTCGACAAATGTTAGGTCTCCTTACTATACTAAGCATGCAAAGAGATATACTTATCATGTAAACATAGACACCAAAGCTGTAACACCACTGCCAAGCACCAGAGTGCTGATTACCCAGCCGAGAAAGGTGGGTACTACAGGCTAAGGCTATATCGTCAGCGAGTCTATCCGAACGTACGGGATTGGAATACTGAGAACACAAAAGCTGTCACCTAATGTGTCTACCAAACAGAGCTGCGTGGGATAGCTGACCAACCAAGGTAAAATCTAAGTATGAACACCGTCGTGCCATTTAGAGAGTCTACTACTAACTGGTAATGAGCCAGAAAAGCAAGCACTACTATATAACCAACACTATAAGCATGCACAAGGTTCCTATAAACTGACAAATATAAGACTAAGTATGAAAGCAAAGTAAGTATGAAATAACAAGGGTAGAGGACAAGGAACTTTACTCAATCCTAGAATTGAACATCCTTCCGCTGAGAATACAAGTATGGGAGCAGAGAGAAATCCGGCTCCCGCACTCTTCTCCTCACTACTCTCCTTGATACAAGAGGCACTCTCTCTACAAGCTAAGGGATAACTTCACTTCTCCACACTATACACTTCACACCAAGTGCTACTATGCCACTACATCTCACACACACTCACTAATGAGCTATCAGGGGGTATTTATAGTGCCAAGGGAGTGAGGGGGTACCTGTAGGGTCGGTATGGCGGTTACAAGGGTGTGGGCCAGGCCGGGCGGCCTGGTAGGAGGCCGAGCGGCCTGGTAGGAGGTCGGACGGCCCCACCCTAGGCCAGGCAGCCTGGGGTGCCCTTGGATCCCCCGCCTTACTTGATCCTTCTGTTGATATTGACTCCCCAAGGTGGTTGTAGGTTGGTTGGTGGTTATCCTCGTGTGCTTTTGCCTCAACCATTGGATTCTCTTTGTGTTTCTTCCTTAGCCATTAAATGGGACTCCCCTGGATTGCTGACTTAACCAATCCAAGGGCTAGATTGGTGAGGTGGAAGCCTTTCGATGTGTTTGTGCTTCTTCTCCCGGTAGCCACGGTGGATTTGTGTATGACACGTTGTCTCTTGCATGCAGGTGAAGAATGGTGGCATTCGGAGCCAGAGGCAGGCTGGGCAGCTTGGAGATAGGCCGGGCGGCCTGGTAGGAGGCCGGGCAGCCTGGGTCCTTAGCCCATTTCCAGCCTTCCTTCTTGGTTCACCTTGTCTTGCCATGTTTTGTATGTTTTTGCATCGTGACATGTGTTCCTACAAGACTTTTGTATACAACTCGTGGAACCGGTTAATATGTATGAACTTTGCATAAAATTACCCTTGGAACATGAAATGCTGGTGGTCGAAATGGGTTATAATGACCGCCAACACCCTCCCCCACACACTTAGATCTTTGCTCATCCTCGGGCAAAGGAGAGTTAAGCATGCTGTAGGGAGCAAATGACAACTGTAGTCTTAACAAGCACAAAAGATACTCCCATATTTATTCATCTTATCCTGGATTTCAATGGTGGCTACACTTATGATTTTGAGATGTTGAGACCAAGAACGAGCCACAAGTACCACAACAGTTTTCTCCCAACTATGAGCAACAGAGGTTTTTCTCACTTTTTCGAAAAGTATAGTGCTCATTCCTTTGTTCTCAAGATCACCTCTCGATCACTCAAAGGATGAGAGTCTTTGTGTTTCCTCTCCTCTCTTCTAAGTTTGAGTGGAGCTGAGAAGTAACCTGGCTATCTCATAATGTTTGTATCACCAAGTCAAATCAATGTGTCAAGCAAAAAGTATGAATCAACTCAAGAATTTTGGCTATGTGCAAGTGTGCCAGAAAGTTTATTGGTAAGTGTGCCTTGGTATTCCCCTTTTTGATGCGAGAGAGGGCATGGAATTTTCTTTTCCTCTTTCTTTCTTTTTTTTTCTTTCATTTTTTTTCTCAATTCAATTCCATGTCTCTCTTCCTCTCTTTTTGCATGATTGACCAGGGGTAATTGGAATGTTTGTATAGCACATATTACTGGAGCTTTGTGATATGGACATGCACGTGATAGCCAAAAGTTATGACTGATTCTAGCTCATTTGATGGCACAAAATTTGACAAGGTTCAAAACATTCAGAAAAGCCTTTTTGATGCATAAGAATTTTCATTTGTGGCACTGGTAGGACATGTGTCTTGAGAACATTGGAGAAGAACACATTTTGATATTTTAGCAAAACAAAAACTCTTTGCTCAAGCGGGAGATTATTGGGGTGTATACATGTTACTCATATCTCATGAATCAACATCTTAAATCAAAGCGGGTTCCTAATCAAGAGTATCCATGGGCAATTTTACTTCAACATAGGGAGTAAAGTTTGTACAAGTACAGATACAGGTTGTCGAGATGATCATGTAGAGTAAATTTTATCCAAGTTTCATGTATAGCATGGAATATAAGGACCATATATGAAAAATTTGCGATAATACCTGGTCCATGTGCAAGGTCGAGGTGGAGATGGGCTGACTCAGCCCAGGACTAGGCTGAGCGGCCTGGTCAGGAGCCGGGCGGCCTGACATTGGGGTCTTCCATCCTTTGCATCGATCGTGTTGCGTGGAGAAGTGTTTTGGGATGTCCTTTTTTGCGTTTGGTATGTTTTTCATCAACTTGACAGGCTGGGCGGCCTATGCTGGAGGCCGGGTGGCCTGGGGTTAGGCCGGGCGGCCAGCCTTTGGCTCGGTTCGTCCCAAGTTTTTATGTGCAGTGAAGTGCAACCCTGTACATCGTGATTCTTCGTTCGTTTCTGCAGGGTTAGTGACGAGAGTTTGGGGGAGGCTAAGTGCGTTCCCCCCCACACTTGAACTCAAAGCAGGGATAGACAAAACATTCTAAGTATTTATCAAACAAAGATAGAGATAGGCGCTATCCATACAATTGAAAGAAATAAATGAAACAAAACCTAAGCACTAGGAAAGCAAAAAGGGCGCCTATACTAAAATTTATTGTGAAGCCATGGGCATATATGGTTTTGGATTAGATATATCAGGATGCCCTGTGGCTTCCGTGAGGCAGCGGAACTTGGAAGAGAAGCCCTTCCTAAGGGTTTCTAGCATATCATTAATGTGATGCCCCGGCATCTCGAAAATCTTAACACGCGATTAGATTAGCGGTATTCAAGGGTTTGGCTTAATAATGTTTAAAGAAGAGCAACAACTAGGTTAGTAAATCATGAAGTCAAAAATTTTCAGTAAAACATGAAAAACCCCTGAGTGCATTTGTGACTATAGTTTAAAATATGAGGTGTTTTAGACCAAACTCCCTATAACAAACTTGTAGACAATTCTAGGTAGATCAACTTTGTTTTTGGATGTGTTGACATGCATAAAGGTTTGCAAGATGTTTTAACTCCTTTTCTATCTTCTAGTGAATTCTGTCCAAATAGACCTGAATGGAAAATTCAAATTTTGAGCAATTAAAAGTCCCTGTCATGCAAAACATCATATAAGAAAGTTGTAGATAATTAAAAACCACACAACATTGGTATAATGCTCTTTCTCTGAAAATGAGCATAAAATAGACTTTAGGAATTTCTAAGTTGGTATTAAACTTTAGTCAAACTGGAGTCAGCAGGTTCAATTCAAATTTGATCATATTTAAACTTGGAATCTGATATTACTCCTTTTGACAAAGTTGTAGATCTGGAAGAGTAGAACAACTTTGGTATTTTGGGTTTTCCCAAATTCGGCCTCTAGGGTGTCCAAAATCCTCAAATTCCAAAACCTGTATATAAGGTCAAAGCCAGTTTTCCAATTTCGGGGTTTTTCGAATTTCTTTGAGTCACTGACGAGCGGGACCCACCTGTCAGCCGCCCGCGCCAGCGCATTCTACCGGTTCCTTTGTTCCGTGCACCCGGTCCGTAGACCCCTCACTCTCCTCCTCACCCCGACCCCACCTGTCAGCCTCGCCGGGTCCATGGACCGCGTCCACCCGCGCGACGTCTTCTTCCCTCTCCCCTCCCCTGCGCCCACGCGGCACCGGGCCTGGCCGCCATGGCCACGCGCCACGCCATGGCCGCCCTGCTCGCCACGACGCAGCCACGCGCCGCCCTGCCCACGCCACCCCACGCCCCGAACGAAGAAGCAGAGAGCTCGGCCTCATCTCCTCGCGCCTCACACGCCCGCTCCCTGCCTCGCCTTGCTTGGAACCCCGCTGCGCGCGCCGCCGCCATCAGAGCCCGGGGCGAGCTCGCGCCCCGTCCCCTACGCGCGTCCCCGCGAGCCACTGGAGCCATGCCGCTCTTCCCCTACCTCTCCTCCACCGAATCCCCAAAGTCTAGGCCACCGAAATCGCTCCACCACCGCGTATTTCTTCGCCGGAGCTCCTTGCCGCGCATCACCGTCGCCGAGCTCCTCCGAGCCGTTTCCCGTCGCCCAAGGTAGGGGGTAAGGTTCCCCTTGCACTCCTCTCTCTCTTGGTGGCCGGAGATGAGTTCCCCGAACCCCGCAGGGCCGGATTGAAGCCGCGCCGTCGCCGTGCCCCTCCCTGCTCGAGGTTGAAGATGAGCAGGGAGGAAGAAGACGCCCTTTTTCCATTTAGGCCCCTGAAAATCTTCATTTTTATTGTTCCCCTTGCGTACTGTAACATGAGTCTAAAGATTCTTACGAAGCAGCCCCTGGAAATAAGGTTTAAATGCGTTTGAGTCCCTGGATCTACAGATTTTCGATTTAATGTGTTTTATTAGGCTGAAAACTTTGGAAATTCGTAATAAATCAAATAAAAATCAGAAAAATATAAACTTTGTTGCATTGTATTCCTATTAAATAGATCTATAGAATGGATATGATGGTTGAGTAGGAAAAGACCTTTTTGCCCCTGTTAATGTGCATGCATGAAAAACCTTAATAAATAGGAAATGTGAGTAAAATGAACTTCAAAAATTATAAAAATTGGACAGAAGCCTTGTGAACATGAGTAGACTCTGTCTAAATTTTGGTAGCCCTAGCATTGTCTGTTTAATTACTATTTTGCCCTTATCTTGTATTTAAGCATATATTAATTTAGAAAAAGATTGCTATGGAGAAAAATGCTCCATGTGACTTTAGGGCCTTGATATGAGCTCTAGATTATGAACATGACTCGTTGTTAGAATAGGAGATGGTGCGTGTAAGGTTGTGACTCTGATTTGGAAATAGTAGAAATAATGCAATTTTATATAAATAATCAAAAATGTGAAACTAATATATCCAATAAAAACCCCCACACTTACCATGTTAGCTTTATGATCGACAACTTAACTCCTGTATGTGTTCTCGTGAGATTGCACATACTCGATTGCTTCGGGTCCATCAAAGTGGTATTAATGCTAATGTCAGTCGAGAGATTCTGGTTGAGCTAGTAATCCATTACATCCGTAATTAGATGTTTGCCTTATACTTTGCTTAACCAGTTGTAGGCTTAATAATCTGCATCTCATTCACTGTGTCATGCGTAGCATTCATATAGCAACGCTTATTGCAGATACGTGATTGGGAAACAAGTACGAGAGCTACTTTAAGCAATGGTGTTCCAGAAGATCAAGTAAGCCCCAGACACGACCTGGAGAGCCCATCAGTCGTGTTTGGAAGGAGGAGTTGTCCAAGTGATCAAGGGGTTGCCTGGGGCAAAGCCTCACAACCCGGCAAACTAACCTAGTTTAGTTTGTTGGCTGAGTAAGAATAAGCAAAGGTAGGCAGGACCATGAATTCTCCCAGCTAATATGATGAATGATTGTTTCATTACGCATCCGCATTAGGAGTTGTATGAAAACAATTGCATTAGATCTCCCTGGCCGCCCTGGCCCTAGCACCTATGTATAGAGTTCGTAGGACGAGTTGCCTAGGCTCTGCTAGGTGCGATTAGACACGAGTGAAAGGAGTCACTCGTCGCGTAGGTGATTTCAAAGGTTACAAAACTATTACTATCGTGGAAGTAATACTATGCTCCTGGTTTAAATGGAGACCGGGCGGAGAATAATTTTATTATGTGGTGTGCGTATGTGGTATGCGTTTGGCTCCGCCCGAGTCGCATAAGGCCCGTTCGCTGTTCGCCTGCTGTTCGGCATAACATTGCTAGAGTGCTTATCCGGGATATGGGACCGGAAAAGTCTTTCCTGGGCTCGTCCGAAGCACAGAGACACGTTCCTACCCGCTGGTTGAGAGGAAGGTGGCCCGGGGGAGCTTGGTACTCATGACGGGGAGACCGAGATGTCGGCAGGCTCGTCATGGGGGCACAACCCGGGGGCTAGGCGGGAGTGAATCGAACTTGGGACGAGGCAGGTTAAGATTGGGACTATATGTGGGAACGCGATGGCTAGTAAGCATATACCCCTGGCATGATAGTTATTCCCGGGAATTAAAAATCGATTCGAATCGCTGATGCCCACCAGGTGTGGGAATGCTGATAATGCACACGGGCAACGTAGTAACTACTTAAACTCTCAGTGTTTAATACTCATGGTTTTTGGAATACCACATGTTTGAATTGAATTGTTTACATTACTGTGAGTTACAGTTGTGATGAAGGTTATACACATGATGAGGTCTTATTATTTATGTTACACATGTTATTGTTTAAAACTAAAGGCTAAGGATCCACTTGCTAGTAAGCCGCTTCGCGTCAGCCGTAAGCCAATTTCCATTAAGACCTACTGAGTAATTAGTACTCAGGGTTTGCCCCCACCTTTTGAGAACAGGTACCGGCGACATCTGGACATCTGCTTGGAGAAGGGTAGTACCGGTGGGCTCGGTGCTGCTCGTCTCGAGCGACGTTGCATGAAGTCTAGTAAAGTTTTTCTTCCGCTGTGAGACGTTTGCAAATTCGCTTCCGCTGTCTGATTCAAACTTGACTTTCGTATGGTAATATGTTGAAACTTATATTATTATTTCGAATCGGTTTGTAAAACAAGCTTATATATGCTATATTCAACTGCCTGAGATGATGTACCTGTTGTGGCTCCATTGAGGGCTGGATGTGTATGATGTCGGTTCCTCTGGGAAAAGGTAATATCGGGGGTCGAATGACTCTCGACGGACGACCGGGTTTAGTTCGGTCTAATCACACTGCGAGCCAGAGGTGGCAGGTGTGCTTAGCCTGGATTAAATCGGCGGTTCCGCCACAGCTGGTATCAGAGCCGATCATACACAGACAACAGACATATCATCCAGTTTTGATTTGCAAACCTATTTTCGAAAACCCTTTTCGAAGTATTTGAAAAGTGAGAGTATCGATATGCCCCTATTAAGGATGTTAGTGAAATACCAGGTGACATCGCTAACATTCTGACCTAGATAGAACTCATGTGCATATTCGGCGCTTTGGGAAGCAACATTTCGGCCATAGCCATCCCCAGTACTGGTGGAGCGCTATTGGGAGTTGCGGACTGTTGCGAACCCTGCATTCATGCTGATAGGGCAGAACTCTTTAAGGGGGGTGGTCACGCTATTGGGGTGTTTCGTGACCACTTTTCCTTCAACCAAAATTATAGCTAGATCTTGTTGGCCACCGTTTCTCTCCCCAGCAATTCCCCAGTACTGGAGGAAGACTGGGTGTGTTGGGAGAAATGGCGCCACTACGTCGTCCACCAGACGTAGCTTAAAGAAATTCGTGGATACCACTTCTAGGGTTAGAGTGGTAATGTTTGGTAATGGTGATGATGTTGATCTGAGCATGCATTTTTCTGCAGGTACACTAACCACGTGCGAAATTAAGAACGAATAGAGAACGACTAGTTGCATTAGGGAGTGCCGTGCATATATGTCACGGAATACTCGCTAGATATATAATTATACATAGGGTGTGTGATGTGAGACCGAATAGGGCGAATCATGCATCATGACATCATGTCTTATTTCATGCATTGTTTTTGTTACCTAAGAGTGACTAGGAGCATATTGCGTTGAGTGTGCGTTACCACTGTATTGATATGTAGCTCAAAGTACAAGTAGAACTAGCAAAAACTAAGCAAGCGACTCGACTAGTACGCTTAGGTTGTCGCATTTTTTCTACACATCATTCATTCTAAATATGAAACGTTTAATAAATGCAGGTCAAATACAATAAATATGTCGATCGGTCCAAAAATCAAACCCGTCTCGAAGTTACCGATGCCACACGCGTTAGAAACATACCATAGCCTTGTGCCATCGTTTTGCGAAAAATCACTTATCGGCACGTTTTCTAAACACGTAAACGCGGAAAACACTATGCCCACACCAAGTTTTCAAAACCCTCGAACTTACGGGAGCCTTATTCTTCTTGCTACAGATGTCGCAGCCCTTCGACTTATGCCCTGATCACCTCGAGCCCACGAAGGCTAAAACAACAGCCCCTGCAAGTCTCAAGAGGAAGAGAAAAGTGGGAGAATCTTCTACTAACACGGCCTCAGTTCAACATCTGCGACCTGGCCTAGTTTTATTGAAGGGATTCGTCAAGCCTGAAGATCAAGTCGAGATAGTTCGTACGTGTCGACAACTAGGTATTGGTCCAGGAGGATTCTATAAGCCTAGTTTCAAAAACGGAACCAAGATGAAGTTATGGATGATGTGTCTAGGGAAGAATTGGGATCCGACTACAGGTTTCTATGGGCCAACACGTCCATGCGATGGTGCCCAAGTCCCTGTAATACCAGAAGCTTTCAAGATAATTGCTCAAAATGCAAATTCAACTGTAAGCGAGTTTCCTCAGATCAATCCTGACATATGCATCATTAACTACTACAACAACGTCGGGAAGCTCGGACTCCATCAAGATAAGGATGAATCAGGAAGAAGCATCAACCAAGGTCTACCTATCATCTCAATCTCCCTAGGCGACACGGCAGAATTTCTGTTCGGCGATACTCGAGACAAGGATAGAGCGACCAAGGTCAACCTCAAGTCTGGCGATGTTCTTATACTCGGTGGAAGATCAAGACTACTGTTCCATGGCATTTCCCATGTGAAGCCTAACACTGCACCGACATGGCTAAAGGAAGAAACTGGTCTTCGTCCAGGACGCATCAATCTCACGTTTAGGCAGTACTAGCTGGGTACCAATTAGTACGATAAAGTTTGAGGGACAAACCTATGTATCAGAAGGTTTTAACATTCGTAGATCAAAAAGATCTCGGGTGTCCGGCTCTATAGAGTCAACTTGTATTTCGTTCCTATGGTTAAATGTACTTCTAAGACTTATGGTAATAGCACATGGAGCTTTGGTAACTTTTCCTTTAAAAACCCTTGTCGTTCATGCACTTCGAACCCTTGTGATCGAAGAAATCCTAGTCTATTTGCCCTGTATTTCACTATTCGTTAATTACTTGCTTCAAAACTTTGTAATGATCAGCCTCATTTCCACTATCTCATGACATCCTTCCATTGCCTTGTTTCACCCTGCTTTTTGACCAATGGGGAATGATCCGTCTCAAACCCACAACTTGTTCATATTAATTCATATACATGTTTGACCTTGCCTCCGAAGATTGGTGGGAACAGTCAACTTCGTTCTCACTAACTCCATCAATATTTTCTATCTATTTGTTGAACCTTAATTCCCAAGGGTGTACTTTACGGACATCCTCCACACTAGCTTTTATCCTCGGCTAGTGCTCTTGTCTTATCGTCATTTATTTATGAGTGGTTTTCTTCCTCTTAGAAGAGGGCTTACTAGCATTTTGTTTCGCTAGTAAGAACATGTCAGCTACTGCCATTTTCTTAATCAATCATGACCAACGCTAAGAAATCGTACAAATCATCACCTTGTTTAGGCGAATGCGGCCTACCTTCTCCCTCTTGTGCCTTTCTTGTCCTAATGGGTAGAATGTGCTACGTTTCACCACATCTTACTCTTTGAAAACCTGCTAACTTGGAGTTGTATATGTGGACACAGTCCCTGTCAAATAAAATGAACGTGTCCCTCAAAAACGCATCCGATGATACTTCCTTCAATCAAAAGACTCTGCCTTATTCAATTTCCGACGGTGTACACTGTGCTTTCCTTATTTGGATAAATCAGATACTTACCGTGTTTCAAATATTAGTATCAAAATCAGGAAATGACTCTATTCCTTCGCTTCAATCACAGTCACTTGCTCGCTGACCACAGTCTCTTTATGGTTTGTTCATTCGTTCTCTTATATGGCACGACTCGTCCAGTATCTTAGAGAGACCACCCGAGCCTAACTTAGAGAACGCTCTGTGACTACTTGTGTAAAATAGGTACTAACCATTCACAAGCTAGTTGACAAAGCCAACAAGTGAAAATTTAGGATGTTACCATGTGCACTCGAAATAGGCACGAATCACGATGCCATACTCCTTACCATACGCGATAGGTAACACACCCGTACCTCACACAAATCTCGGGACGAGATTTCTTTAAGGGGGGTGGGTTGTGATGCCCCGGCATCTCGAAAATCTTAACACGCGATTAGATTAGCGGTATTCAAGGGTTTGGCTTAATAATGTTTAGAGAAGAGCAACAACTAGGTTAGTAAATCATGAAGTCAAAAATTTTCAGTAAAACATGAAAAACCCCTGAGTGCATTTGTGACTATAGTTTAAAATATGAGGTTTTTTAGACCAAACTCCCTATAACAAACTTGTAGACAATTCTAGGTAGATCAACTTTGTTTTTGGATGTGTTGACATGCATAAAGGTTTGCAAGATGTTTTAACTCCTTTTCTATCTTCTAGTGAATTCTGTCCAAATAGACCTGAATGGAAAATTCAAATTTTGAGCAATTAAAAGTCCCTGTCATGCAAAACATCATATAAGAAAGTTGTAGATAATTAAAAACCACACAACATTGGTATAATGCTCTTTCTCTGAAAATGAGCATAAAATAGACTTTAGGAATTTCTAAGTTGGTATTAAACTTTAGTCAAACTGGAGTCAGCAGGTTCAATTCAAATTTGATCATATTTAAACTTGGAATCTGATATTACTCCTTTTGACAAAGTTGTAGATCTGGAAGAGTAGAACAACTTTGGTATTTTGGGTTTTCCCAAATTCGGCCTCTAGGGTGTCCAAAATCCTCAAATTCCAAAACCTGTATATAAGGTCAAAGCCAGTTTTCCAATTTCGGGGTTTTTCGAATTTCTTTGAGTCACTGACGAGCGGGACCCACCTGTCAGCCGCCCGCGCCAGCGCATTCTACCGGTTCCTTTGTTCCGTGCACCCGGTCCGTAGACCCCTCACTCTCCTCCTCACCCTGACCCCACCTGTCAGCCTCGCCGGGTCCATGGACCGCGTCCACCCGCGCGACGTCTTCTTCCCTCTCCCCTCCCCTGCGCCCACGCGGCACCGGGCCTGGCCGCCATGGCCACGCGCCACGCCATGGCCGCCCTGCTCGCCACGACGCAGCCACGCGCCGCCCTGCCCACGCCACCCCACGCCCCGAACGAAGAAGCAGAGAGCTCGGCCTCATCTCCTCGCGCCTCACACGCCCGCTCCCTGCCTCGCCTTGCTTGGAACCCCGCTGCGCGCGCCGCCGCCATCAGAGCCCGGGGCGAGCTCGCGCCCCGTCCCCTACGCGCGTCCCCGCGAGCCACTGGAGCCATGCCGCTCTTCCCCTACCTCTCCTCCACCGAATCCCCAAAGTCTAGGCCACCGAAATCGCTCCACCACCGCGTATTTCTTCGCCGGAGCTCCTTGCCGCGCATCACCGTCGCCGAGCTCCTCCGAGCCGTTTCCCGTCGCCCAAGGTAGGGGGTAAGGTTCCCCTTGCACTCCTCTCTCTCTTGGTGGCCGGAGATGAGTTCCCCGAACCCCGCAGGGCCGGATTGAAGCCGCGCCGTCGCCGTGCCCATCCCTGCTCGAGGTTGAAGATGAGCAGGGAGGAAGAAGACGCCCTTTTTCCATTTAGGCCCCTGAAAATCTTCATTTTTATTGTTCCCCTTGCGTACTGTAACATGAGTCTAAAGATTCTTACGAAGCAGCCCCTGGAAATAAGGTTTAAATGCGTTTGAGTCCCTGGATCTACAGATTTTCGATTTAATGTGTTTTATTAGGCTGAAAACTTTGGAAATTCGTAATAAATCAAATAAAAATCAGAAAAATATAAACTTTGTTGCATTGTATTCCTATTAAATAGATCTATAGAATGGATATGATGGTTGAGTAGGAAAAGACCTTTTTGCCCCTGTTAATGTGCATGCATGAAAAACCTTAATAAATAGGAAATGTGAGTAAAATGAACTTCAAAAATTATAAAAATTGGACAGAAGCCTTGTGAACATGAGTAGACTCTGTCTAAATTTTGGTAGCCCTAGCATTGTCTGTTTAATTACTATTTTGCCCTTATCTTGTATTTAAGCATATATTAATTTAGAAAAAGATTGCTATGGAGAAAAATGCTCCATGTGACTTTAGGGCCTTGATATGAGCTCTAGATTATGAACATGACTCGTTGTTAGAATAGGAGATGGTGCGTGTAAGGTTGTGACTCTGATTTGGAAATAGTAGAAATAATGCAATTTTATATAAATAATCAAAAATGTGAAACTAATATATCCAATAAAAACCCCCACACTTACCATGTTAGCTTTATGATCGACAACTTAACTCCTGTATGTGTTCTCGTGAGATTGCACATACTCGATTGCTTCGGGTCCATCAAAGTGGTATTAATGCTAATGTCAGTCGAGAGATTCTGGTTGAGCTAGTAATCCATTACATCCGTAATTAGATGTTTGCCTTATACTTTGCTTAACCAGTTGTAGGCTTAATAATCTGCATCTCATTCACTGTGTCATGCGTAGCATTCATATAGCAACGCTTATTGCAGATACGTGATTGGGAAACAAGTACGAGAGCTACTTTAAGCAATGGTGTTCCAGAAGATCAAGTAAGCCCCAGACACGACCTGGAGAGCCCATCAGTCGTGTTTGGAAGGAGGAGTTGTCCAAGTGATCAAGGGGTTGCCTGGGGCAAAGCCTCACAACCCGGCAAACTAACCTAGTTTAGTTTGTTGGCTGAGTAAGAATAAGCAAAGGTAGGCAGGACCATGAATTCTCCCAGCTAATATGATGAATGATTGTTTCATTACGCATCCGCATTAGGAGTTGTATGAAAACAATTGCATTAGATCTCCCTGGCCGCCCTGGCCCTAGCACCTATGTATAGAGTTCGTAGGACGAGTTGCCTAGGCTCTGCTAGGTGCGATTAGACACGAGTGAAAGGAGTCACTCGTCGCGTAGGTGATTTCAAAGGTTACAAAACTATTACTATCGTGGAAGTAATACTATGCTCCTGGTTTAAATGGAGACCGGGCGGAGAATAATTTTATTATGTGGTGTGCGTATGTGGTATGCGTTTGGCTCCGCCCGAGTCGCATAAGGCCCGTTCGCTGTTCGCCTGCTGTTCGGCATAACATTGCTAGAGTGCTTATCCGGGATATGGGACCGGAAAAGTCTTTCCTGGGCTCGTCCGAAGCACAGAGACACGTTCCTACCCGCTGGTTGAGAGGAAGGTGGCCCGGGGGAGCTTGGTACTCATGACGGGGAGACCGAGATGTCGGCAGGCTCGTCATGGGGGCACAACCCGGGGGCTAGGCGGGAGTGAATCGAACTTGGGACGAGGCAGGTTAAGATTGGGACTATATGTGGGAACGCGATGGCTAGTAAGCATATACCCCTGGCATGATAGTTATTCCCGGGAATTAAAAATCGATTCGAATCGCTGATGCCCACCAGGTGTGGGAATGCTGATAATGCACACGGGCAACGTAGTAACTACTTAAACTCTCAGTGTTTAATACTCATGGTTTTTGGAATACCACATGTTTGAATTGAATTGTTTACATTACTGCGAGTTACAGTTGTGATGAAGGTTATACACATGATGAGGTCTTATTATTTATGTTACACATGTTATTGTTTAAAACTAAAGGCTAAGGATCCACTTGCTAGTAAGCCGCTTCGCGTCAGCCGTAAGCCAATTTCCATTAAGACCTACTGAGTAATTAGTACTCAGGGTTTGCCCCCACCTTTTGAGAACAGGTACCGGCGACATCTGGACATCTGCTTGGAGAAGGGTAGTACCGGTGGGCTCGGTGCTGCTCGTCTCGAGCGACGTTGCATGAAGTCTAGTAAAGTTTTTCTTCCGCTGTGAGACGTTTGCAAATTCGCTTCCGCTGTCTGATTCAAACTTGACTTTCGTATGGTAATATGTTGAAACTTATATTATTATTTCGAATCGGTTTGTAAAACAAGCTTATATATGCTATATTCAACTGCCTGAGATGATGTACCTGTTGTGGCTCCATTGAGGGCTGGATGTGTATGATGTCGGTTCCTCTGGGAAAAGGTAATATCGGGGGTCGAATGACTCTCGACGGACGACCGGGTTTAGTTCGGTCTAATCACACTGCGAGCCAGAGGTGGCAGGTGTGCTTAGCCTGGATTAAATCGGCGGTTCCGCCACAATTAATCTCCCACTTCCAAAGTTCACCTTCCACGCAGCGCTCCTCAAGTCTTAGCAGCACTTTGATCTCCATCTTTAGAGACTCGATGGTCTCTTTCTCATTCTCCTCCTCCTCCTCTGAATCTTCAAATTGACCCGGTGGAGTGCCGATCGGAGGGGGTTTGGAGATCCCCTTCATGGTCCTCCTAGGGGGAGTGGAGTGGATAGACTCATCAATTGATGCGTCCCTCCTAAGGATGTTCTCCAAGTGCTTAGGGACCAACATCTTCCCCCACCTTCCAAAGGGAGTAAATCCACCCCGAATGTTGTAAGTTGGTGATTGCAGCCCCTTGGGCACCTCCTTGCCCGTGCCCTCCACGGAATCTTCCGAGAAGAGTTTCCAGATGGGCACCATGGGGCTGATTGCCCCGACCTTAGGTCGAGGGGAATCTGCCTGGAACACCTTCTTCGCGATGGTACGCGCAGGAGATAGGGAATGCACAGGCCTTCTCGCACTACGTGAGCGTGCGGGGAAGGCCGAGCGGCCTCGTTCCAGGCCAAGCGGCCTGCCCTGAGGACGGGCGGCCTGAGAGGGTGGCCGGGCGGCCAGCGGTGCCACATCCAGCACCCTCATGGTGCCGTTCCCTGTTGCTACATGGGTGAACTCGTCGTCGAAGGTCGACGAATAGGTCGCCGTGCTGCCGGATGTTAGGGCAAGGCTCTTGGATGGAGTGTTGTTGGAGGCCATGGCTTAGTTTTTTGAGTGGAGATGAGGTGGGAATGGAGAGAGTGGCTGGAAGGGAAGAAACCCTCGTGTTTAAGTTGTGAAAGCTCGATCTCATCTACTCAACGACTTACGGCGGCTTAGGGATCAACTCAACTCGAAAAATTTCGAAAGGAGGCGGCCGGGCGGCAAGGTGGGAGACCGGGCGGCCTAGCCCTTGGGCTGGGCGGCTTCACCAGGGGGCCGGGCAGCCTGACCTGAGGTCGGCCAGCCTCGCCGACCCTGGTTTGGCAGACCAGGTGTCGGTTTTACCCTTCTAGGTGCTTGAAACCCTATTTCACCGTCTTGTGCCATCACTTTGTTGAGATTTGGCGATGTGGAAGCAAAAGGTGAGATAAGACAGAAAAGAGAGGAGCATGGTAGAGTACATGGCTTCGTTTAAGGTCGGAGCTAGACTGTGGCCGTGTGATCATACCGTTTCTTGCAGCTTGTAGACATCCACTTCTTCGAGCTGTGGCATTTCGGGCTTTGGGAAAACTTTTAGGCGTTGCCCGTTCGCCTTCAAGATTTTCCCGTCATCGTCCTGGAGGGTGATGGCACCGTGATCGGTGGCATCAAGGACCAAAAATGGCCCTTCCCACTTACTTCTAAGCTTACCATGACCAAACAAACGAACACAAGAATTAAAAAGTAGTACCTTATCGCCTGGTTTGAATGTCTTGATCTTGATACGCTTGTCGTGCCATCTTTTGGTTCGCTCTTTGTATAGCTTAGCACTGTGGTAGGCCTTCTCCCTCCATTCCTCCAATTCGGCGAGTTGGATCTGACGTCGAACTCCCGCTGATTGGAGATCCATGTTACATTTCCTTATCGCCCAGTGAGACTTGAACTCAAGTTCTACTGGCAGGTGACAAGTCTTGCCGTACACCATTTGGCATGGTGTCATGCCAATGGGAGTTTTATATGCTGTGCGATACGCCCATAGAACATCGGGTAGCTTGGATACCCAATCTTTTCTAATAGCATCGACAGTTTTCTATAGGATGTTCTTGATCTGCTTGTTCGATGTCTCAGCTTGGCCACTTGTCTGCGGGTGACAAGGAGTGGCGACACGGTGATCCACACTGAGTTCTGCAAGGCACCTCTCGAATCTTTTATCTATGAAGTGAGGTCCTCCATCGCTGATGATGACCCTTGGCGTACCAAATCGAGGAAAGATGGTGTCGTAGAACATTCTGATTGAATGCCTTGAATCTGCCATGGAGCACGGCAGTGGCTCTAACCATTTTGATACATAGTCCATTGCGATCAGGATGTATTCTTTGTCTCCACACTTGCGGAAAGGCCGCATGAAGTCTATGCCCCACACATCGAATACGTCGAGTTGAAGGTTACTTGTCAGTGGCATAGCATCCCTTGGGTTAATGTTCCCTTGGCGCTGACGTCGTGAGCACCTTCGTACGAACACTTTGGCATCATCGTACATATTTGGCCAGTAGAATCCACTTTGCCAAATCTTTGCATGAGTCCGATAGGCTCCATAGTGACCACCATAGGAAGGCGAGTGACATCTATCAAGGATTTGAGGTAATTCGCAAGCTGGAATGCAGCAACGTAAGAGTCCGTCTACGCAGAGTTTGTATAGGTAGGGGTTATCCCAGAGATAGAACCGGCTGTCATGGATCAATTTCCTCTTGTCAACTCCTTCAGGTATATATCCCCTGACCAGGTAATTGTCCAGATCTGCATACCATGGTTGGGATGTGGTGACCTTTAGGAGGGTGTCATCTCTCATGTAGTCATCTATTGGCATGGATGATGTCTCTTCAAATTGCATTCGTGAGAGATGATCGGCAACTGAATTCTCAACTCCCTTCTTATCTCTAATTTCAATGTCAAATTCTTGGAGTAGTAGGATCCACCGTATCAGTCGTGGCTTTGCATCTTTCTTGGTGAGGAGGTATTTGAGAGCTGCATGATCTGTATATATGATGACTTTGGCTCCATCCAAATATGATCTGAATTTGTCAATGGCAAAGACGACTGCTAACAACTCTTTTTCGGTGGTACAGTAATTTAGCTACGGCCAGTGAGCGTCTTGCTTGCATAGGATATGGCATGATGTTTTCTATCCTTGCTCTGGCCTAGGACTGCTCCTACAGCATAATCGCTGGCATCGCACATGATTTCAAAAGGAGCATTCCTGTCTGGTGGTTGGATGATGGGTGCTGTGACTAGAGCCTTCTTGAGTGTATGGAATGCTTCAAGGCAAGCATCATCAAACACAAAGGGTGTGTCCTTGGCTAGGAGATTAGTCAGAGGCCGGGCAATAAAGGAGAGGTTTTTGATGAATCTCCTATAGAACCCAGCACGGCCAAGCAAGCTTCGGAGTGCCTTGATGTTTGCTGGAGGTGGAAGTTGCTCAAGGACTTCAATTTTTGCACGGTCCACCTCTATGCCTCTCTCTGAGACTCTGTGTCCTAGCTCAATCCCTTCTCTGACCATAAAGTGACACTTTTCCCAGTTTAGGACGAGGTCTACTTCTTTGCATCGCTGGAGAACCTTCTCCAAGTTCTCTAGACATCCATCAAAGGTCTTGCCATAAACTGAGAAGTCATCCATGAAGACATCCATTATATTTTCTATCAGGTCAGAGAATATGGCCATCATGCAATGCTGGAACGATACTGGAGCATTGCACAGCCCGAACGACATCCGTCGATACGCAAACGTGCCGTAAGGACATCGAGTTGATGATTGCTTGTGAGTGGCATAGCTTCCCTTGGGTTAATGTTTCCTTGGCATTGGCACCGTGAACACCTTCGCACGAACTATTTGGCATCATCGTACATATTTGGCCAGTAGAATCAACTTTGCCAAATCTTTGCCAAATCTAAAAAATGGAAAACTGGTTACAGCAAACTTATCCATGAAAGGAATGCAGATTGTGAAGTCTCCTTAAACCGTAGGCTTTGGAGTCTAGCTTCTTCCTTGAAACGAAGAATCCACTGATTAGTGCTGGCTTGCTGCCCATCAAATACCTTTCTGTTCCTCATCTTATAGATTTCCCACATGGCAATGATACAAATTTCCTTGAAGAATGGCATACTTGAGTTTTGGCTAGCTTGCAATACTCTTTCCTGTATTAGGAGCATCGTATTCCAATGGATATTGAGGGCATGCCAACAGCGACTAGCAAAAGAGCAGTGGAAGAAAAGGTGATCCACATCCTCCTCCGTGGCATCCAGGCAAAGATCACAATGTGAATCCTACTGATGTACCATATTTCTTCTTATTAGCATGCTTTTGGTATTGATCCTATCTATGAGAACAAGCCAAAAGAAGAATTTAGTTCTCATTGTGCACTTGGTCTTCCAGAACTTGGTAAAGACAGCTGAAACCTTAATGTCATCGTGCTTACTTCTGTAATACTTCTGAACTGATACATTATGCACTCCCCCAGGCAGAGTCCAAGCATCACTCTGCTCAGCATCATACATAGTATTTGAAAGCAACTCTTGCAGGGACTGAAACTCAGCATGTGCTTCCACTGACAGAGGTAGGAAAAAAATAGTTTCTAGTTCTAGCGCTTCTCTAGTTTCCTTGATAGAGATGTTCAAGTCCAGTGCAAACGATGCAAGCATAGGGAATTGGCATTCCAGAACTCCACCAGCCCAATTGTCTCCCCCAAAAAGTGTAGAAGACCTTTCTCTTGCTGTGCAAGTAGGCAATTTTTTTGTAACTATCACTGAACCTGAAGACATCCCTCCACCAAATGAGCCAACCTCCCTACAAGCATGAGGAACCTTCACCCTATAGTAAGTATCCCATATCAAGTGCACCCATGGGACATCCTTTCTAGAATAAAATTTGTGTAGCTGCTACACTAGAAGGCCATCATTTTCAAGCTTAAGGTTGATCACTCATAGACCTCCCTTGCTTTTAGGCTTGAGAACCGTATCCCAGGCTCCCAGATTTCCTCCTTTGCTATCATGATCTGTACCTCTCCAAAGACACTGTTTTCGAGCTCGTTCTATATTTTCAATAACTCCAGCATGGCGTTTAGTTGTTGACAAAATGCATGTTGTCATGGGGCTTATGACCGAATTTAGTAGCTCCAGTCTTGCAGAATATGACTGATAAGATAGAGAGCCAACGGATCGGCTCCATTGCCTTTGGAGTGATGAGTGATTGTCAACAAAAGCCAAAGACCCAGATGGACTTGGGCACAAGACCTCCGATGGACAGCAGGCCCTCCGAAGGACTGGAGGTAGAGGAAAGTCCTCTGAAGGATTGGATCCATGCTCGGCGTGTGTCGGCCATGCAAGTTTAGTACATGGAGGAGCAGCACGGCGACGGCAGGAGTAAGTCCTCCGAAGGACTGCGAGGTAGCCCCGATGGACAGGGGATGCCGGGCGCCACCGCGGTGCTCCAACCCGAGTGCATGGCGCGAAGACGTGCGATGGAGGCTTTGGCGGCTTCAGCTCAAAACAACCAACCAAGCTACCCAAGCCTTGGTGAGTTGGGCCTCGACTCGCCAAGATAGACAAGATGGGCCAAATCCGGCCCACGCGGAGACTTCCTAAAGTTTCCCGGTTTCTGATTTCAAAACCGGGGGCGGATCGCGGATTGGACTACTGGCCATGTGGAGAACATTCAAGGATCGCGTGGAACTTACGAAGATCAAGACTTCATCGTGGTCGTCCATCCCGAAATATCCTGTAATCTTTCATTTGAGTCCTTAGGGTTTGTCTAGTTGTAGGGACCTAAGTGCAAAACTGTCTAAACAGCACTCGGGTATAAATAGGTCCAAGGCAGGTCATTAGCGTCCCTCTTGCCTACTTGGATTAGTCTTTACTTTGTGATTTTCATCCTCAAGCCTAGAGCTCCATTGTTAGGGAGGTTAGAGTAGGATTTAGCCTCCTAATCATGAGGGAAGGTGAGGGTGGTTTCTTGGGACGAATTCCTGCTTGTATGCTGAATCTATAGACCCGTCTTGGGCATCTAATCGAAGTGAATTCATGCTGCAACCTTGTGTTCTTCTCCTCCCCCTCTCTCTTTGGTTTTTCTGTCCAATTCTTGGCTTTTGGGTGTTTGTTTTGGGCAAGCTTGGAATCCCTTCTCTTGCTGATGTTTTGGACTTGCTAGGATGTGGAGATCATGACTTAGTTCATCTCAATCCAGCTGGATTGCCATGAGCAAGCTTCCTTTGTGTTTTGCCCTTTCTTGCCAAAAGATTGCCATCTCATGAACTCTGAAATTCCCATTGATCCCTTGGTCACCTTGCAATGATCTTTTGGGAAAAGCTTTGGAATAGGGTCCAAATAGCTTGTGCAAAATTTCGTGAAGATTGGACAAGATTTGGCCTGGTTTGGGTTAGAAAAATTCCTGTCTGCGACTCTATCGGACAATCTGGGAGAGGCCACCGGATAGTCCAGCATTGCCCACCGGACAGTCCGGTGTGTGGCTCTGTCTAGCCCGTGCCACCGGATAGTCCGGCGGCGGCCACCGGATAGTCCGGCGGCGGCCACCGGACTATCAGGTGGACCGAAGAGTCCGGCTCCACCAGACTGTCCGGTGTTGGCAACCGAACAATCCGGTCCTGCTAGGGAGCTACGGTGATTTTCTCCTTTTGGTTTTTCCACTGTGTTTCTGCTTCGGATTTTTGCATTCCCCACTACCAGACTATTCTCTTTGCTTGTTGTGAGTCAGTGAGACGCACCTCGGTGCGGTGAGTGTCGTGTGGCAGATTTTGCAAAGTTCGTTGCCTCAGTGCCATTCTTGGTCGGATTTTGATTTTTCTGGCATTGGTGCGTATCCTCTTAGTGGACGGCACCCTTGTACTGCTAGGCACGTATCTGTTTAGTGGACGGTGCCTAGTTTTGTTTTTCTTGAGCTTTGCAGAGCACCTGCTCGGGGGTTGTGATTTTGAGATTTTAGGTGCTCCTATTCACCCCCCTCTAGTCGCACGTCTCGGTCCTACATGTGGTATCAGAGCCGGTTAGGTTTCTTCATACCTCTACCGGTGAGAAACCAATAGCGACTATGACTCACTTTGGGAAGATTCCGGTCCTTGGCTCCGATGGCTACTCCTACTGGAAGGATAGGATGAGAGCATTCTTGCTTAGCCAGGGCCAGGACATATGGGATGCTACTCAGAGTGTGAACTTTGTGGTGCTTCCAGTTGCTCAGTGCACTACCCTAGCGATTGTGGCTCAGCATGAGGCGAATGCCAAAGCTGTTAACTTTCTCTTCTCAGGACTTAGTCTAGTTGATTATGAGAGAGTGAGCCACCTTGAGACTACTCATCAGATTTGGTCCCTGCTCAGTGCACACCATGAGGGCACTGCTACTAGCAAGGCGCGTCTCGTTGAGACTTACAGGCGCGAATATGAAAATTTCGTTCAGAAGCCTGGTGAGTCCATCGATGACTTGTTTGGTCATTTTCAATCGATCATCAACAAGTTGCGCGTTAACTCCAGCCCTGAGAGGATCCCATACACCGACCATCAGCATGCTGTCAAATTGTTGTATGCGTTGGAAAGGAAGATATGGGAGATCAAGGTTAACTCGATCATAGAGTCTGAGCCCTATGACATGATTGGAGTGGAGGCTCTTTATAGCAAGCTCAAGGCCACAGAGGTGGATTACAAGTTGAGAGATTCTCTCGCTTGTACTGGCTCCAAGAGCCTAGCCTTGGCTTCTCCCTCTAGTGAGGCTGCTACTAACCCCAAGCTTCACAACTTTTAGTTTTCTGCTCTTATGTCTGTTACAGAGGAGCAGTTAGCGTCACTTAGGGATAATGTGCTTTGCCGGGTGTCTAGCCACTTTCAGCGCGCCTATGACAACCGGATGAGCAAGAAGAGGGGCGAGAGCCCCAAGTGCTTCGAGTGCGGAGAGGTCGGCCACTTCATCGTCGAATGCGCAAACAAGCAGAACGACTACTACAAGAAGGGCACGAACCACTCCTGCGACTCCAACAAGTACCACTCCGGCAAGCACGACTACGGCAAGCGTGACCACACCAAGCACTGCTCCAGCAAGATTAGGAACTTCAGGAAGGCTTTCAAGAGCTACCAGAAGGACAACCGGTAGTGGGATAAGGCCTTCTTCGCCGAGCTTGGTGGTCTGTGCGGTGGATTGTCAAGAGGAGGGACCAAGGCGGTCCTGCTGGACTCTGCTTTGTCTCCACCAAGTCCAAGCGCAAGCGCAAGATACACCGGAGATCCTTTTGCTCCATGGCGCTTGAGGACAAGGACGACAAGGGCAACGGCAATGACTCCTTCGATGAAGAGGTAACTCCTAACCAAGCTAAAATTCTTGAGATGTTGGAGGCAAACAGTTGTGAGTTGAAAGCCGAGGATAAGATGTTGGAGAAAGCAGCCATGAAGCTGCAGAAGCAGAAAGCCAAGTTGGCTGATGCTCTAGCTGAGATAGAGAGGCTAAAGAGTGTGCTAGCCTAGCCTATTGAGTCTGAGTGCCCTACCTGTGAGACTTTGATGAGAGATCTCTATGAGCAGAAGAGCAAGTGTGCTCATCAGGTAGAGGAGATGGATAGGCTGAAGGTAGAGTTAGGCAAGCTCCAGTCCAAATTGGATGAGCCTATTTTGAGTGATGAGCCCAAGTGTGAGATGTGCCCCCACCTAGCTGTTGACATAGCTGAGCTGAAAGTGAGGTGTGAGGGATAGCTCAAGGAGTTGGAGGAGCTTAGGGCTAGACCCACGCTTTTGGGTGCGTGCATGGTCTGTCCTACCTTGAAGAGTGAGCTTGAGCAGTTGAGAGCTGACCTTGAGGTGCTCTCAGCACCCCCTGACACTTGTGAGAACTGTCTCACTTTGACGTTGATGTTGGTGGATAGGGATGCCACCATTAAGAAGATAGAGAAGTCTGCTCCCTCTATTTTCTCTCTCGACTGCCCCACTTGTGCTGCCCAGACTTTCGTTCTGGAAGATCTGAGAGAGGAGAAACAGACTTTGGTTGATGAGAACAACCGTTTGAGAGAGGTGCTCAGTTGGATGTATGCTAGAGAGCCCTAACTAAGGATGATTTTAGAGAGGACCAAGGGAGCTGAGGGTGATATGAGTGGACTTGGGTTAGGAGAGTGCAGTACTTCGGGTGAGAAGAAGAGTTCCCCAATTAAGCTTAAGACAGCCTCTCCTCAGCCTAATCCTATTGTTGATGGGGTTTAGCATGAGCCTCCCAAGGCTGCCACAAAGAAGCAGTTCTGGAAACCCAAGCCCTCACAGGCTAAGCTGGATAGAGTAGTGACTAAGATTCTCAAGCCTCTAGTGAGCAAGGAGTGAGTCCAGCAGCCTGTTCCACCCAAGGCTACTCCACCTAAGCCCAAGGCCTAGCCTAACCCCACTCCCAAGAGGCATGTCTACCACTTTGACTTTTGCCAGTGGAATGGCCACTTGGAGGAGTTCTGCTTCAGGAGGAAGCGAGTTGAGAGGCAGGAGAGAGCCTGGGGAAACTAGGATCAGTTCTACCAGGGTGGTAGGCAGGATCCTCCCCACCGTGATGAGATGAGAGACCGCTTTGCTGGTGAGAGAGGAGGCGGCTTTCAGGTCCGTGCTCCTGGTGGTGAGACACGCTTTGCCGGCCGAGCTCCTAGTTATTTTCAGCGTGGCTATGGACCTCGTGACTGAGGCTTTAGAAGTAGAGGGTTTGAGAGCTCACGCTTTAGAGGTCGTGGGTACCCAGATCGACGTGATGCTTACTTTGACTGTGCTCACCCCACCTTTGCCAGACCATTTGCTCACTCTCGCTTTCCTTGATTTTGCAGGATCGAGGCCTAGAGGACATAAGGATCATGGACATCGGCTGCTCTAGGCACATGACAGGGCACGGCAGATGGTTCTCCAGCCTCAACCCTGTGAGCACCAAGGAGTACATCACATTCGGGGATAATGGTCAAGGTAAAGTGTCGGGTGTTGGTTCTGTTGCACTTTCTGGCAAGCTTTCCCTGAGAGAAGTTGCTTTGCTAAGGAATTTGGGGTTCAATTTGGTTTCTATCTTGCATCTTCTCAAGGAAGGGTTTGAGGTTTGTTTTAAGGAGGGTTCTTCTAGTGTGCTTGATGCTAAGGAAAGCCTTGTTTGTCGGATTTTCCCTATGGGCAGGTTTTCAAGGTTGACCTTGCATCTGTTTCTAGCCGTCCTCAGTGTTTGGTTGCTAGTCCTTCTGCTGATATTTGGAAGTGGCACAGGAGGCTTGGCCATTTGAGTTTTGATCTGCTAGCTAGGTTGAGCTCGATGGGTCTAATCCGAGGATTGCCCAATTTGAAAGCAGAAAAGGACTTAGTGTGCCACCCCTATAGTCATGGAAAGATGGTTGCCACTTCTCATGCACCTGTCAATCAGGTGATGACCTCGAGCTGCTGCATATGGACACAGTTGGTCCTGCTCGGGTACAGTCGGTCAGTGGGAAGTGGTATGTGCTTGTGGTAGTAGACGACTTTTCTAACTTTTCGTGGGTGTTCTTCATGGAATTCAAAGATGAGGCTTTTGGTTTTGTTCGGGATCTGGTCTTGAGGTTAAGGAATGAGAGTCATAAGGCAATGAGGGCTATCCACAGCGACAATGGCGGAGAATTTCATAACTCTCATTTTGAAACCTTTTGCTGTGACCTAGGTCTTGATCATCAATTCTAGTCTCCTTATACCCCACCTAAGAATGGTGATATGGAATGAAAGAACCGCACACTTGTTGAGATGGCGCGGACGATGCTTGATGAGCATAGGACTCCGCAACGCTTTTGGGCTGAGGCTATGAATACGGCCTATTACATTGCCAACCGCATCTTCCTACGAGCTTTCTTAGGGAAGACTTTGTACGAGCTTCGGTTTGGTAGGCAGCCTAGCATCAAGCACCTGCGTGCATTTGGCTGCAGATGCTCTATGCTCAAAAAGGGGGGCATTTGGACAAATTTGAATCTCGCTGCTTGGATGGTATTTTCCTTGGGTACGCCTCTAGCTCTAGGGCATATAGAGTGTGGATCCTTGATACCAAACAAGTGGTTGAGACCTGTGAAGTTTCCTTTGATGAATCTATGCCTTGCACAACCCTTGGATTTGAGTTTTCTGGTGATGATGAAGAAGGCGCTCCCATCTTTGAAGATGAGGAAGGAGAAGTAGATGCTGGTGATGCAGGAGCCACTACACCGGCTGCAGCTCCTGCCCCCTCTGCTACGAGCTCTGAAGATGAAGGAGGACCCTTTCCTACGGCTTCCTCCTCGCTCCCCCGACTACAAGCTCGAGCAGAGGCTGGCCCCGCTGAGGACACAGGGGAGGTGACCTCTGAGATTGTTCCATCTCGGCAGGTCCAGCGGGATCACCCTCCAAACAGGATGATTGGAGGTCTACACCAGCGTGTCACGCTCGTCGGTTAACTCTTTAGCCTTTTTCTGCCACTCCGCATTTGTTGCTTCTTTCGAACCCTGAGATGTGTCACATGCATTATCTGATCCTAGTCGGGTGAACGCCATGCATGAGGAGTTGGAAAACTTTGAGAGAAACCATGTCTGGGATTTAGTTGAACCTCCACCAAACTGCCACCCTATAGGAACCAAGTGGGTCTTCAAGAACAAACAGGGTGAGGATGGGATGGTTGCCCAGGGTTTCTATCAGAAGGAGGGGATAGATTATGAGGAAACCATTGCTCCTGTAGCTCGTTTAGAGTCCATTAGGATTCTGCTTGCCTTTGCTACCTCTAAAGGCTTCAAACTGCAACAGATGGATGTCAAGTTAGCCTTCCTAAATGGTTACATTGAGGAGGAGGTATATGTGAACCAACCTTCTAGCTTTGAGAGTGCCAAGTTTCCAGACCGGGTGTATAAGTTGAGAAAAGCCCTTTATGGTCCGAAGCAAGCTCCAAGAGCTTGGTATGCTAGGTTGAAAGCTTTCCTGCTCAAGTCTGGGTTTGTGATGGGTTCAGTAGACAAGACCTTGTTTCTGTTGAGTCGTGGCGGTGACACCCTTCTAGTTCAGATATATGTTGATGACATTATCTTTGGTGGTTCATCTCACGCTTTGGTGTCTAAGTTTGCTGAACAGATGAGCAGTGAGTTCGAGATGAGTCTCATGGGTGAGCTTCAGTTCTTCCTCGGGCTACAGATCAAGCAAGGCCCAAAAGGAACCTTCTTCCATCAAGCCAAGTACACGAAGGACATTCTGAGAAAGTTTGACAAGGGAGATCTCAAGCCCATGGCGACTCCCATGTCAACACAGATGACACTTGATGTAGACGAAGAAGGGGAGGTGGTGAACCAAAGAGAGTACCGAGGGATGATCGGCTCACTTCTGTAGCTGATGGCGACTAGGCCGGACATTCAGTTCGCGGTCTGCCTCTAGGCGCATTTTCAAGCCTCACCAAGGACATCACATCATCAAGCGGTGAAGCGCATCTTCAAGTACCTGAAATACACTCCTGAGCTTGGTCTTTGGGTTCTCTTCAGCTTCGATGCTCTCTCTCAGAGGGTATTCTGATGCTGACTTTGCGGGCTGTCAGCTGGAGCGCAAGTCTACTTCTAGCACCTGCCAGTTTCTCGGTTGTTCTCTTATCTCTTGGTCCTCGCGCAAGCAATCTAGCGTAGCCACTTCCACCACAGAAGCTGAATACATTGCTGCTACTAGTTGCTGCTCCTAGCTGCTTTGATGAAGTCCACTTTGAGTGACTTTGGTCTCAGTTTTAAGAAGATCCCTCTCCTAGTAGACTCTACTTCTGCTATTTCTGTAGCTAAGAACCCCATCTTGCACTCCAGAACCAAACACATAGATGTGAGGTTTCACTTTTTGAGAGATCACTATGAGAAGGGAGATATAGACTTGATCCATGTGGAGACTGAGAACCAGTTGGCCGATATATTCACCAAGCCCTTAGATCTTAATGTGTTTGCTCGCTTTCGTGGGGAGCTACGTGTCTGTTGCCCCTTTTAGGTTGGGGTAACTTTGTTGTAGTTTAGGGTTTTGGTTTGCCATTTCTTTGCTTTTCCTTGTTTTTCTTGCATTTTGTATCATACCATGCTTTGCATTGTAACATATGCATTTTCACTCACACTAGCACTAGAGCTCTTCTGGTATGACGAGTTAGTTTTTGCTTGTGCTAGATTATACAGTTGCTTGCATGATCATGGTTGGCTAAGCTCCTTGAATCTGTCTAATATCTTTTGTGAGCTCAGTCACTTTTGTTTCTTGAAAATCAAAAACCATGATCACCACTTGAGTTGGCTACCTAGCATGTGTAGGAATGTTGAATGCTATGCTATCTTCTCATGCTTGGATGTGCTAGTCATATGCCTTGGTTAAGTTGATGCCTAAGCATTTAAGACACCTTGCCTAAATATGAATTCTGAATTAATTTTGTTTACAAAGTGGTGTCCTATGAGCTAAATTGAAAAGATCTAGGTGGGTTCACTTGTCACACTGATCTAGTTTGAGATAGCTTGCCTATTCACTTTGGCAAGAACTTGGACTACGCTGTGTATGACCAAAACCTTGTCTTAAGCTTCTGATGGTTTTCTGAACCTAGGCTTGGCATTGGTTACTAAGAAGTGGCAAAAACAAGTGAATAACCCCTGGCCTATGATCTGATTTGCTTGAAGTTAAAAATTGCTAAATCTGAAATCTGCAAGTCTCTAAATTGCTTATGGCATGATGTATATGTTTTGGTTGAGAGTAGCACACCTTGTATATTTTGCTAGCATCTTGCTGTTCATGCCTATCTTTCTAGATGCTATTCATGTTGGTGATGCTTTCTTTTCAACAACCCTGAAAAACATGCTCCTGATCTGTATAAGATGGATTCAATTGAGCTTGTTTGCATGCTTCCTTGCTCTCACTTGCTCTGTATGCGAGAACTTGTATTTACTAGCTTTTCATCCCTGCTGAGCTCTTCACGATACACTTCCTGCATTTCATGGCATATTTTGAGGGGGAGTTGTCCATTTCAGGGGGAGTTGAGTTCTATGAACCCTTGATGTGTCCTTTGTCAACAAGGGGGAGAGATGTTGACCTTTGACGGGAGAGATGTTCCTAGGGGGATTTCATGGCCCAAGGGAGAGAACTCTATAGAGATCTAGTTGAGGGGGAGTTGGATCTTTTAGCATGCTCTTGCATCGGTATGTTGAGCCTTTTGCCTCTTTCTGGAGGAGCCGATGCTTTGCCTAAGCATGACTGTGTTGAGTCGGTTTGCCACTTTCTTGAGGGGTTATGCTTTAGTTTGATTGACTGCGTTGAGCGGTTTTCCTTGTCTTAGGGGGTTGATCTTTGACTTTGTTTTCTGTTGTCTCAATTTGCCCTTTTCTACCTGTGTTTGGTTTTTGGGCATCTTGAGCAACTTCTTCTTTTCTTCTTGTTTTTGTTCTTAGGTTACAGGTTGAAGGTGTTGACAATGCACTCATCAAGGGGGAGATTGAGTGCCAATGGATCGGCTCCATTGCCTCTAGAGTGATGAGTCAATGTCAACAGAAGCCAAAGACCCAGATGGACTTGGGCATAAGACCTCCGATGGACAGGAGGCCCTCCGATGGACTGAAGGTAGAGGAAAGTCCACCAAAGGACTGGAGGCATGCTCGGCGTCTGTCGGCCATGGGAGTTCGGTACACGTAGGAGCGGCACGGTGACGGCAGGAGTAAGTCCTCGGAAGGACTGCGAGGTAGCCCCAATGGACAGGGAATGCCGGGCGCCACCGCGGTGCTCCAACCCGAGTGCGTGGTGCGAAGATGCTCGAGGAAGGCTTTAGCGGCTTCAGCTCAAAACCGCCAACCAAGCTACCCAAGGCTTGGTGAGTTGGGCCTCGACTCGCCAAGACAGAGAAGATGGGCCAAATCCGGCTCAGGCGGAGACTTCCTAAAGTTTCCCGGTTTCTGACTTCAAAATCGGGGGCGGAACGCAGATTGGACTACTGGCCACGTGGAGAACATCCGAGGATTGCGTAGAACTTACGAAGATCAAGACTTCATCGTTGTCGTCCGTCCCGAAATATACCGTAATCTTTCATTTGAGTCCTTAGGGTTTCTCTAGTTGTAGGGACCTAAGTGCAAAACTGTCTAAACAGCACTCGGGTATAAGTAGGTCCAAGGCAGGTCATTAGAGTGACTCTTGGCTGCTAGGATTAGTTCTTGCTTTGTGATTTTCGTCCTCAAGCCTTGAGCTCCATTGTTAGGGAGGTTAGAGTGGGATTTAGCCTCCTAATCATGAGGGAAGGTGAGGGTGGTTGTTTGGGAGGAATTCTTGCTTGTATGCTGAATCTTTAGACCCATCTTGGGCATCTAATTGAAGTGCATTCGTGCTGCAACCTTGTGTTCTTCTCCTCCCCCTCTCTCTTTGGTTTTTGGGTCCAATTCTTGGCTTTTGGGTGTTTGTTTTGGGCAAGCTTGGAATCCCTTCTCTTGCTGATGTTTTGGACTTGCTAGGACGTGGAGATCATGACTTAGTTCATCTGAATCCTGCTAGATTGCCACGAGCAAGCTTCCTTTGTGTTTTCCCCTTTCTTGCCCAAAGATTGCCATCTCACGAAATCTAAAATTTCCGATGATCCCTTGGTCACCTTGCATTGATCTTTTGGGAAAAGCTTTGGAATAGGGTCTAGATAGCCTGTGCAAAATTTCGTGAAGATTAGACAAGATTTGGTCTGGTTTGGGTTGGGCACCGGACAATCCGGTCCTGCCAGGGAGCTGCGGTGATTTTCTCCTTTTGGTTTTTCCGCTGTGTTTCTGCTTCAGATTTTTGCATTCCCCACTACCAGACTATTTTCTTTGCTTGCTGTGAGTCTGTGAGACGCACCTCGGTGCGGTGAGTGTCGTGTGGCGGATTTTGCAAAGTTCATTGCCTCAATGCCATTCTTGGTCGGATCTTGATTTTTCTTGCATTGGTGCGTATCCTCTCAGTGGATGGCACCCTTGCACTGCTAGGCACGTATCTGTTCAGTGGACGGTGCCTAGTTCTGTTTTTCTTGAGCTTTGCAGAGCACCTGCTCGGGGGTTGTGATTTTGAGTTTTTAAGTGCTCCTATTCACCCCCCTCCCTCTAGTCGCATGTCTCGGTCCTACAAAGACGAGCATGTCATGAGCCTCCTCTCAACTCTATCCATCAAGGGCGTGAAATCTTCAATACTTGGTTTAATGGTTCCGAGGGGCAAACCAAGATATGTGAAAGGCAGGGACCCTCCCGGCAGTCAAGTGTTTAGGCAAGAATGATCGTCTTCTCTAGATTTACATTGATCGGCACCATGGACGATTTACTGTAATTCACTTTAAGACCAGTAGATGCTGTAAAGGATGAAAGGAGTGCCTTAAGACCCAACAACTGTTTAGCATCTGCTTGCAAGACTAGAAGCGTGTCATCATCATACTGAATAATTGGGAAGAGACCCCGCTCAATGGTATAGGCAGCTTCAGAACCCCCTTTCCTTGGTTCTGTATGACATACTGCAGAAGGTCTACAGCAAGTACAAAGAGGTGTGGCGACAGAGGATTCCCTTGCCTAATTTCCCTCTTACAGTGAGACTGCTTGCCCGGAACTCCATTAAGAAGTATTGAAGAACTGGCTATAGATAAGATATTAAGCACCCATCGTCTCCATTTTTTTGAGAAGCCCAATGCCTCCATTACTAGGAGAATTACAGAATGATCCACTGTATCAAATGTTTTGGCAAAGTCAAGCTTCAAAATTATGACATTGATGGATGTACTCGATCAAACCTCCATGCTAAATAGTCTTGGATACTTCTGCCCTTGATGAACTTGTTTCGGAATGACACCTTGTAGCCTATTTGCCAAAAACTTTGTTATGATTTTAAGAGAAAGCTGCTAAGGGAAATTGGCCTAAAATCATTGGAGGACTTTGGGGTTTGCACTTTAGGGACCAGCATTATAAAGGAGTTATTCAAACAGGCTAAGTCAATGTTATGAACAAAGAAATCACTGCATAGGATGTAAAAATCTTTTTGGACTATATCCCAACATTTCTTCAAGAAAAGACCATTGAAACCATCAGGTCCTAGAGCTTTATCACTAGGGAGACTTTTCACTATGTTATTGATTTCTTCCTCTATGAGTGGCTCTTCCAGAACAACAAGATTGATACTTTGGGTTATCAAAATTGAAAAATCAAACAGCATGACTGGCTAATCAGAGCGCCCCATTCTTTCTTTGAATTCCTCCCGCAAGATGACAGCTTCGCTATGATGGTCACTGATAAGATATACTTTCCTTTGTTTTGAGCTGTGCAATGCAATTTTTCCTATGTGAAATAGTAGCCATGGAGTGAAAGGATTTAGTGCATTCATCCCCAAACTTAACTCTATTCATTGTATACCTTTTCTTCCAATATTCTTTCTTATATTCCAGAAGAGCTAGAATATGGTTCTGTATAATCTTCCTCAGATTCTATTTAGGATTGGTTAGCTACCTGCATTCCTCAAGAGCATATAAAAACACAATCACCTTATCACACACATTAATTTTCTCATTCAGATTTGAGATGCTTCTGCTCCATCTTTTGAGATAGTGCCTCAGGTTTTTTACCTTGGCTACTAGGACTGCAACTGAACTAGATTTGTTGGATGGCTCCTGCAACCATGACTATCACACTGTATCCAAGAAGCTTGGGTGTTGTGGCCAAAATTTCTGGAAACGAAAAATAATTGATTTTGGAATGCTAGTGCTGATAATCACCTAACATAGACCATGGTCTGAAATGGGTTTGGCCAGGGGCATCATTGTTGAGTTAGGGAAGGATGTCATCCATTCCTGTGAGGTGAAAAACCAATCCAATTGCTCTAGCAAGGGATCCTCCTGCATATTGCTCCAAGCGTACCCTCTTCCCTTGAGAGGGAGTTCTATTAGACCATTTTCCCCAATAGCATCATTAAACCGCATAACATTATTTAGATTGCCTCCTGGACTATTCCGGTTTGAGAGAGATCGGTGAAAGTTGAAATCCCAACACTAGCCAATCCATTTGATTTTGAACTGAGGGACTCAAGTGTACTGAGTCCAGTCTTTCATCCTGGCAGTGATGAGCGCTTGTCAACACCGAAGACTTGCTGAAGGATGAGCGAGCAAAAACCCACCTAAGTGTGACTTGGTGGCGGCGCCAGAGTGGACTTGGCGTGACAAAATTCCTGTCGAGCGGACTGGTAGGTGGCTTGGGCTGAGGCCCAAGTTAGGCTCGGCCCATAAGAGAGACCTTGGGTGCGAGACGGTCGCGTGAGCCATAAAATCACTTAAGATTGGAGGCCCAACAACTGTTTACCCGTTCGAGCATCAAAACCGAGCCCAACTATCATTTCCTGGTTCGAGCGTCAAAACCAGGGGCTTGGTTGCTGATATCCCAAAACTGGAGTTACCATCGAGGGATGAGCTACTAGACACGTGGAGGACATCGGGACAAGGAGGAGAAACCAAAGTTGCAAGGACTCTATCGTGGCCGTTCATCCGAGTTAATACGGTCTTTTCTAGCCTCTACAGGCGTTTTAGTGTAACGAGTCTGTAATATAGGGAGTTTAGTGCAAACCGCCTTAGGGCGATAGAGCTGTAGTTTAAATAAGGAGAGGGTGGGTCATTAGCTTCCTCTCTGGGCTAGTTTAGGGTTTGCTTAGACCTAGGTTTAGGCAGCTATTATCATTTCCAAGTAAGAGCAACAATTTCCAAGTGCTTTATAGAGATCTAGGGCCACAGAAAGAGGGTAGGAAGTGGGAGGAAGCTTTGGGACGAGATCCCTTGTAATCAGACCTTGCAACCTGTTTTGGAGTGGAAATAGATGGAATTTTGAGCAGCAAGTTGAGTCCTTGTGTGCAACTCCTCTTCCTCCCTTCTCTTTGGTTTTTGGGTGAAATCTCAAGGGCTTTTAGTGCTGTGGTTTGCCTATGACATTTCCCCTTCTCCTTTGCTATTTTGGACTTGCAAGGTCATGGAGATTATGTCTTAGAATATCACAATCCCGCAGGATTGCCACTAGCAAGTCGAATTTGAGTTTTCCCCTTTATTTCCCAAAGACTCTCTTCTTCGCGAGATCCAAAATTCCCACTAATCTCGTGATCTAGTTTAGTAGATATTTTGGGAAAAGTTTTGGAATAGGGTCTAGATAGCCTGTGCCAAAATTTGTGAAGTTTGGAGAAGGTTAGGTCAAGTTTAGGCTTTGGGTGATCAATTTTCTGCAGCTTTATCGGACAGTCCGGTACGTAGATCCGCAGACTACTCTACCCAGATAGTCTAGCATGCTACACTAGATAGTTCAGCGTGCTACCGGACAGTCCGGTGCTGGCCTAGCTATAGCCTTCTTTGGCTCTTTTTGATTGGGTGTTTCGCCAACACTTTTGGCTGGTGTCCTTCTACTGCATGGCCATACTCGAACTCATCGGTTGATCTAGAGAGCTACTTGAATGTGTAGAGTGGCTGGTAGAGCTCGCTAGCCTAGGTTTTGGTCTCTTTCGCTTTCGCCTGTTCCGTGGGCGTTTGAGCGAGTTTCTTCCACTGTTTCGCTGCCTCTTTGAGTCCTAGGGTCAGTAGCACTTAGCGGCTACGTGAGCTTGCTCAATAGAGAAGAGAAGGTTTTTGGGGTTGCAAGTTTTAAGTCTCGACCTATTCACCCCCCCTCTAGGTCACCCTTTCAGTCCTTAATTGGTATCGGAGCCAAGTTAGGGTCTTCTATACCTTAACCGGTTCTAGATCCACATAGAGGCAACCATGGATTTGTCCGTTGGCAAGATTCCAAGATTCGATGGCTCGGATTTCAAATTTTGGAAGCAACGCATTACTGCATTCCTTCAGAGCCAACATTCGTCCATCCGGGATTTTTGTCTGGATGCTGGCTACCAAGTGGTAGAGAACCGTGTTACCCAACAGTAGCAAAGGCAAGGAACTTTTTGCTTACTGCCTTGTGTCGCCCTGAGTTCGATAGGGTTGTGCACTTGAAGACGACACATGAGATCTGGACTTCCCTCAATAACTTCCATGAGGGGACTAGTCAAGTCAAGGCTAGGTCATTTGAGGTGCACAAAAGAGAGTATGAGAACTTCTCCCAGCAACCTGGTGAGAACATCGACAGAATGTTCAGTCATTTTCAATCGATTGTGAACAAAATCCATGCGAATGCAAGAAATGGGGTGTTACCTTACGATGACCATGAGCAAGCTTGCAAGCTTCCCTATGCTCTGGATCGGAGTATTTGGCAACTGAAGAAAGAGTGCATAGTCGAGTCAAGTGGCTATGAGACCCTTTCCACATATGCACTTTATAGCAAGTTGAAGGCTTCGGAGGTTGACTCTCAGGCTTATGCCAAAAGGAGTGGAACAACTCCCAAGAGCCTAGCTCTTATGTCTAGCAACTGCTGTGGTGGTGCTGCTAACCCTAACCCTTCTGTTGGCTATGCCTTGTCTCTGATTTCAGTTATAGAGGAGGAGCTTGAAGGACTAGATGATAAGAAGCTGTGCCTGTTGTCCAACAAGTTGCAATGCCTCTACTCCAACAGGATGAGCTGCAAAAGAAGTCACAAGGTCCAGTGCTACAAGTGTGGGAAGACAGACCACTTCGTCACCGACAACCCTAGTGGAGAGCTCAGGAAAAGTACTCCACCGACAAGCACAAGGGGGAGTACGTCTCCGACAAGAAGAAGGGCAAGTACAAGGGCGACAAGAAGAAGTGGTCGTCCTTCAACAAGAAGGAGTTCATCCAGTAGTACCAGAAGCACGCCCAAGAGCGCGACCATGCTTTCCTCACTAGCCTCAGTGAATGTGATGGCAGCTCGAGCGACTCCAGCTCCGATAGTGATGAGATGATGAGAAGAAGATCATCAGGCACGCTGGACTTTGCTTTTTCGGTGAAGAGATCGGCTACTGCACCATGGCGCTTGCAGGAGATCAAGCTGGCTCCACCGACTTGGACGTCTACAACAAGTCCAATGCTAAGCTTTAGGTAAGTGATGATGATGAGGAAGCTATGCTCACAACTTTGAAGAACCAGGATCGCTTGCTTAAAGTAGCTACTAAGGATCTTAGGCTTGCAAATGCTAAAGTTGCTACTCTAGAGGCTGAGCTTGAGACTGCCAAGTCTAAACTTGCATGTGCATTGGATGATCTTGCTGTTGCTAAACAAGCTTGTGCTATTGCTGATGAGATAGAATGCAATAATTGTCAGTTCCTAGCTGTTGAGTTGACTGAATTACTCTCTAAGCATGCTAGTAATGTAGATCTGCTTTTCTCTACTACTCCAGCATTAGAGGAGTTGAAGGCTAGGCTGACTTTGCTTGCTACTTGTGTTGTTTGCCCAACCCTTAGACAGGAGTTGGAAGAGACTAGGGCTACTTTAAGGAAGTCTGAAAAGACTAGTAGCCCTATTAGTGTTGATTGTCCAATGTGTGAAGGCCTTAGAGGTAGGCTTGATGATTTGGCCATGGAGACGGTCCAGTTAGAAGATGAGAATACCTATCTTAGGACCATTCTTAGTTGGATTTTGGCTAAGCAGCTGCAGCTTGGCATGATTGTTTCCTCTTTCAAGTTGAGTGATGAGTTGGGGGTTGGCTACCACTACACCCAAGCTGATTTTGATCAATTGTATGTGAAGTTAGGTGACTTGAGTGGGTTTCCCATTAGTGAGAAGTTCCCTGTTACCCATGACAAGCCCTACTTTGAGCATGGAAACCCTAAGGATGGTGTATGGTTAGAGAAGCCAAGGGAGCCACCAAAGAAACAAGTGTGTACTCCCAACCAAACTTTGCTAGGAACCCTCTTGACACTTTGCCTGTGAGGAACTTAGTTGACTCACCTCCTGAGAGCTCAAAGAAAGGGTTTAGGGTCGCTTGTCAGGCTGGCCCAGTGCCATGCCTCTCCCTCTCTCCCTTCGCCGACAGCACAACCCCACCCATCAGCCTCTCCCTCCTCTCTTCCTCCCCTTCCCTCGCCGGCAGGATGGCACACCGCTGTGCCGACCACGCACGATGCATCGGGCGAAATGTTGTCACCATGCATCGCGCCAACCAAGATTCTCATCGCCGCTCACCGCCATCCGAGCATCCCATAGCCATGAATCCCATTGCCGACCGCATCCAGATACTAAGTGAACGCCATTCCTCCCTGCTCCGTGACATCGCACAGGGGAGTTAGCCCACCAGACCACCGCTGCCTTTCCCATCTTCCTAGAGCTAAACCGCCACCATGGGGCAGAACGCGCTGCGCCAACTGTGCTTACCCCACTATCACCATCCTGACGTGCTCTCACCACATGCACGTGCTCTCGCCGCACGCCGAGCCAAGCCATGCGCCGGTCATCCCTCATCACCACCTATAAAAGGCACCTCAGCCACCTTCGCGCCACTTCCACCCGTGCACTCTCAAGCACACACTTCCACTTCCCCGCGTCGGTGCACTCGTGGTGGGTTAACCCATCGAGAAGACACCACGGTCGCCACCGCCTCCAAATCCATCCTCCTCTAGTCCCTCCCCCTTTGAATCAAGGTAGGCACGGGCTCTGCCACCCATGCACGCACCTTCTACCCCTCTAGCCTGGCCAGGTCATGTTAGCCGACCTGGAACCTCGCCGCGCAATGGTGCCCACCTCGCCGGCGTTCTGGCTGCATGTCGCCAGGACCGCCCACTACACCTCCCGCCCCTACACCACCACCCACTCACTCACCCCGACCACCTCTACCTCACCGACATATCCTCATCACTGGAACTGAGCCACAGGCGAAGAACCACCGGCGACCCGTGGGTGGGGGCGCTGTTCGGTTCAGCCGAGCCGATCGTGACACCGTCCCTACGGCCGTTTCCCCTGTGTGTGGCTGACGTGTGGGGTCCACATTCCACCGTCACCCTTCATGGCCAGTGGGCCGCCCGAAAGGCCCACAACGCGATGGGGAGGTGGGTGGGCCAAGCTGGGAGTGGAAAAAGGTGGGCTGCGCATGGTATTTTGGCCCGCGAAGCTTTCCCTTTTTCTATTTCGATTTACAAGTTCTTTTTCTAAAAGAAATTCATATCTCGGCCGTCCGGACTCAGAATCCGGCGATTCTTTCGCCAAAATTTCTCTAAAATATTCCTCTATCTAACCATGTTCTCTGCATAACATTTCTAGCATATTTTCTTGTCTTTTTATGTATGCTTTTGTTTTTGTACGCGTAGATACCGTCCCCGAGGAGACCCACGAACCCGACGTGACTGTGCTAGACCAAGAGCCCAAAGAATCGAACATTGACCACAACTGTTACAAAAACCCTGATGACAGCAAGTCCACTAAAATCCTTTGATGCATAAACTCCCTAGTTTTTACAAAAAAAAACAACCCTTGCCATGCCAATCATAAAACTTGCATTGTTTTTATTGCTAGCTAAGGTCAAACAAGGTAGGATAGCCACCCGGATCAATTGTACACTTAGCGCGCTTAGGAGTAATCACTCATTCAATATTATATACTTTAATCTTGTTGGAACTTGGGTTGGAAATGTGTTGATGTGCGTTTGCGAAAACACGGGGAAAGACCCCGGCGGTTGATCTCGATATGCCATGCCACATGGTTGAAGGGTGGAGAGACCGGGTACCGTCTCACAGTTATGCTAGGGCTCGGCCTCACGGAGAGCACCGTGTAGTGTTTGTGGAAGCACTGCCCTTCTAAGGACCGAGTTGAAGTCTCATCTTGCCTAATTCTTTATCGTGCAACCACTCAATGTTGTGTGCGGCAACACTGGGCTGGAACCCGCAAGGAATAACCAGCTGATACCCATAAGCTGGGAGCACCGGGGGACTGGGAACGGTGGAAGTCATGTGTTTACTGGCACTGAAGCGATGTCGCATGTCTGCTGGCACTGATGCGACAGGGATCCCATGTCTTTCTCTCGGTTGAGGTAGGGGAATACTTGCAGGGGTAGAGCCTTGAGCAGGACATCATGGCAATGAGCATCTAAACCAAACTTGTGGGTAAAGTGTGCACCTCTGGCTAGAGTATAAACCTATCTAGGTAGTCCATTGTCTACTGGTATGGACAAGTTATGGCTTGGTTTCTACCACTAGTGATTCATAAAATTGGGTATGGGTTTGGTTGGGAAAAAATGTGTTTTTGGAAGCTACGGGCATTGCCCGGGAGCAGTGGAGAAAATTGTGCCTGTGGGCCATAAGCCATAGTGGACCGACAAGTCCAGTGGCACCCCTCTTGGAAAAAGGTGTTTTCTGAAATTAAATTTGTGAACCACTAAAACCCTGCATTTGTAAGCTTCCCGCAAAACAACCTAAGCTCCATATATCCCTTGCACGTAGTGTTAAGCCATTATCCCCTTCCTTCTGGAGGAAGGTAGGCTTGCAGAGTACGGTCGTACTGACCTTGCTATCTCTATGTTTTTCAGACGACAAAGAAACCATGATTCATGCTCTCTTCAGTTTGGTCATGGTCCTATCCCCAACTAGCCTGTGGCATTGGGCAATAAAGACATTTCTGCTGTATCACGTTCTATCCTATTTATGTAATCTAGTTTGTAATTATACGGTCAGACTCTATACTGCTTGAATAAATGTGTTGCTAGCCTCCTGGGACTAGCATTTGTATCACATTTGAGTTCCCATGAAAATGGGGGCGCTTCACCACGTCGTGTGGGTGGAGGTAGAGGAGACCATTTCCTTGTGGTGCTCTAGGTGGTGGACGCTTTGCCGACAGGGCACCGGGTCATGAGTAGTATGACTTTAGTCCTCCTCGCCGAGGCTTTGAGTGCTACGACGGACCATGCTTTGCTAGACGTGGTGACCGGCAGTCTCAATTTGTGCGAGACAGGGGTTTTGGGATGTTTGATTGTGATATTGCTAACCCTTCCTTTGAGGAAAGGGCTTGACACTGGTTTGCTTCTTTTCAGACTAACCCTAGTGTCGGACCATATGTGATGGGGACCAAGGGGTTCTCGATCTTCCGTCAGCTAGAGGGTAAGTCGATTTGGCAGCACGAGACACTCACGATCCGGCTCCCGATCAGCACGATCAAGCCCCTGCAATCGCAGCACCACACGTCCTCTGGTTATCAACTGTGTGCTGTCCGGTTGACCTCGCCACGAAGGCTAATCCCTACAGTGAATCGAGAACATGAGCAAGAACAAGAAAGATTGCAACTAAACTTGCAGATGAATGATTAAACTCACAAAGTTGGGGACTCACAAACCGGAGTGTTCTAAAATAGCAAAACTGTTCTACGACAGAGAAATCTAAGCAAATCCCAAAACCCTAACTTGGGTGGCGGCTAAGGTTTTATAGACCTTAGGGTCATCCCAGGACTCCTAGATGCGAACTCAAAAGACTCTCACACGATACATGGCCCAATGGGCCAAAGGGGTGGAACGACACCCTAGACAGATTTTGTCCGTCGACTTCCAATGCGATTTCCTATTGACTCCGAAATCCAATAGACCTGAAACTGGTGGCATTGGAAAGCTTATGTTTTTATATTTCCAGACATATGTGGATTGCCAAAAACAGAGTTGGTTTGTGGCCTGGGCGATGATTTTGGTGCAGACTATCCCTGGAGGCCGAGGTGGCCTACTTCGAGATGAATTGGGCCCCCAACTTGACTTGGACGCCCCTCTTGCTTCCTCCCTCATCCTTGCTGTTCCCAAGGCCTTCATGTTCCTCTCCAAAGTTCCTAAGTTCAATATAATCAACAAAAATATAAGGTAGCATACTATCCTCACAAGTATATGCACATGCACAAAGAAACGAGCTCACATGTTGATCCAATTGCCGTGCGCGTGCTCTTGTGATAGGTCCTTGCATCACCACTGGAGGAGTATCATCAGGTGTATGAATAGGAGAGATGTCCTCATCATCCTCCCCGTCTTGAAGTGGAGTCATCATCGACTCAAGCTCATCTTATTCTCCTAAGTACGGCTTCAAATATGCAATCTTAAATATGGGACTAACCCTAAACTTGGAAGGCAACTCAAGCTTATATGCATTGTCATTTATTTTTTTTCAATTATCTTGAAAGGACCATCAGCTCTAGGCATCAATTTAGACTTCCTCAAATCTGGAAAATGATCCTTTCTCAAGTGCAACCATACTAAGTCACCTGGTTCAAGTTTTATTTCCGTTCTACCTTTACTACCAGCAGCCCTATACCTTTCATTCATCCTTTCAATATTTTCTTTAGTAGTTTCATGCAATTTTAGAATAAATTCAGCACTCTTCTTAGCATCATCATGAACCCTCTCAATAGTAGGTAAAGATAAAAGATCAATAGGAGCACGGGGGTTGAAACCATACACTACCTGAAAAGGACTTACCTTATTGGTGGAGTGCACCGCCCTATTATATGCAAACTCAACATGTGGCAAACACTCTTCCCACATCTTTAAATTTTTCTTCAAAACAGCCCTCAACATGGTAGATAAAGTTCAATTCACTACCTCGGTTTGACCATCGGTTTGAGGATGACAGGTTGTAGAAAACAGCAGTTTTGTCCCCAATTTATTCCATAGCGTTCTCCAAAAGTGGCTCAAAAAATTGGCATCACGATCTGAAACAATAGTAGAAGGCATACCATGCAAGCAAATGATTTCTTGAAAGAATAAGTTAGCAATATTAATAGCATCGTCGCTTTTATGACAAGGAATACAGTAAGCCATCTTAGAAAATCTATCAACCACCACAAAAATACTATCCCTCCCCCGCTTTGTCCTAGGCAATCCTAAAACGAAGTCCATAGATATATATCCATGGGGTGCTAGGAACAGGAAGAGGCATATATAAACCATGTGGATTCAATCGTGACTTAGCCTTTCGACATGTAGTGCAGCGGGATACAAACCTCTCAACATCTCACCTCATCTTTGGCCAAAAGAAGTGCGTGGACAGCACGGCTTCCATTTTCTTAGCACCAAAGTGACCCATCAATCTGCCTCCATGAGCCTCCTGTAACAAAAGAAGACTTACGGATCCAACTGGAATACATAGGCGGTTATCTCTAAACACAAATCCATCATTTATGACATATTTGTCCCATGTTCTTCCCTGTTTGCACTGCAACATGACATCTTTAAAATCTTCATCATTAACATATTGTTCTTTAATCGATTATAATCCAAAAATACGGCAATCAAGTTGGGACAACATTGCATATCTCCTAGACAAGGCATCAGCAATCACATTATCCTTCCGTTTTTTGTGCTTAATAACATAAGGAGAAGAATCAATAAATTGAACCCACATAGCATGTCTACGGTTCAGTTTCACTTGGCTTCTAATATGTTTTAGCGATTCATGGTCGGAATGAATAACAAATTCTTTGGGCCATAGATAATGTTGCCACATTTCTAAAGATCGAACAAGAGCATACAATTCTTTATCATACGTGGAACAATTCAAAACAGGACCACTCAATTTTTCGCTAAAGTAAGCAACAGGTTTATTTTCTTGCATCAAAACACTACCAATGCCTACCCCACTAGCATCACATTCAAGCTCAAAGGTCTTACCAAAATCAGGAAGTTGCAGCAATGGATCATGAGTAAGCTTTCCTTCAAAAGATTAAAGGAATCCTCCTGTGACTTACCCCAATGGAATGCTACTCCCTTCTTTGTCAACTCATTTAATGGGGCAGCAATGGTGCTGAAATTTGGCACAAAGAGACGGTAGAATCCAGCAAGTCCATGGAAGCTTCGCACTTGTGAGACCATCGTGGGTGTAGGCCAACTTCTAATAGCTTGCACCTTGGCTTCATCCACCTCAATTCCCTGCGGTGTCACAACATAGCCAAGAAAAGAGACTCGATCGGTGCAAAGAGTGCACTTCTTGATGTTACCAAATAAGCGTGCAGCACACAAAGCATCAAAAACAGCATGTAGATGGTCCATATGTTCATGCAAAGACTTGCTGTAAATCAATATATCATCAAAATATACCACCACAAATTTTCCAATGAAAGCTCGTAAAACCTCATTCATTAAACGCATGAAGGTGCTAGGTGCATTAGTTAACCCAAAAGGCATAACTAACCACCCATACAACCCAAACTTGGTTTTAAAAGCTGTTTTCCGTTCATCTCCCAATTTCATTCTTATTTGGTGGAATCCACTACGCAAGTCAACCTTAGAAAAAATTATAGAACCATTTAACTCATCAAGCATGTCGTCCAGCCTAGGAATAGGATGGCGGTACCTTATGGTAATGTTGTTAATGGCTCTACAATCTACGCACATGCGCCAACTTCCATGTTTCTTAGGAACCAAAAGAATAGGAACGGCACAAGGACTAAGGCTTTTACGTACATACCCGCGGTCCAGAAGATCTTGGACTTGGCGCTGAATTTCCTTAGTCTCCTCCGGATTGGTCCTATAAGCAGCTCGGTTTGGCCAATTCGCTCCAAGTATCAAATCAATTTGGTGCTCAATTCCTCGAATAGGTGGCAACCCTAGAGGTATTTCGGCGGGGAAAACATCCGCATACTCCTGCAAAAGGTTAGTGACCGCAGGAGGCAAAGTATGGTGCATATCTTCCAAAGAAAATGAAACATCTTTGCATATGAAAGCATAGCGCACAGTAGCATCATGAATTTCAGCAAGGTCGCATTTTGTAGCAAGCAAGACATGATTCCTCAATTTTATTTAGTTTGTGACATGCTGAATTTCAGATTCAGTTTCAAAAGTTTTGATATCAGTACCAAGCCTCTCTCTATCAAACTTAATAATTTCAGCAGGGGTCAAAGGTAGAAGCGTAATTTTCTTTCCCTTATGCATGAAGGTATATTTATTACTTCTACCATGGTGAAGTGCATCAGTGTCATATTCCCATGGACAACCCAATAAAAGAGAGCAAGCTTGCATAGGTACCACATCACAATCGGCGAAATTAGCGTAAGAACCAATGGAAAAATGAACCGAACTGTTTGTGTTACCTTAGCTTTGCCAGAATCATTGAACCACTGAATATGATACGGATCTGGATGCGGCCGTGTGGTCAAGCCAAGCTTCTTGACCAAATCAGTACTCACCAAATTATTGCAGCTGCTGGAATCAATAATCACGCACGCTCATCGGTTGTTGATGACGAAGAAAATCTAGAAAAAGTTGTGGCGCTGCAGCTGCTCGGCTTGCTCCATCTGTGCACTAAGAACGCGATAGACAATAATGGACCGGTATGCAGCAGTGTCCTCGGAACCAAAGGTGGCACCCTCAATGTCTTCGTCATCATTGTTGGTTTCGGTGTCGTCGATATCTTCCTCAACATCGGAGACGCTGATGTAACCACCAACTTCAGTTGCAATGTATGCCCGTTTGCTGGGGCACTCTCTCCGGACATGGCCAATACCTTGGCACTTGTGGTAGCGAATCTCCTTTGATGTACGGCTTGTGGAAGTGACGGAGGAGGAGCTCTTGGCAGGCACGGGCAACACTTTGCTGCTGCCCGGGGCACGTGCGGAGGGTGTTGTTGTCGCTCATGAGGTTGCTAAAGGAGGCGGTGCAGCTGATCGAAAGGTGGAAGAAGGAGCTGTCCTTGGTTGTCCCATTGATGCCCGGGGCGTGAAGGTGGTGCCGGCGTTTCCCGTGCTCCTAGATTGGCGTCCCTGCAACTCCTTTTCTACTAACATTGCAAGATGAAACAAGTGATTGACAGTAGAAAATTCAAGTGGGTTCCTTACAAAGTTTGGCTTAGGAGTCCACTCTTGTTTCTTTGGTGGCTCCCTTAGCTTCTCTAACCATACACCATCCTTAGGGTTTCATGCTCAAAGTAGGTCTTGTCATGGGTAACAGGGAACTTCTCACTAATGGGAATCCCACTCAAGTCACCTAACTTCCGATACAACTGATCAAAATCTGCTTGGGTGTAGTGGTAGCCAACCCCCAACTTCTCACTCAACTTGAAAGAGGAAACAATCACGCCAAGCTGTGGTTCCTTAGCCAAAATCCAACTGAGAACGGTCCTAAGATAGGTATTCTCATCTTCTAACTAGACCTTCGCAATGGCAAAATCATCAAGCTAACCTCTAAGGCCATCACACTTAGGACAATCAGCACTAATAGGGCTAGTAGTCTTTTCAGACTTCCTCAAAGCAGCCCTAGTCTCATCCAACTCCTTCCTAAGGGTTGGGCAAGCAGCACAAGCACCAAGCAAAATTGACCTAGCCTTCAATTCCTCTAGCGATGCAGTAGTAGAGAAAAGTAAATCTACATTACTTGCATGCTTAGAGCGTAACTCAATCAATTCACTAGCTAGGTTTTGTCAATCAGTGCACTCTATCTCATCAGCTATAGCACAAGCTTGCCTAGCCACACCAAGATCATCCAAAGAACATGCAAGTTTAGACATGACAGTCTCAAGCTCAGCCTCTACAGTAGCAGCCTTAGCATTTGCAAGCCTAAGATCCTTTGCAGCCACTCTAAGCAAGCAATCCTGGTTCTTCAAAGCAGTGTACATAGCATCATCCTCATCATCGCTCACTTGAGGCTCAGTGTTGGACTTGTGGTAGATGTCCAAGTTAGTGGAACCGGCTTGATCTCCTACAAGCACCATGGTACAGTAGCCGATCTCATCGCCAAAGAAGCAGAGTCCAGTATGCCCGACAATCTTCTTCACATCATCATCATCATTGTCGGAGCTGGAGTCTCTTGAGCTACCATCACAGTCACTAAGGCTAGCGAGGAAAGCACGGTCATGCTCCTGGGCATGCTTCTAGTCCTGCTTGATGAACTCCTTCTTATTGAAGAGAGACCGCATCTTCTTGTCACCCTTGTACTTGCCCTTTTTCTTGTCGAAGACATACTCGCCCTTGTGCTTGCCAGCGGAGTACTTGTCCTAAGCTCTTCTCTGGGGGTAGTAGGCGATGAAGTGGTCTATCTTCCCACACTCGTAGCACTGGAGCTTGTCACCTCTTCTATGGTTCATTCTGTTGGAGTAGAGGCTTTGGAACTTGTTTGACAGCAGGCACAGCTTCTCATCATCTAGTCCTTCAAGCTCCTCCTCTGTAGCTGAAATTAGAGACAAGGCATAACCAACGGAAGGGTTAAGGTTAGCAGCACTACCACAGCTGGAGCCAGACATAAGAGCTATGCTCTTGGGAGTTGTTCCACTCATCTTGGCATATGCCTGAGTGTCAACCTCCAAAGCCTTCAACTTGCTATAAAGCTCGTCTGTGGAAAGGGTCTCATAGCCAGCTGACTCGACGATAGACTTTTTCTTCAGTTCTCAAATACTCTGATCTCGAGCATAGAGAAGCTTGCAAGCTTGCTCATGGTCATCATAAGGCAACACCCCATTTCTTTCGTTTGCACGGATCTTACAATTGATTGAAAACGACTGAACATTCCATTGATGCTCTCACTATGCTAGGAGAAGTTCTCATACTCTCTCTTGTGCACCTCAAACAACCTGGCCTTGACCTGACTAGTCCCCTCATGGAAGTTATTGAGGGTAGTCCAGATCTCATGTGCTGTCTCTCTATGGATCTAGAACCTATTAAGGAATAGAAAACCCTAACTTGGCTCTGATACTAATTTAGGACCAAACGGAGCGACCTAGAGGGGGGAATAGGTCACTCAAAAAAACCTACAACCCAAAGAACCCCTCTCCTCTCAAACATGCAAAGTTGCATAGCAAGAACAAGCTACCAACCCTAGCACACGTAGAGTAAATCTATGCAGAAGCACTTGCTCAAACGACGATCGAAAACAACACAAAACGATCCAAAAACCAAAACCTACAGACCATAGGACAGTCTGATGGTCACAACATAGGACGGTCTGATGGTCACTCCATAGGACGGTCCAATGGTCTCGTCCGATGGTTTCTAACTAGTCTGATGGTCACACCATAGGATGAGTTAGACAGCAAAAGTGGCGGAGCCTCGAAACTACTGCTGAGCACGGATCTCATCTGATGGTCAAACCATAGGACAATTTGATGGTTCCTAACTGGTCCGATGGTCTCACCATAGGACGAGTTAGACAGCTCCCAACCAGTCTCATGGTTTCCCAACCAATCTGATGGTTCTCAGCAGACAAAGTCAGCCCACGAATCCACCAAAAACTGATCCTGATCTTGAACAAATGGACTCCAAACTTCACCAAATTTCATAAGGACTTCGTCTAACATGAAGAAGGTATTCCCAACAGATCAAGGCAAAGCACCAAGATTTTCTCCACAGATTTGACTTGTCCCCAAAGTGAAGACCACGAGGCAAGAATGAAGAACTAGGGGCTGCTCATGAATCTAGGATTTGGCACACCAAAACCACAATCTCTCCACATCCTAGCAGTCCAAAACACCAGCAAAAGAAAGATCTTGGGCTTGGTCAAACACAAACACACCAAAAGACCAATAAACCAAGTTCAAAAGCCAATCAAGAGAGGGGGAAACAAGAACACATGAGGTGCTGCTCGAAATCCATCTATTAATGGCTCTCAAAATCTGGTTACAAGATGGGGATTCGATCACCAAAGCAGCCACCCACTTCCTACCATCTAAAAGTGGAGACTTGCTCACTCAAACCTCACTAATCTTGTTGCTCTTTGCTTGGTGACGAAAATGGACCTCTAACCCTAGCTCTAAACAAGTCTAACCAGTCAAGAGAGATGGCTTGAGGCTGTCATCCCCTTATTTATACTACACCTCTATTGTCCTAAGGCAATTTTGCATTTGACCCCCTATATTATAGACTCTTACACTAAGAAGGCCCGTAGGGACTAGAAAAGACCGCAATAACTCCGATGAATGGCCATGATGGAGTCCTTGCAACTTTAGTGTCTCCGCCTTATCCCGATATCCTCCACTTGTCCAATACCATCCCTCGGGGGTAACTCCGATTGTGGGATACCGGCAACCAAGCCCCTGGTTTTCACGCTCGAACCAGGAAACAATAGTTGGGCCCATTTTTTACGTTCGAACTGGTAAACGTTTGTTGGGCCTCCAGTCTTGAGTGATTTTAAGGCTCACGGCACCATCCTGCACCCAAGGTCTCTCTTATGGCCCGAGCCTAACTTGGACCGCAACCCAAGCCACCTGCCAGTTCGCTCGGCAGGGATTTTGTCACGCCACGGTAGCACTCGGGCACCGTCACCAGGTCACGCTTAGGTGGACTTTCCTCTAGGTCACACTTAGGAGGTGCTCGCTCGTCCTTCAGCAAGTCTTCGGTGTTGAGAAGCGCTCACAGCTAGGACGAAAGATCGGACTCGGTACACTTGAGTCCCTCAGTACAAAATTAGGAATGTAAGTTAATTGGTAAAGCATTAATGCAGGTTTTGACCCCTAGCATGTCAAACTAATACAATGCCTATTATATTATCTTCCACAAAAAAATATAAAACTAATTTATATTGCTAACCAAACAGTATTTGGAATATAGCTGAGATGGCATTGTGTTAACCAAAGACGATAATGGTACATTTTTTAAAAGTAAATTGTAAAATTACATATAAGGGTTCGATCCCTTGTATCTCTGAATAAAATTTTGTTTTATCCTCTTACATTGAAATTTGAATTGTAAAATATTTTCTTATCTTTGAAAATAATAAAATAATTTATGCTTTAGAAATAAAAAAAAGGATTCGGGATGTAGCTCCATTGGAAAAGGGATAATCTTGTTTAGACTAGGGAGATCAAAAGATCGAGTGAATGATTAGAGAATGAATCTCTGTGTGTATTCCATTAACAGTGAACAAATATATACATGCTAAAAGGATAGCATCGCATCCGTTCGGCCTCAAGACATATTTACAATGTGATGAAATTCATTAGAGGAGATTACTAACCACTAATCTTCTGGATTATTCCTAGGATGAGATCACCACCGTCATTTGGTTCTTAACACACCCCCATGATCGAATCTATCTGTATCTAATTTGGTTCTTAACACTCTTCCTGGATTGAATCCATCTGTATCTAATTTACATTATCTAGGAATACAGAAACTATTCTATATCTATCCTATTATGTCTATTATCATCTTACAAAAACCCTGTGGAAAAAATAGATGATATGACACACCACCTATGTCGATATTACCTTATTAAAAACTTTATATGATAAAACCGCTATGAGGATAAAAATCGATATAAAGAAAAGAGTATAATATGATGTTAACTAAATTATATCTTGGAGAGTGTTACTCCCCCTAATTTTTTCAAATCTCTAAGTCGTCTCATACCTATTCCTTTAACATATTTTGGAAATGTGGAATATGGTAATGATTTTGTAAATAAATTAGCAACATGACTTAGTTTGCAAAATGTTTATCTCACCATTCTTTTGTAACTCATGATGATAAAACAATTTTGGAGCAATATGATATTACTCTTTATATAACCATTCTCCATATGAACAACACAGGCAGCAATATCTTCATAGATACTGGTTGGTGAATTAATTGAACCAATACCACATGACTGAGTTATATGGTTTATCATTTTGCGAAGCCAAGCACACTCCTTTAAGGCTTCATATAATGCAATAATTTTAGAATGATTAGTGGAGGTAGCTACCAAAGTTTGTTTGGATGATTTCCAAAAGATAACAGTTCCACCTTGTAGAAATACAAAACTAGTCTACGATCTGGCATTATGGGGATCAGATAAATAGCCATCATCGGTATATCCAACTAAAGTAGGGTCTTGGTTTCTTCCATAGGAAAGACCGAGGTCTCTAGTGCCAAGATACCTATAAATATTTTAAATTCCAACCCAATGGCATTTGGTAGGGGCTGCACTATATCTAGCAAGTAAATTCACTACAAATGCAATGTCTGACTGGGAATTATTTGCTAAATACATGAGTGCTCCAATTGCACTGAGATATGGAAAATCATATCCCATAATTTCTTCTCCTTCATATTTTGGTCGGAAAGGATCTTTTTTCATATCGAGAGATCTTTATCCATATTGAACTTTTCTAATACTTTCTGGATATATGTCGATTGATATACAAAAATTCCTGAAGGTAAATGCTCAAGTTGAATACCTAAGCAAAATTTGGTTTGACACAAATCCGTTATCTCAAATTCTGTCATTAGATGATGACATGCTTCATTTATATCTTTCTCATTTTCAATAATATTAAGATCATCAACATATACTGAAATGATATAAAATCCTGTAGAAGATTTCTTAATGAACACACATGGGCAATCATTATTTTTAGTGTATCCTTTAAGAGAAAAGAATTCAATTAATTGATTGTACCACATCTGCCCTACTTTTTTAAGCCATATAATGACTTTTTCAATTTTACACAATACATGTTGCGATTTGCCGATGGATTCAGTACACTTATTCCATCTGTAACTCTCATGTAAATTTATGAATCCAGTGACCCATATAAATATGCGGTTACTACGTTCATCAACTGCAAAGATAGACGATTTTGCAATGCCAGTGATATTAAGTATCGAAAGATTATGCCACTCATTACTGGGGAATATGTCTCAGTAAAATCAATGTCAGGTTTATATATAAAGCCTTGTGCTACTAACCTTGCTTTAAATCTCACCACTTCGTTATTTTCGTTTCGCTTATGAACGAAAACCCACTTATATCCTACAGGGAAGATGCCTTTAGATGTTAACATTATTTTCGAGAATACTTTTCTTTTATAAAGCGAGGCAATCTCTTTTTCAATAGCTTCCTTCCATTGATTCCAGTCCGAACGTTTTCTACACTCTGCCATGGATTTAGGATCTGGATCACTAAAGATGTCAGTAGCTTGTTCAGAGAAATAAGTGTTGATAACAGTGGCCTTGCGGTCAAAGGTTTCGCTAGTCTCAATATAGTTGGAAGCAAGTTCTACTACCCCTAAGGACACATCAGGATTTCCCGTATCAATGGTCCTCGGGTTTTCTGATATCCCTACTTCGACCATGCGCGTATTCGAAAAGGGTTGTGTATCAGGTCCACTCTGAATTTTATCAACTTCTTATTGATGTGCATTTATCATCTTTCTTTTCTTTGATGGAGATGAATCCTTATTACTTTCCTTATTTCTCGTTTTTTTTATTAGGGTTTTCAGTGGTTTTATTTGGTACGTCCACTCTTTCAGGCGCGTTTCTAGCAGGAATGAAAGATTTTATTACACCTTTGTAATTAATGAATGCATCAGGCAGGTTATTTGTAATATTTTGCAAACCAATAATTTTCTAAATTTGAAGTTCAATTTCTTTAGTATATGAGGAGGAGATATTCTTCGCATCCCAATCAATTTTTCAGCATTCTCCTTTCTGGTACTTAAAATCTCCTCCTAATGCCGGGAAATATTCCTCATTAAAAATACAATCAGCGAACCGAGCCATAAATAGATCACCCGTTAGGGGTTCTAAATACTTTATTATCGACGGAAATTGGTAATCCACATAAATCCCTAACTTTCGGTGGGGGCCCATAGAGGTACGCTATGGTGGTAATATCGATATGTAAACAGCACATCCGAATTTACACACGTAGGAAATCCTAGGAGGGTCCCCTCGTACTAACTCCAAAGGAGAGAAGTCATGATATGTAGTTAGTCGTAGTTGTAGTAGATCGGTAGCGTGTAAAACTGCATGACCCCAACATGACATAGGCAAAGAGCAATTCATTAGCAATGGATGTGCAATAAGCTTTATTCTTTTGATTAAAAATTCTGCCAAACCATTTTGAGTGTGGACATATAAAACTGAGTGCTAAACTTGGATTCCTAAAGCCATGCAATAATTAAAAGCATGGGAGGAAAATTCAGCAGCATTTTCTATTGGGATTGATTGAATCTGAAATTCAAGATAATATGCCTTTAGCTTTGTAATTTGAGATATTATTTTGGCAAAGGCATGGTTTCTAGTGGACAAGAAGCACACATGTAACCATCTTATAGATGCATCAATTAAAACCATAAAATATATAAACGGTCCCGAGGATGGCTCAATTGGACCGTTCTTTCAAGAAATCTATGCGGTTTTGCGTGAATTTTAAGATGTGAAGGTCTTAAAATCAATTTTCATGTAGCACATACAGTGCATACATAATCTAATGATTTGAAAATTTTTGCATCAGTCAAATCATGACCAATAGAAATTGGTGATAATTTTGCTCATTATCCCGGTACAAAGGTGCCCTAGTCGATCATGCCAAGTTTGAAATGCATCGACGTTTTAAAAAATAACCTTGTATGCAACATGTTGAATGTGCTTAATGTATGTATAATATAGTCTGGATTTTAGAGTTGGAATTTTTTCGTATATTTCTTTGCCATATTCCATAGGTTTGGTAAGAAGAAGATATTATTCTTTATTTTCTTCATATGTTTCCACATGGATACCAATCTTACAGATATCTTTGTAATTTAATAAGGACGAATTGAATCGGGATACAATAAAGCATTCTCGATCACAATTTGAGTACCCATTGAGAGAGTGACAATGGTTCTACCCGAACAAACTATCAATGCATCTCTCCCGGCAATTGTTAAAATATTTCATTCCCTTTTGTTTTAAAGTTTAGAAATATTTTATCTCAGTTAATATAAAGTTTGTGGTACAACTATTCACAAGGCACAATTCCTCCTCCGGTGAACCGTCTTCATTAGACATCTAAATTAATAGCAATAATTAAGTAATTCATGCTTTATTCATTTTATATTTATTTATACATACATACGGTATCTAATATCCAAAACAACATAATAATAAAATTATGACATACATGAGTTTTGTACCAACATTAGTACAACTCTTATTTTTACAAATAAGTTTAAACTCTAAATTGTTTGATTGTTAACTATAATCTTATTACAACTCCATATAATCAAGTATCAAATATTAGATTTAGTTATCTAAACTAAATCTCCACATATGTCGTCCGAATTGAATTCAATCATCATGTCATCCATCTGCTAAGTAATAGCATTGTTGTTGAGCGATTCATGGTGAACCGGGGACGAACAACCATCCTCATTTTTTTCCTCAGTAGCTTGATTGAAGTGAGCTTCATATCTTAGATCTTTTGTTTCCATCACAGAGTGACTTTAAATAATGTTCTACCAGATGTTTAGAAGCACGGCAAGTAACTGCGAAATGCGTGTTGCAACCACATTTATAACAAAATCTAGGTTTGTCATTTGTGATTGTTGCATTCCCGTGTGCCCTCTTGTTTTTTAAGTCTATGGTTCTTTTTGAAATTGCGACCACGATGACCAGGGAACATTTGGATTTCTGGGTGGAGATCCACTAAATATCTTTTTATTATTCGTAGTTTTATTCCGTGTATAATTAACTTCAGGTAGAAGTGCTCAACCAACTGGGCGCAAGTAATGATTCTTTAGAAGAAGTTCATCATTTTTCATGGCGTGATTTATTGGCGTGAGTTAAAAAGTGAATAAGCTATGAATAAACCTGGTGGTTCTCTTTGCGGTATTGGTTACATAGTACCCGATCCGCTGGATGCATAGTAGACAATGTTTTTCTTATCTTTTCTGCATTCGTTGGTTTTTTATCGCAAAATTTCAACCTTGTGCACATGTCATGGACTTTATGATCGCAATCAGCTGCAGATTGAAACATATAAGGGTTCGATTCCTCAAATCTCCAAATAAAATTTTGTTTTGTCCTCTAACATTGAAAATTAAATTGGCAAATATTTTCTTATACTAGAAAATAATAAAATAATTTATGCTTTAGAAAAAAAGTATTGGGAATGTAGCTCCATTGGTAAAAGGATAATGTAAGCATGACAAAGGTATGGGGTTCGATTCCTTGCAGCTCAACTTAAACTTATTTTTATAATATGAAATCTTCTTTTATGTTAAATTGGGATATTCCAAACAACGAGAACGATGAGCTCAATAGAGCGCTGATCTAATCATGTTAAAGAGAATGACAACTTTACTCAAACAATATTTTGGATATGGCTGAGCTGGTAGTGTGTAAACCAAAGGCGATAATGGTGTATTGTTGAAATATAAATTGTTAAATTGCATATAAATGTTCGGTTCCTTGTATACCCTAATAAAATAATGTTGTATCCTCTTATATACATTAACAAATAAATTAGAAAATGTTTTCTTATGATAAAACATAATAAAAAAATTATACTGCAAAAACAAACAATATTTGGGGATGTAGCTCAATTGGTAGAGCATTAATCTAAGCATGTTAAAGGTATGAGGTTTCACTCCTTGCATCTCCAATTAACTTTTTTTATCATATTAAAATTATGTTATGTTAGATTGGAATATATCAAACAACAATGAGAACGACAAGCTCAAATTATTTTTATCCTTTTAGAGTAATAAATAAATCATGAAATATTCTCCTAGACATGATAAACAAAGTTAGGAATGTAAGTCAATTTGTAAAGCGTTAATACACGTTTTGACCCCTAGCATGTCAAAATAATACAATGCTTATTATATTATCGTGCACAAAAAAATATATAAATGATTTATATTGCTAACCAAACATTATTTGGAATATAACTGAGATGGTATTGTGTTAACCAAAGACGATCATGGTACATTGTTGAAAAGTAAATTGTAAAATTACATTTAAGGGTTCGATTCCTCATATCTCCAAATAAAATTTTGTTTTATCCTCTAACATTGAAAATTAAATTGTCAAATATTTTCTTATCTTAGAAAATAATAAAATAATTTATGCTCTAGAAATAAAAAAAGGAATGGGAATGTAGCTCTATTGGTAAAGGGATAATCTAAGCATGACAAAGGTAAGGGTTCGACTCCTTGCATCTCAACTTAAACTTATTTTTATCATATGAAATGTTCTTTTATGTTAAATTGGGATATTCCAAACCAACGAGAACGATGAGCTCAACAGATATAGCGCTGATCTAATCATGATAAAGAGAATGACTACTTTACTCAAACCATATTTTGGATATGACTCAGCTGGTAGTGTGTAAACCAAAGGCGCTAATGGTGTATTGTTGAAATATAAATTGTTCAATTGCATATAAATGTTTGATTCCTTGTATCCCCGAATAAAATAATGTTGTATTCTCTTATATACATTAAAAAATAAATTGGAAAATGTTTCTTATGATAAAACATAATAAAATAATTTTATGCTACAAAAACAAACAATATTTGGGGATGTAGCTCAATTGGTAGAGCGTTAATCTAAGCAAAATAAAGGTAAAGGGGTTCAATTCCTCGCATCTCCAATTAATTTTTTTATCATATTAAAATTATGTTATGTTAGATTGGAATATATCAAACAACGAGAATGACAAGCTCAAATTATTTTTATCCTTTTTAGAGTAAATAAATAAATAAATTGTGAAATATTCTCCCAAACACAAATAAACAAAGTTATGAATGTAAGTCAATTGGTAAAGCATTAATACAGGTTTTGACTCCTAGCATGTCAAACTAATACAATATTTGGGGATGTAGCTCAATTGGTAGAGCGTTAATCTAAGCAAAATAAAGGTAAAGGGGTTCAATTCCTCGCATCTCCAATTAATTTTTTTATCATATTAAAATTATGTTATGTTAGATTGGAATATATCAAACAACGAGAATGACAAGCTCAAATTATTTTTATCCTTTTTAGAGTAAATAAATAAATAAATTGTGAAATATTCTCCCAAACACAAATAAACAAAGTTATGAATGTAAGTCAATTGGTAAAGCATTAATACAGGTTTTGACTCCTAGCATGTCAAACTAATACAATGCTTATTATATTGTTTTGCAAGCCAGACTTTCTCTTCATACGAAGTGGGCGGTTGAGATGGATATGAAACAGCCAGATATGATCGAATCGACGGAAGAGAGAAGGGGGAGGGTGGCGGAACTGAGACACGACGGCCTGAGCCCACCGGCAGGTCACGCCACTATGTTTGCCGAGGCTCAAATAAACTTCTAGCTCCGCCACGATCGAAATCACATATATGGTGAAACTGATTTCGACAAGTACGGCCGCTGCGACATTAGCAAGAGTAACCAAATTGAAATGGGCAAAGGGGATGTATGTGGCCTATTATTTGAGTTCGGGAGGTTCAGACTCAGCGACACATTCAAGGAGTAAATATAGACTTTACTCAACTAAAAATCCCATCTTTTCTTCACATGAAATACTACAACTGAATTCTGAATATCGTCCTGGGGGACTTTCAGCGTCAACTGAACTTTGGCCTTCAAAGGCACCTCCTTCGTACTGCCGTCAGCATCTCCAACCTGCATGCCAGATTTTACTTCAGTTGATTCTAGTGGAAGGTGGAAAAGAAGAAACAATTATTCGACTTAGTCTCTATTGAAGACAACCAAATGCTAGAAAGAGTAGAGAAGGTATTTGCTCGTCCGAAACAATAAAGCAAAGAAAAACCAAGGTGTTCATTTATTTGTACCAATGTTTTAAATAGTGGGCTAAGCCATTTAGCGGCCAGCTGCTGAAAAAGCTATAGCGGCCAATTCAGCGGGCTATAGCTGCAAATAGCTAGCTATAGCAATGTTATTTGGCTTAGCGTAAGGCTTGTAAAACAGCTAATAGCGCCGGCTATTTAGAACCTTGATTTGTACACGGCTCACTTGTAAGTACTACTATTAAAATGTGGGGGGATGCATTACCCAAAGCGATGCCCATCCAAGCCTGTTGTCTGACTCATAACCAGCTTTCCACTTGAGATGCTTCTTAGCCTTGCGTTTGTAGGTGGCACCCCAGTAGTTTGTGTCAAACTTGTACCAATAGCTGGAAACAACATGAAGTTCCATAAGTTCAATTGGGCCACTCATAAACATGAGCGCTAGATTCCTAGAGTCTAGGCTCAATAACTGCACAAAAGTCTTGCACATCCAGGACTAATCACATGGTGCTTCTAGTACTTATTAACCTCTCCACTTCTGGATATGTTTATGCAGCATATAACTGTTTGAGTTTCAAGACAATATACATCAGAGTCCATCTTACTGCAGTACCTCAATTTGTCTGTAGGCGTCAATTGGCGCTTGAATGCAAATGCCAATGAATTGGATGGTAAAGATATGCTGGGGATAAATGATATCTCATCATCCTGTGAAACACGATTAATGAACCATTGTGAGCGGCAAGTAGTAAAAGCAAATGAAACATAAACATCTAAGACAAGTCTTACCTTGTAGCTGTATTTAATGTTCATCGTGTTATCATTGTACACAGCTTTGCAGACTCCATTCAAAACATGTTGCTTCACTTGGCCATTTACGGATAAACTTCTGTTGCCCTCATCCAATATCTTCTCTTTAACTGACACTTCACCACTTGGAAAGAAGAATGTTGCTCCTGGCTACACTAAACAAATGTATAACTAATTTCCTTTCAATGTGAACAACTAATGCAATGTTTCAGGTTAGCGAAGGTTTAGGTGTTTATATGATCACTACTAGTAAAAACAAGTTGTTTTTGTTTAAATTATTCAAAAGTATTTCACCATTTTCAGGCACTTCGGGAATTACATAATTGTATAGATTTGTTTTATTTGTGTTTGATACGGTCGTTAATAGCAAATATTTCATTGTTATTTTTATTATGACATCATTTTAGGCATATTTCAGATTTGCACATTTGTATACTGACCAGTCCACTAGGAGGAACCAGAGATGACACTTCGATCTTGCATGGTGAATCCCCCAAATTTGCAGTAACTGCCACTTCTCCTTGTTGCTCCTAAGAAAACAAATCACAGTAATATATATTATGCAGTAATGTAGATGCCATACGGTTGCTCCGATAACTTTAGCCAAAGAAATACAGAGAGAGAGAGAGAGAGAGGGAGAGGGAGGGAGGGAGAGGGAGAGGGAGAGGGAGAGGGAGAGAGAGAGTAATGCAAATGTTTGCACATACTGACTAAGATGTGCGATTTCACATTTACAAGAAAGTGCAATGAGTACAATATAAGATTCAGACGCATATTTAGCACATCTGATGGTAGATCTTTACTCTTATAATATTTAGTTGGCAGATCGAAATATAAAAACTAATCAAGTAAATACAAGCATTCTGTTGTTATTGATTAAGCTCAGAAAGTCAACCTTACATGAGTAGCACCTAAGAGAAGAGTAAACACAGAAAAATTTTGCTGGAAGATTCAACAGTATCTTTACCATCAATTAATCTTTATATTGAGATGACTTATGAAAGAAGATCAAATCAAGCATCATGTGTGCTCCTCTTGCTGTTCATTTATATTGATGACTGAAGTTATTTTAGTGACTGAAAGGCAACAACCAACTGACAGCATGAAGGGAAGAGACACAGGAGGACATAATTGATTGGGATAATCGGAACACATAAAATATGTTAAAGGAGTTACTAAAAAAATCCTAGAAACTATTACTGTTTTCATTAAGCAACTAGCTTGGTAGGAAAGAAACATTCCACTGCTCCAGACAATGAGGCCCCCACTGCCTTGGTGGTACTAAAATGTACAACAACTGTCTGGGATCGGGTGTTTTCTGGGGAGGGATTGCATTTACCGTCCCAGACCAGCCTGGCGAACTTCGACAGCATTGAGGGTTGGTGGGGTAAGGCGGAGTCTCTTTTCCCAAAGGACCGTCGGTGGGACTTCAATGGTGTTGTCATCTATACCATGTGGAACATTTGGAAGGAATGAAACCGGAGGATTTTTTAACACACTTCGCTTCCCCCACTCCAGGTAACTGGGAGAGTTAGAGAGAGCTTGTTGTTGTACAGGGCTGCGACCCGGTTACACGACCTAGTAGGGGTGTAATTGGATAATTATTCGGATAGTCTTTTTTCATCCATGGTGAGTAAATAGGAAGAAAATGAGGCATAATTTTTTTCATCCAATTTCATATTCTTATTTTTTATAATGAAAATGTTAAAATGCATAAAAAATGAGCACAAAACTCATTCTATATCTATTTGAAAACAATCAAATTTGTTCGAACAATTCGAATATCCATTTACACCCGGACCTAGGCTAGAGCCCCTCGGATAGTCGTTTTCGCTTTCTTGTGTCCCCGGTTCTAGGCTGGTATGCTGTGAACGGGGTGTGTTGTGCTGTATGCTTTCTTTCCCCTCTTAACGAAAGGCAGAACTACTGGCGCTAAGTTAAAGAAAAAAGTACAACGACTAGACATAGATGAAAAACTTCAGTAGTTGCTGTGATTTTTAAATAAACATGTTGAACAAATTATTTGTAGATATACTAATTATTAGCAATATTCAGTATAATAGGATAATAAAAAATATCATATCTTCAAGTTGCAATTTGGACACAGATGATGCGTTGCAGATCAAGATAAATGAACAATATACCCAATGAAGAAGTCAAAATGAACTTTTAAATGCAATTACATTTGACCATGATTTGTTTGCATTTTTATGTCACAAACTATGAAGTCATTCTGCATCCAAATATAAAAGATGGAAAACAGTTTCTGACATAAGAAAAACACAACCATTCTAATGCATGCAGTATCCCTTTAAGAAAGAAAGTGTGGGAGTCAATCCTGAGGATGCTTCGGCTTGACGTGGTCCCGAGGGCTACCTCTTCTAGCCGGTTTGGTGCCTGGTGGTGCAAGGCTTCTACTGCCCTCCCCAAGGAGATCCGGAAAGGTTTCAATTCCCTGGTCATCCTCGTCACCTGGGAGATCTGGAAGCATAGGAATGCTTGCATTTTTTTATGGAGTCCGGCCTCAGATGCAAGCAGTCCAAGATAGGATGGTTCAGGAGGGCCATTTGTGGTGTTTGGCTGGAGCTTCTAAGCTGCAAGAGCTCCTCCTCAGGAGTGCTGCTGCCAGTTAGATGGCTCTGATCGGTTGTGGTCGTGTTTTGTTAGGTGCTTTGTAAGTGTGGGGTGTCTTTGTTGAGAAGGCTTTCCCATCTCGTTGTATTGCTTTTTTCTTCCTTAATGAAATGACATGCAGCTCTCCTGCATCGTTCGAAAAAAAGAAAGAACGAGCTGCCTATCCAATGGGCTCAACCTCAGTACAAAAATCCTTCAACTGAACATTGTAAACATGCAGTAATTACAAAAATGAGTTTCATGGAGAACTTACTGCTCAGTAACAAACAAAATATCATCTCCACAACTCATAAATAGGCATGATCCAAAGTTTCACTTTGATAGAAGTTAAAAAAAACAGTGCAAGTCGTTACATGATTACTGTAAACTTAATACAGTTGAAAAGCCCTTGTTCTTGTCACAGTTTCTTTGCCAGATGGTTTAGATTTGAGTATAATAAAAGACACGTGAGGAACAAAAGCATAGGGAATTCATGTGCACAAAAATAATCAACAAGTATAATACATGATAAACTGTAAGATAGAAAACAATCCCAATGGATTCATCACAGGAAACATGACAATGGTTATCAAAACATCTAAATGAACAGAACACACCTTTCTACTGTGGTACTTGAATTGAAAGCACCTATCCAATTGAATGCAAGAAACAATAGATTTGTCATATTCATAGTTGCAAGACATAGATAAATAGTGTGCCGAACAACCGACATGGATATATGATTGCTCTCCAGTCTGGCAATTCTGAAACACAAGCCAGTTTTAGAAAGTCACACGGCACTACAATAGAGCCATATATAAACAACAGGCACCACTTCCAAATTCAAAACTCCAAACATGAAAACAACCACTCTGATCAGAAAATAAACATAATACAAGGAAACTAATTTCTGCCATGAAAGATCTAAGACATTTTTGTACCAAGAAATTTACAGTAATGTTATGGGGCAGCAGCCAGGGCCCAGAGGGCCATATGATTAGTAAAAGAGATAGAATTAGAGATGAGGAAGATAAAAATTAGGAAACGGATAAGAATAGATAAGAATGAGTTAGTTCATTCTAGAGATTAGTTTCTTAACGGTCAAGTCTTCTCATCTGCATAAGGATAAGATTGTATCAATTGAGGGCAAGCAATTAAGTAATCTATCCCAAGTCTCCCCAATAGTCTAGTATGCCTCCAAGGCAACTCTGCCCGGCTACCTTCCCGGCGGTGTTTACCCCTAATGAACTAGGATTCATAAAAAGTAAGGATAAAATACATGCGGCCAAAATATGCTTTAACCACGTGCATTTACAATAGAGCCAAAGAGGATAGGGTTTTGATGTTGCTTAGGTGCGCTATGCCCTTATCAATTGAGCTTTGTTAGAGGAGTGATGAAACAATAGTTTGTAGTGGTGTTGCATCATGTTCACCAAGAAACCCCCCCCCCCCTCCCAAATACACACGCAAAAAAAAACCTAGATTTTTAAGATATGTTAGGTATATGGACCAGCCTTAACAAAATAACTTGTTCCCAATAATCCAAGATTAAAAATACTCAAGGTAACATATGAACATTCAGTTATTACGCCTTTTGAACCAATCATGACAGAATTGTATATTTCCATGCACCAAAGATCTTATATAATTCAAGTTAGTAATATAATGTTCTATTCTGATCGCCTATCATGTGTTCCTATATGCCTGGATGTTTCTTTAACGAATACAACAACAACAAAACATTTTAGTCCCAAGTAAGTTGGGTAAGCCTAGAGTTAAGGGCCTGATTAGTTTGAGAGGACAAAGGCCATGTTTGTTTCCGCTTTTCTATGAATCGATTATTTGGAACACAGGCTTTTTTAAGAATCCACTTTCTGTAGAATCTAAATCAAAGCTTTTGGCAATTTTGATTATGGTCACGTCGGCGGCCGGCTTGGAGGAGGTGGCCCGTCGGAGAGGCGGATCTGGCGTCCCAGCGACGTCCAGAGGCACAGGCAGGCCTGGCGTCGTGGAGGAGGACGCCCGGCCGGCGAGGAGGACGACCGGCTTGGCGCGGCAGACCGCGGAGGAGGACGAGCGGCTAGGAGGGCCGCGGCGGGCGGTGCCTGCAGTTTCTCCCGGCGACGGGGCGCCCGCGCGGAGGAGGCGGAGGCGACCCGGAGGCGGACGCGGAGGAGTAAGCCGGAGGGGAGCCGGAGGGTGGATGCCGGAGGCGGAGATTGGAGGCGCGAGCGAAGCCGGAGCTGGCGAAGGCCGCCCGGCGGATGAGGCGGAGGTGGCCCGACGGCAGACAAATCTCGGCGGACGAGGTGGAGGTGGCCTGGCGGCAGACAAATCCCGGCGGCCGGCTTGGAGGCGGAGGAGGCAGGCGGCAACCGGCTTGGAGGCGGAGGAGGACGACGACGGAGGCGGAGGAGGACAAGCAGGTCAGCAGCGAGGAGGACGACGCGCGGCGGGGAGGACGACGCGGCAGGGAGGAGGATCTGACGAGTGGCGCACGGGGAGGCGGTTTGTCGCGCGGAACGGGAGAATCGCCTCGCGTTGGACGAGAGGGGCGCCTTGTGCTAGTGCTAAGTACGAGAAAAGCGAGAAATGTACTGCGTTGTTGACTTCGGGGGAAGTGGGCTTTTGGGAGAATCAACCTGTTTGTTTGGGTGGGCTTCTCATGGTGAATGGTCCATAATTGGATTATAAGCATATTCAAACAGGTCTAAAGTTGTCCGGATCAAATTTTGACTATGTTTGAATTTAAAGAAATATTTAATCAAATAACAAATTCCTTGTTCATAGGCTTTATTTGGACACCAAATAAGGCCTACAAACAACAAAATGTCAAACATGGCCAAAATTTAGCCAACTTCTGCCTCAAACCAAACTGGCCCTAAAACCCAAGAAGAGCCAACAAGGGGATGAAAGAGAAAAGGATAATAAAAGCAAAAACATGATTGAGGCACGTGGACAAAGAAAAGGCTCTTTAATGAATATATCAACTTTTTTAGCATGCAAGGATATTTGAATAACACAATACTTAGATCACTCTATTGAAGCTTACACGGCTATTTACAACTACATTTCCATCTTAGAGCAGGAGCTCTTCAATCCCATTTAACACAAGGACATTCTCATTGATAAGTACAGGCTTAACAATTTCAACATGCACTAGTAAATATTCAACAAAAAACATTGATATTCTCAAATGAACATACAATCTAACATATTCGTTAACAATGCCCAACCATTATCCTAATTATCAAGGAAATAGCTCTCGCATACAATTTGTGCAGCCACACCACAAGTTAAGAGAACTCTGACGTACCACAGAACCAAGATCCCTCGAATGATCTCCGACCTGCATTTGTTAGAACTAAACCCACCTTCATAGAAACATATTTTTAGAGGAAGACATGGTGTTCCATGGTTATCAATACCTAATCAACCCGCAACATCATTCTACAAGGTAGACCCATTCATTAATATAACGCATGGGGGTGACCTTTCATTGTATAGGTCGTATGGCTTGCAGTACGAGTCAAGTCAAGTCAGTACAATGGATAAGTATAAATATACAAGCCTAAACATATCTCTAACATCCGCCCACAGTTGCAGCGGTAGGATCCCCAACACAAAGACTAGACCTAAAATCAGTAAACAAATGTGTAGGCAAGCCTTTGGTCTAGACTTGGGCATTTCTTGGGTCGACCGGGTTCGGGTCGGGCCACGGAAAACCCGGCAAAATAATACTTGGCCTGAGCCCCCGCGTTACACGACAAAAAGTTAAAACCTTGGCCCGAGCCCACCCGTGCCCGACCCGACAACCCGCCGGCCCGACAGTTCAAACCAATCAGACACAACGGGCAATGTCATGCTTGCATCATTGCATGTCACACGAGAGATGTCACAGCAGTAACACTCAGATTGGGTTGTTGCCGACGCTCAACGTTGATGGCCTTTCGCCTCTGGCTGGCCGGCGGCCAAGCATGAATGCCTTGCAACAGCAGCACAGCACCTGTGGGAAAACACAGCACAACACAGCAGATCAGAGCGCTGACGGGAGCCTGGAGGTGTGCCACGCTTGCGCTGCGTCGCAGACTCACAAAAGGGGATGGAGCGGGACGGCAGGACCTGCGCAGCGGAGGACGAAAAGGGAGGCCAGGTCGCCATGAGCGGGAGCGGGACTGTGCCTACGGGAGCGCCGGAGCGGGGCTGGGAGCCTGGGATCGAGCGTCACACTTGCTTGGTCGCGCCGTCGCATGATCTGGACTGTGGAGCGGCGGTTGGATGGGATAAGATGAGGCAAGGAGGCGATTTGTAGGGATTCAGCTTTATATAAGAGCCTACAAGGGCCAGTCGGAAGTGATTTTTGTTGGGCCAGGCCATGTCGTGGCCTGCTGAGCAGTTGTTTGTCGGGCCATAGTGTCGGCCCACGGGTTAAAATCTTGGCCCGCGCCTGACCCAAAAAATTCACCGGGCCGAGAATTTTGGCCCGCGTCTGCCTGACGCACTGTCTGGGTCAGGTCGGTCCGAGTTTTTTTTTGGGCGGGTCGGTCCGGGTTGTCGGGTCAGGCGGCCCATGCTCAAGTCTACTTTGGTCATGATATCCGCATATTGGTGGGAAGACGGAACATGCAGTATGCGGACTTGGCCCAGAGCGACTTGACGTGGACAAAGTGGATGTCAATCTCGATATGCTTGGTGCGTCAGTGATGAAACGGATTGGCCGTCATATAGACAGCACTTACATTGTCACAATAAACGACAGTCGCATGAGCAATTGGAATGTAGAGCTCCTAGAGAAGCTGCCGGAGCCAGCAGCATTCGGCGATAGCATGGGCGACGGCACGGTACTAGGCCTCAGGAGCGCGAGACAGTGATCTGGCACTTGGAGGACTAGGAGACCAGGTTGTCGCCGATGTAGACACAGTAGCCGGAGGTGGAGCGCCTGGAGTCGGGGCAACCGGCCCGGCCAGCATCTGAGTAGGCTGTCAAAGAGTCGACGGGGCCGGTGCCGATGTGAAGCCCGAGGGAGAGGGTCCCCTTCACGTAGCGAAAAATCCGCTTGATCTATTCGAGATGAGGCTCACGGGGATCATGCACGAAGAAACAGACCTGTTGAACCGCATATGCCAAGTCAGGGCAGGTCAGTGCCAGGTATTGAAGGGAACCAGCAAGACTCCAGTAGAGGGAGGCGTCGGCAACAGGGGCACCGTCCGAAGCAGACATCTTGGCACAAGTGTCTACATGAGTCGTGGTAGACTGACACTCGGCCATGCCGACACGCTGAAGATCCTGGGCATACTGACCTAAGACAGAAACAAGCCGCTGGAGGAGCGCGAGAAAAAGATGCTGAGGAAGTGATGCAAGGCACAGTGATCTGTCATGGCGAACTCCGAGTGGAGGCAGCCCATGATAGCCTGAAGCAACGTCGAGGAGGAGGCGGTGAGGACGATGTCGTCGACGTACAGCAGTAGGTATGCCATGGCATCGCCCTCCTTGTAAATAAAGAGGGAGGTGTTGGAGATGGCAAGAAGCCGAGGTGTCTAATGTACATGGCGAACCGCTGGTACCACACCCGAGGTGCCTGCTTCAAACCATAGAGACAATTCTAGAGAAGGCAAACATGGTCAGTAGTAGACGGGTCGACAAAGCCAGGAGGCTGCTGACAGTGGACCATTTCATCCAAGTGACTGTGAAGAAATGTGTTCTTCACGTCCAACTAACGGATCGGCCAGCCATGAGAGACCACAATGCTGAGGACGACGCAGATCGTGGCTTGCTTGACCACCGGACTTAAGGTCTCGTCATAGTCGATGCCGGGCTGCTGGGAGAAGCCACGAACCACCCAGCACGCCTTATGGTGGGTAAGCGAGCCGTCAACGTGGACTTATGGCGGAAGATCCACTTGCCCGTCACGATGTTGGCACCTGGTGGACGCAGGACGAGGCGCCAGGTGCCGTTGGCGCGGAGGGCCTTATACTCATCAACCATCGGGAAGTGCGCCAATTGACGCTAGCGAGACCTTCAGTCCGGTGGTCAAGCAAAGCCAGAATAGGGGGAAACACCACACACCCATCGGGGGGGGTGACCTTTCATTGTATAGGGCATATGGCTTGGAGTAAAGGGCAAGTCCGTACAATGGATAAGTACAAATATACAAGCCTAAACATCTCTAACACTTCCTACCCAAATAAAGCAAGAATGTCTAGTCCTCTTGAGTGATTCCTGCTCACTTAAGAGCTCACTTTAAAGTGTGTGTTTTACAAGCATAACTCTTAACTAGCACCAGCACTAAATATCCCAGTTTTTTTCTAATTCATAACACTCTGAACTCTGGACATATTCGTCCCTGTGTCCAAGGTGAGCAATCTTTTGTAACATTTGATTTCCAGAAACATTTGTGTTTCGTTTCCATATTCTGAATTACAAGATCCTATCAGTTCCCTTTCTCTTCCAAATCCTGTAAGGGTTGAATTAACTGAACCAGCATTGCGGGTTCATCACCACACAGCTAACTAAGAGTCCAAGACCAGAGGCCGCAAACAAAATTCGAAATGGAACAAACGCGCAACCAATCAGAGGCCGCACCTTCGTGTTGTGTGAGGCGCGCAGTCGCAGGGAGCCGGCGAGGTCGGCGGTGCCGCGCAGCACGGCGCCGCGGGATGCGGGGTCGACGACGACGGAGAAGTTCCGCGCCAGAACTGCGACCTCGGGCGGCCCCCAGGCGATCCCTCCTCCCCCTACGCCGTGGCTGACGCTTAGGCGGAGCTTGGCGAGGCCGTCGAGGACGCGGCAGGAGATGCGGTGGGAGAAGAGCCGCTGCTCGCTGTCGAACTCCGAGGTCACGCGGACGGGCGGACGCCGGCTCAGGAGTGGGCGCTTCAGCTCCGGCGTGGGCAGGGCCGGGGAGGGGTCCGCTGGGGAGAGCGAGGACGGGGCGGCGCCGTCTTCGTCCATGGGAGGGGGCGGGAGGAGGGCGGGCGCCGCCATGCGATGTGGCGAGGGGAGGTGGCGAGCGAGACGCCAGAAGAGGGATGAGTGAAGATGACACGTGGTGTCCGTTGCATGAGCTAAAAGCAGCTAAAGGATATGATGATAAGATCTCTCGGTATTTTATTCAGAATTTTTTTTAATAATTTTAGGCGTATTTCTTTTGAAACCTCAAAAACTAGTACTGTATTTGGTGGGACAAAAAGACCATCTCTATGACTCGTTTTGCATTGCGGGCACGAGCATATAGGGTGTGATTGGATAAGGCCAAAGTTGCCCAGATCAAACTTTGGTCAAATTTCATCATATTTGAATTTTAAAAAATATTTAGTCAAATGATAGTTTTTTGTTTGTAGATCTTATTTAGGTATCAAATAAAATATATGAACAAAAAATTTACTATTTGACCAAATATTTTTTAAAGTTTAAATATGGTCAAACTTGATCAAAATTTGGTCTGACCAACTTTAGCCTTGACCATGTGCATCCCTCTCCGGTCTCTGCTCCTCAATCGTGCGGTCCCTCAAAGCTCAAAGCAAGGTTTCTGTTGCTTGCTCATACGTGGGTTGAGAGCTCTAAGCCACCTGGTAACTTAGTCCTCTTTTTAGAACACATGATTAACAAAATACAGAAATAGAAAAAACACTGAATTAGACGTGCAATTGAAATCTTAAAGAAATTTATAATGCATGGAAGTCAGAAAATATATGTTTGGATTATATACAGAAAAAACAAAGGAATAGAAGACACAGAGTGATATCATTCCATAGAAATTTCAAAGAATTCTATAGGATTCAATCCATCGTTTCAAATGCTTCTTATAGGAAAATTTTTCATAGAAATTAAATCTCCAAAATTTCATTGTTTCACCTTGGTGCTAACGCTAGACACATAGCACAATCGTCTCCGTCGAGGTTGGGTCACCACGCTAGAGTGCATAGGGTTCCACATGTTGTCTTCATCTCTATGACAAGAGGCTCCAACAATGGCTTGATCTCAAGTCGTTTCCACCACCGACCACCGACCGTCAGTGGTGGGGTCGATCTCCTCCGACACCTTCGCACTCCACCGCAAGCACGGATGCCAAGGCACCTTGACACTCCAAATCGGACAACCAAAGAGGAAGGGAAACACACACTTGGGATAGCTGCTGGGATGAGAGGCCCCCTACCTTTAGCGAAGGTCTCGACCCCCATTCTGGATTGGAAGTGATCACCCGGACTATGGCACCAAGCAAGGCAGCCAGAGCTGAAGAAGTACTTAAGAAGAACTGTTGCTGCTGCTTAGAAGGTCTCACCTGATGACAAAGTACACAAGAGCCACACCACCAGTGGATGAAGTGAAATGGATCGAATGACCCTTTTGATGAGGACAAGATCAATACGCATATGACAAAGACCCAACAAAATATCAAGTCACAAGCCCAATTCGAGTTGAGGTCCAATTCATTCGCAAGACCAGTTCGGACTGCAGGAGTAGGCCCCACCAAAACAGACGTTTAGGCCACATACAGGCTCTGTTTTGGACGTTCTACATATCGACAAAAAGCTAAGGAGATAAGCTTTCCAACCCAAATGGTCTCATGCCAAAATACGATCCAAGTCGACAGGAATCGTCGAAGCAAGTTGACGTCCAAAATCTACCCAACGCCTGTTTTAGGGCCTAAAGACCTTGTACTCCCTAGGTTTGCCCGACCACCCTCTTGGCTATCCCCTACCCTCTCTCTTCTATATGGACAGCAGTCGGCATTAGATTAGATGGGTTTTGCTTAGATTATTCTATCGTCGAATAGTTTCGCCGTGGAGAATACTCTGGTTTTTGAGACCCCAATTTGTGTGCTTAATCCCTTCTATTTGCAATTTCAGTTTGCATCTACCGTGTTCTTTGATTCGCATGTAGGGATAAGCCTCCGTGGCGAGGTCAATCGTGTGTGCATGGTTGATAACCAGAGTAGACGTGGTGCTGTGATTATAGGGTTCGAATCGTGCTGATTGGAAGCCGGATCGTGTGTGTTTCCCCTCCACCAAATTGATAGTTGTCTCCACCTGACGGAACATCGGGAACCCCCGTCCCCATCAAGCTTTTCGTTGGCATGTAGAATGTCCAAAACGGAGCCCGTATGTGGCCTGGGCATCCATTTTCGTGAGGCCTACCCCTGCAGTCCGAACCGGCCTTGCAAATGAATTGGACCTCAACTTGAATTAGGCTTGTGACTTCATATTTTTTGGGCCTTTGTCATATGCGTATTGATCATGTCCTCATCACCTATTGTATGTGGAAGGTTTGCACGGTGGCTACACCAATGAAGAAATAAAAAAGGGACCAAATAAGGGTCAAGCCATCTGAGCCGGAGTTGCTCGAAGCACGTATGGATCTAGGAAAGAAGCTCCAGCTAGTACCAGTCCATACCATAGAAGCATGAACATTCTGTTATTAAAATTCCATCTTCCATCTACACAAAGAACAAGCGTTAAGTTGTAAGTAAATGTTGTTTAGCTGAAGTAAAGCTATCCCTCTAAACATTCTAAACCAAATATCGAGGACGAGATTCCTTTAAGTGGGGGTAGGCTTGTACCACTCCAAAAATCTGCCACAAAAAATCTTCTCTAAACCCCCATGAATTAGAAATCAAATTTTGAAAATCTTGCTTGACTGAGTGCGACAAATTAAGCTCAACTACATTTATAGAGAGTCCCTAACAATTCCTCAAGTTCATCACCAAATGTTCTCCATGAATTCTTCCCCAAAACCCATTCAAATTCCTCCCCAAATTCAAACCAAACCTCTCAAACTTAGAAATACTAAAGGGAACTCTTTGTTTTTCCTTTCTTCTTATGTTTTTTCTTTTCTCCTAGTGTTGATTATTGGGTGTGGATAATGCACTCGTCAAGGAGGAGATTGAGAGATTGAGGTTGATCATCTTCCTTGTGTGATGAGTGAATATACATGTGTGCGTGTGATCCCTTTACTCGTGTTGTGCATGTATAAGGGCATGGCAGCGGTCAGTGGCGAGGAGTGATGGTGAGGCTGCTAGTGTTCAATCTACCAATCTAAGGAGTGAAAGCACATGCATGGTGAGCCGATGGCATGTTAGTCATGGTGTGGCTCCTGGACCGTGGAGGTGGGAGTTAGCTTTAGAGTGACACGTGTCGAAGCTCGAAGGTTTGGTGGTTTTCTCCCTCAAAACCATCGAGGTGAACTGCTTGGTAGTTTGGGCCTCAAAACTATCGAAGGTGGATGCAGCTATGTGGCTTGACCTTGGAGGTGCCAAGGGGCTTAGGCTTTGGTAATGGGACGGCATGGAGATGGTGTGGCAGTTTTCTTCAAAACCTCAACTTGCTCTGGCTTCGCATATTCCTCCAAAAACTATGGGTAGTTTCCCTATTTCCACTTCAAAAATGTGGGCGTAGAGGGTTGGACTACTAGATACGTGAAGGACATTGGGTGAAGGCTTGGAAGCCAAGAAGCTGAGGACTCCGTCATGACCATCTGATTGAGTTTCATGTATCTTTTTAGTTCATCTCCCTAAGGACATTTTAGTCAAATTCTAATGTAAAGGGTGTTAGCACAAGACAAAGCTACTAGTCTAGGGAGGTAATTTGATTAATACAATAAGAACAATTGAAGCCCAAAAGATGGTCAAAGCCCATTAGTTGAGAAGGTTACAGAAGCCAAGGACTACTTGAGTACAAAGAAATGAAGATAAGGAAGGTTTATCACAAGATCAATCCAAGTTGAACCAAATCTCGAGATACTCACATAATTCAGGATAGCAGGACCTTGTGGGGCCAACTCGAAGACCTTAGCGATGTCAAATGAAGAAAGTTTGAATATCAAAGTTGTAGATCTCTTCAAGATCTACAATTTAGATTTCGAACATGTACTACTTGTACTTCATATGAGGACGTTTTGGTCGAAAGACTAAAGGCATAGAATAAAGAAAGTGTGATTTTGGGAGAGATAAGACTTCAGCTTCATCTCCAAGCAAGATACATCATGCACAAGTTAGAACCTTCCATGAGACCTGTATACACATGGAAATAGATCATAGAAGCCATATCAAACCGTCCTTAGTCTTTCCATGTATAGGACACCCCAGGGGTATAAATACATGGCCTCCCAAGGGATAGAGGCATCCAACTCTATGCATATAGAGCTCCAAAGTTAGGGTCCAACTTTGCAAGTTTAGTTGAGATGGCATTCTTAGCAAAGGGGCGAAGCGAGAGGAGGCACAAGAAAGGCCTGGGTCAGCCGACCCAGGGCTTTCCTGAGGAGTCACAAGTTCATTGTCAAGGAGGTTCTTCAAGTCGACGAATAAAACAACTTTGTTCTTCGAGTTCATGATGTTTTTCGAGTAATCTCCCTATTCTTCTTATTTAGCTATGATAAATCCTGAGTTTGGTCAATGGAATTGTCTTTTGGCTTTGAGTTCTTTGTTTATACATGGTCTTTGATCCATGCCTTTCCAATGCTTTATCTCTAAATGTGCCGGGCCAGGATGATATATCCACGTCCTTTAGTAGACCTTTTTACCTTAGTTGGTTGATTGAATCTGCTCGTGCTTAGATATGGTCTAGGCTTGCTAGTTCGTTGATTACCCTAACTTATGTGACAATTAGTTGGAGGGAAAGGTTCGAGAAAGTTCATGACATTCATGATCATGTTTATTATATGTTTCATGTTAGATATATGCTCAGCGTGGTTGTTAGTTTATAAGAATTTTATCTCATATCTCTTACTAATCCTTTCACTGTATTTGCTTATCTTGATCTTGCTTGTTCTTACTTAGCTCTTGACTTTGATCTAGTTTATGTTATAATTTAGTTATAGACCTAGTTTATGATTTGATTATCTCTTTTATCTTTAGCTTGTTAGATCTATTAGAGCTAGTAAGTAGTTGTTTAATCCTTGATTAATAGTAGTTTAAACCTAGTTTTCCACAGATTAACAAGCCCTTGATACACATCTTGGGGAAAGGCTACAACCGATACTATCGCTTGCAGTATAAGGTTTGGCATGCTTAAGTGCCCTCAACAAGGGGTCTTAGTGTAAAATGCGTCTTTTAGGCCTGGGGCTATAAATAGATGATCGACTAGACACTAGGACTTGACTCTTCAACTTGGAATTAGCTTTAGACTAGGTTTCAACAGGCAAGTGCTTATCATGTCAATGAGAGCCCTAGATACTAGGATTTGAGTGCCCTAGGATCTAGTTCTTCACTTTAGAGGGTGTCTGATGGGTGGTAGGCAGTGATCCTCTTGTAATCTTCATCTCTAGGTCAATACAAGCAAGATTCCTCATTCATTCTCATGCATATGAGGAGCAAGCCTTCCTCCCCTCTCTTGTTTGTTTTTTGGGTGAAATCCTTTGGCTTTGGAGCTCTTTGTGTTTGCCAATGATTGAAATGATTCCCTTTTGGTTCTTGAGTGTTGCAATGACATGGATGGAGTCATCTAGGTAGATCTTTTCCCAAGATTCTCAATGAGTGTTGACGCTCGTTATATACTAAAATTATGGATCATTTTCATATGATTTTATATCTTTTCGAGAGTCAATCTTATCATTTACTCTTATTTTACTAACAAATAACCCCGTTTTCGAGAATGCTCTTTATTTTTGTGCAATATTTATTTTTGCAGGAAAATAGGGAATAATTGAGGATATTTGAGAATTTCTCGAAGAAAGGACTTATGCTATGGGGAAGCTCTGAACAAAGGACTAATTGAAAGCCCAATTGAGGAAGAAGCCCAACAAAAAAAGAGTCTTAAAAAGATAAGGATTGTTTGAAGGACAAAACCCTGAAATCTTCTCGAAATTCATTACAGCAGCAGCTTGTGCACCCTATTTGGAGACATTAACGACTTCGAATGGATAAAGTTTGAATACCAAAGTTGTAGATCACTTTGAGCTCTACAATTTAGAGTCCGAGTTTGCATTAATTGGACTCCAGATGAGTAAGTTATGGTCGAAATACCAAAGGCTGCAGAATATGGAATGTTTATTTCGGGAAGGATCAAAACGATGACTTCATCTCCAAGCAAGGAAGGATATGGACGACAGGGACTCTTCTAGAGGCATGGATATACATGGAAATAGATGTTTTAATTGTTTTAGGACTCTTAGAACCGACCTATTAGATTCCATGTATAGGGTTCCCTCTGGGGTATAAATATAGAGCCTCCCAAGGGGAGAGGAGAGAAGTCCACCGCATTATTCATTACAAGTCGAGAGTCTAGGGCAGAGGTCGGGGGCGAGAAGCGTTCAACTCGGCGAGAAGTCCATCTCGGCGAAAGGAGGAAGCAAGAGGAGGCAGGAAGCCGGCCGACCAGGCGATTCCCGAGGAGGTCTCGAGTTCATCTTTCGATATGTTCTTCGTCGAGTTCATCCCAACGACTATGCTTCAAAGTTTACGATGTATCCCGAGTAATTCCTTGTACTTTCTTCGATACCATGATGAAACCTTGTTATTCGATCAATAAAGGTTGTCTTTCAGACTTAGCTTATTGTTTATACATGACTTATGATCCATATCTTTGCAATGCTTAATTCCAACATGGTTTTTCGGCCGAATTAAACGTTTTCATGTTTTTTTAGTAGATCTTTTTACTTTAATTAGTTGATTGAATCTGCTCATGCTTAGAGATGGTTAGGGTTTGCTAGTTCGTCGATTACCTGGTTACCAGTGACAGTAGAGCCCGGGGAAAGGTTCGAGTAGATCCTTGATATTCATGATCATGTTTATTCTATGCTTATGATTAGATCTAGTTTTATGGTTGTTCTTGGTATAAAGGATGTTTGTCTCATATCTCTTGTGGATCCTTTTGCCATGTTAAACCTACCGTTTTCACGTTTTTAGCCTAAGCCTTGTTCTATCGTTTTATGCTATAGTTTAAACCCAGTTTAGAACATATTTAGTTTATTAAGTAAGATATAATTAAAGTAGTCTTAATCATCTCTTAAAGCTTGTTTTAGATCTATTAGAATTAGTTAGTAATTCAGTTAATATTAGATAGATAGTATCTTAAACATAATTATTCCCAGATTGACAAAACCCAAGATACTCATCCTGGGGAAAACCTACCGCGATACTGTGCGCTTGCAGTATAAGGATTGTCATGCTTAAGTGCTGTCAACAAGCTTTTCTAGCGCCGTTGCCGGGGAACAATAATTATCGTTTAAGTTATTATAAATCTTTTATTAACTTTGTTACCGCTAGTTTTGATAGTTAGTTTATTTGTTAATTGTGTGTTTAATCTCGTTTTACTAGGTTGCTTATAATTTTTTTAGTTTTTTAATCTTTATTTTAAATTCAGTTTAGATTAATCTCAGTTTTTAATTGCTTAGCTTCATTCGTTCTTGATTTTAAGTTTATTAGTTTTTACTAATCCAGCAACTTTGCTGTCATAGATTTTTCATTTTGTATTTTTGTTTTTGAAATTAGTTTCAGTTATGACTCCAATGTCTGGAGAATGGGAGCTCTTGACACTCGGAGAACGCTTAACTCCAAAAGCCGTAGACCTCAAGTTTCAAGAATCCAACAAGAAGCCTAAGCCAGGATCATACGAGCTGAAGCCAGGAATCATCCGGATTGCTGCCGCAGATCCATTCAGTGGAGAAGATGACGAGAATCCATACAAGCACCTAGAGAAGCTCAAGCGAGTGTGCCACACTTTCTATCAAGAAGGAGTCCCAGTGGAGTGGGTTAAGTGGAATCTCTTTCCATTTACTCTCGTGGACAAAGCCAATAAGGGGTATCAAGCTGCCTCGATTGAAGCCAAAGGAGATTGGGAAATTCTTGAGCAGAAATTTCTCGCAAGATTCTTCTCACCACTGAAGGTGTACAAGCTGAGGAAGCAGATTTTCCACTTCGAGCAAAGATGGAATGAAGACATCGACGAAGCCTGGGAGAGACTCGATGATATGCTTACACAAGGACCACTACTTGGGATAACGCCAGACATACACATTCACACTTTCTACTATGGTCTGACGTCAGAAGCCTTCGAGAAGGTGAACATTACCGCTGGAGGATCATTGTTGAGCAAGACATTGAGTGAAGCTAGCAAGATTCTATCAGACATCTGCATGGCATGCAAATACAACAGGGATAGAAAGGACAACGGAGTGAAAGAGACAAGAGACCATATGGCATCTACACCTGCTGTTTTTAAAGACCAATCACCTGCCAAAAAGACTACAGTATCCTATGCCTCTGATGAGGAGGATTTTGGAACTTTTGCACCTCAAGAGGAGACCAAGAGTGACTACAGAAGTCTTGCAAGTGCAAAGTCTTTGACGGAGTTCGAGAAGGTGAGCTGGATGCCAGTGGAATTTGGAGATACACTCAAGTGTGCAGGACCACTCCCAGCAGAAGACTTAGTGGAAGAAGAAGAGCTGTTCCCACCAGAAGTTCCACTAAGGAAGAGTGACGATGGTCAAGATACAGGGGAGATGCTGCAGAAATTATTCCAAGAAGAAGAGCTGGATAGTGACTTTGTCTCCGAAGTGAAGCAAGTAATAGGGATCAAGCCGGAGTCATCACTTACTGAAGAAGTTGTCATTCAGCTACCAGCCGACAAATCTTCAACTGGAATTTCTTGCTCCATCAACAACGAAGTCTTCAACAACATTTGCTGCGCCATGGAAGCCCAGGTAAGTGCAATGAGCTATGAAGTTTATTCTAAATTATGTGATAAACCATGTTTAATTTCCACTAATCTTAGAATTAAACTTGCTAGTAATGAAGTAATTACACCTGTAGGCTTAATAAAAGATGTTGAAGTTAACTTTGCTGGAAAAGTTATACCAACTGATTTTTATGTCATTAATGTTTATGATGATAATATTAAATTAATTTTTGGTAGACCTTTTCTTAAATTAGTTAATGTCGTTGTTAATAATGAAAAAGGAAAAGTCATGATTAATATAAATGGATTAAAATATGACTTTGATTTCTTATCGGCATCTAAAGTGCCTATTAACCTCCCTCCTGATATAGAGGAGATAGAGAGTATCAACTACATTAATGCTTTTAGAGAGCCTTTAAATCTAGTTTTAGAGGGAGAAGACGAAGGATTCTTCTCTGAAGAAGCAACTGAAGCTACTAATCAACTAGACTAAAACATAGAAGAAACCCAAGACTTTCCAGTAGAGCCACTAAGTGACCTTAATCAAAAAGAGGCGCCAGATGTGGAGTTAAAACCTTTACCTAATGGACTTAGATACGAGTTTTTAGGAGAGGATAAAACCTACCAAGTAGTCATTAGTGATGAGCTAAGTCCAGAAGAAGTAGAGGGGCCGTTGGAAGTCTTGAGGAATCATAAGAAGGCAATTGGGTATTCTCTAGCAGATCTAAAAGGAATCAGCCCAGCATTTTGTACTCACCGCATTCCTATGGAGGAAGACCACAAGCCAGTGGTTGATAATTAAAGGAGGTTGAGTCATGAAATGAGATCTGTAGTTAAAAAGGAAGTCATCAAACTCTTAAATGCCGGAATCATTTACCCAGTACCAACTAGTGAATGGGTAAGCCCTGTTCATTGTGTACCTAAGAAAGGAGGATTAACCATAGTTAAAAATGATAAAAAATGAATTAATCCCACAAAAAACAGTCACTGGTTGGAGAATGTGCATTGATTACCGGAAATTAAATAAAGCCACTAAAAAGATCACTTCCCTTTGACTTTTATAGATGAAATGTTAGAGAGACTTGCTAAAAATACCTATTTTTGTTATTTAGACGGATTTTCTAGTTTCTTTCAAATCCCTATTTATCCAGACGATCAACACAAGACTACCTTCACTTGTCGATATGGAACTTTTGCCTATAGGAGAATGCCTTTTGGTCTTTGTAATGCACCTACTTCTTTCCAAAGGTGTAAGATGGCTATATTCTCTGATTTCATTGAAGATATCATGGAAGTTTTTATGGACGATTTCTCAGTTCATGGCACGAGTATTGACCATTGCCTAAGGAATTTAGAGAAAGTGTTAAAGAGGTGTGAAGAGGTCGACTTGGTGCTAAACTGGGAAAAGTGTCACTTCATGGTTAGAAGAGGGCTTGTGTTGGAACATATCATTTCTGAGAAAGGAATTGAAGTAGATAAAGCCAAAATAAAAACAGTAGAAAAATTACCACCACCTACTGATATTAAATCTTTAAGAAGCTTTCTCGGTCATGCTGGATTTTATAGGAGATTCATAAAAGATTTTTCTAAAATAGCTAAACCACTCACTTGCTTGCTTTAAAAGGATATTCCTTTTGATTTCACGGAAGAATGTGAGGTTGTTTTCAGAAAGATTAAGGAATTACTTATTAGTGCACCTATCATTCAACCACCAGACTGGAATCTACCTTTTGAAATCATGTGTGATGCAAGTGACTATGCAGTGGGAGCTGTGGTGGGGCAAAGAAAGGACGGAAAAGTACATGCCATTTATTATGCCAGCAAAACTCTTAATGAAGCTCAAGTGAATTACGCTACTACAGAAAAGGAGTTGTTAGCAGTAATTTTTTGCCTTTGAGAAATTTAGATCTTATATATTTAATTCAAAGGTCATAGTCTACACTGACCACGCTGCTATCAAATACCTTCTCACTAAAAAAGATGCTAAACCTCGTTTAATTAGATGGATCCTTATGTTACAAGAATTTGATGTAGAAATTAGAGACAAAAGGGAGTTGAGAATGTAGTGGCAGATCATTTATCTAGGATGAACCATGACAAGGGCGGCCCACCAATAGAAGATGCGTTAAGAGACGACACCCTTTATGCAGTCTTAGGTAAAGATTCATGGATGATAGACGTTATAAGAGCCATTAAAAAGGAGCCACTTACTCATCTTAACTATAATTCCAAAAGAAAAGTCCTAGCCGAAGCTAAAAAGTTTTATTGGAACGCCCCTTACCTATATAGGTTTGGATCTGATGGAGTCCTTAGGAGATGCGTCCCTGCAGAGGAAAGAGAAGAGATTCTTAGAAAATGCCATGCTGCAGAATATGGAGGACATCATGGACATTTCAGAACTCAAGCTAAGATATGGGGGAGTGGGTTTTATTGGCCACGAATGCATGAAGATGCAAGGAAGTTTGTTGCTTCTTGTCCAGAGTGTCAGAGGACCGGAAATGTCACATCTAGAAATTCAATGCCTCTCACTTGTAATTTGCAAATTGATTTATTTGATGTTTGGGGAATGGATTTTATGGGTCCGTTTGAAAATTCACATGGTTATGAGTACATTTTGGTGACTGTGGATTATGTCTCAAAATGGGTAGAAGCTTTACCATGTAAAAAAGCGACTACACAGGAGTCCATAGAAACGATTAAGAATAATATCTTTCCAAGATATTGAGTCCCTAGGGTCATCATTTCTGATGGAGGATCGCATTTTATTGGTAAAGAGTTTACTAATTACCTAGAGAAAATGGGAATTGAGCATAGGTCTCCACAGCCTATCATCCACAGACAAATGGCCAGGCCGAGACATCAAATAAAAAAATTAAAAGAAATTCTTAAAAAAACAGTAATTAAAGGAGGTAAGAATTGGTCAAATAAGCTTAGTAATGCTCTTTGGGCATATAGGACTGCATTTAAAGCCCCTATAGGGATGACACCTTATCAATTAGTTTATGGAAAGACTTGTCATTTGCCAGTTGAAATGGAGCATAAAGCTTATTGGGCAATTAAGGAGCTAAATTTAGATTTAGATGCTGCTCTAGTCAAAAGAAGGATTCAGCTAAGTACCCTGGATGAGGCAAGATTGTAGGCTTATCATAATGCAACTATTTATAAATAAAGGGTTAAAAGATGGTTTGATAAAAGAATCCTGAAGAAAGATTTTAAGCAAGGTGACAAGGTTCCGCTTTTTAATTCAAGGTTTAAATTATTTGGAAAAGGAAATTACAAAGCAAATGGGATGGGCCTTATATTGTTCATGATGTGTCACCTGCCGGAGCAGTTACTATTATGAATTTCGAGGGAAACAAGTTTATGGTAAATGGTCAAAGGCTAAAGGTGCTCCTTGAAGGAGATAAATTTGAAGTCAATTATATTGACACATATGAATTCAAGGAGGTTAGGATGCATTACCATGGCGTTAATCCCTAGTTTTCCATAAATTTTCCTACCTTTGTATGTATATAGTTACGTTTAATTTCAGTTTTTATAAAAATTTAGATCTAGATTTATTTTTAATTAGGAAATAAGGTTACCGACAAAACTTGGAGGCTTTTCGAGTCAAAAAAGGCCCAGGTAGGCCGAGCTCATGGGCCTTGGTCGGCCGACCAGGGGGGTTTCCGAGGCGGTTTGCTTCTAGGTTTTGTGAGCAGAGTCCGCATAGTATACCAAGTGTATTTAGGGAAGAGTTCGGAACGGAATTGCTGTTTAGTTTCCAAATTTCGTCAAACTCCAGAGTATAAAACCATGGGTAAGCCATAGACCTGAGACATCAAACTCAAAACACATCCAGACCTAGCCACGACGTTTTCTGAAGCGATAGAGATGCAACTCGTGAAGAAGGAGGCCGAGGCGTCAGAAAAGGGGTCCTGGTCGGCCGACCAGGATGGTTCTAGTCGGCCGACCAGCCCTGTTCGCTGGGGTTTTCGCTGCAATTTTTCGCAGATGGTCTTCAACGATGAAGAAGAAGAGGCAAGGGTACGTGGTTTGGCTAGGAAGCGGGAGATCTCGAAGCACATGGCTAATCTTTCAATCAAACTAAGGCAGATGAAAGTTAGAAGATCCAGAAGAATTAAAGAGATGCTTAGGTTGAATTATCGAGAAAGTCCTACCCGTTCTGGAGGTACTATTCACTCAAGTGAGGATCAGTCGATGAGCTATAGCCATGGTCAGGAATCAGAGACTGAGGAGGTAAACTCCATTGCTATTACTCCTAGTTTCAATAATTATCATGTTGGAGCATAGGATAGAGTAGATTGCTGCCCGACTTGTAGAGAGGCTATCTATTTCAACAAGAAGAAGAGTGAGGACATCCTTGATGTAATCGTTCATTTAGAGGAAAAGGTTCAAGAGAAGATAGAAAATACTAGGGATAGAGTTAACGATTGTGTTAACGAACCTTAAGTGGCAAGTGAACCACCTCCAACGAATATGTGGGAATCAAAGACGTATCCTTAACGATATTGGGGCCGTACGGAAGGAAGAAACTATCAACCGGATGACACTTGGGATGGACCAGAAGAATATTCACCGCCGCCCAATTACCTTCCCAGTGAAGATCCTCTCGATGCACCAGTGGATGAGACTCACTGGTATTCTAGCGATTAGGATTTATGCTTAGTTTAAGTGTGGGGATATTAGAAATTCCCCATTAATTAGGAAGTCTAGATTATAGTTTTTAGAGTCAGTCTAAGAGTCAATTGTCTTTTAAAGAGTCTATGTAGACAATCTTTTATATTAATAAAGTGTGTGATTGAATAAATTATTTTGCTTTATTTAAGTTTATTCTTTATTTTTCTTTGACGATTAATCTTGTTTAAGAATTTCATGATTTGATTAAAATGGTGATTACTAGATTGATTAAAACTGCATAACCCATATCTTTATTAAAGGATGATGTTTTATAGCTTTGCCAAAGTTTTAATAAGAAAAAGGATTAGAGGAGTATTATCTTTTCGTTAAAATTTATTTTTCTTTGATCAAGAATTACATCCCTATGTTAAGAGAGAGCTAAAATTCCTAAGTAGAGCTTAGAATTAAAACCAATTTAAAAGCGAGTTGTATTATTTGAGTTTGGTTAAGTTTGATTCCTTTAGATATTTTGATCACTTAGAATTATCTTGGTCATCTACTTTCATCTTTTTGCTAGCCTTTATATATTCAATTGCGTACAATAATAGAGCAATTTCTTTAATCCTGTTAGCCCATTTCATCTCATTACTATACCTTTACCTATATAGAGTAAAGTTTTTGCTCGAATACTCAATGTTCCATGAAAAGAGAAGCAATTTGTCCAAAAAGGTGGTAAAAAGGAGAGGTGGCGCCATATATACAGTTTAAAAAAGAGAAAGAGAGGAAGATGGCTCCCAGAAAAAGAAAAGAGGGAGAGAAAAATGACCATGTGGTCCATTATTAAAAAGGTAGAATTAGGAAAAGGAGAAAGGGGAGAAAAGAAAAAAATGTGTATAGTAGAATTAGGACAGTTGGAGAAGTAAAGTGAAGAAAGTTTTATTATCTTGTTAAATAATGAGAAAAATTATTACTTTTTCAAACCATGTGCAAGTTTCCGGAAATTGTTCCACTTCATTTGTTGTTGCACATGTCCACTATCTGTATCTTCTTTTTCCTTGTCCTTGCTTATCTTTACTTATATTTTCTTCTTTTTCGATGACCAAGGTAGTTTAAAAGTTGATTGAATAATTTCTAGGGAGATACCTTAGCTAGACAATAGAATAAACAGCTTTGCTAAGACTTTACCAAGCTCCACTTAAACTCTTGTGAGATGAGAGAAGAAGAGTAATTTATAGGATTAGCTACATATAAGAGTGCCTTTTTGAGAGCTTAATATTTGGGGATACAGTAATTCCTTGATCTTTGAAAAGTCTTTGTTCTAAAAAAACCCACTTTGATAATTCCGAAAGAAACTTTGGCATTGCTATGATTCGTTTGATTTTAATGATTCTTGGTGGGGATCTATATGCATAGAAAGGTTAATCTGAAAAGATTCATGTTATGATTTGAATGTTTTCTAAGGCATGATTATTTCTGAAAGGTAACTATTTAGAATTTACTTAAACATAGTAAAAGTTCTTTTATCGAGCTTTTTGCTCGAGGACTAGCAAGATCTAAGTGTGGGGATATTGTTGACGCTCGTTATATACTAAAATTATGGATCATTTTCATATGATTTTATATCTTTTCGAGAGTCAATCTTATCATTTACTCTTATTTTATTAACAAATAACCCCGTTTCGAGAATGTTCTTTGTTTTTGTACAATATTTATTTTTGCAGAAAAATAGGGAATAATTGAGGATATTGAAAATTTCTCGAAGAAAGGATTTATTCTATGGGGAAGCCCTAAAGAAAGGACTAATTGAAAGCCCAATTGAAGAAGAAACCCAACAAAAGAAGAGTCTTGAAAAGATAAGGATTGCTTGAAGGACTAAATCCTGAAATCTTCTCGAAATTCATTACAGCAGCATCTTGTGGGTCCAATTTGGAGACCTTAACGACTTCGGATGGAGAAAGTTTGAATACCAAAGTTGTAGATCTCTTCGAGCTCTACAATTTAGAGTCCAAGTTTTCATTAATTGGACTCCATATGAGTAAGTTATGGTTGAAATACCAAAGGTTGCAGAATATGGAAGGTTTATTTCGGGAAGGATCAAAACGATGACTTCATCTCCAAGCAAGGAAGGATATGGACGACCGGGACTCTTCTAGAGGCATGGATATACATGGAAATAGATGTTTTAATTGTTTTAGGACTCTTAGAATCGACCTATTAGATTCCATGTATAGGGTTCCCTCCGGGGTATAAATATAGAGCCTCCCAAGGGGAGAGGAGAGAAGTCCATCGCATTATTCATTACAAGTCGAGAGTCTAGGGCAGAGGTCGGGGGCGAGAAGCGTTCAACTCGGCGAGAAGTCCATCTCGGTGAAAGGAGGAAGCAAGAGGAGGTAGGAGCCGACCGGTCGGCCGACTCCTAGGGGTCTGGTCGGCCGACCAGGCGCTTCCCGAGGAGGTCTCGAGTTCATCTTTCGATATGTTCTTCGTCGAGTTCATCCCGACGACTATGCTTCAAAGTTTATGATGTATCTCGAGTAATTCCTTGTACTTTCTTCGATACTATGATGAAACCTTCTTATTCGATCAATAAAGGTTGTCTTTTAGACTTAGCTTGTTGTTTATACATGACTTATGATCCATATCTTTGCAATGCTTAATTCCAACATGGTTTTTCGGCCGAATTAAACGTTTTCATGTTCTTTTAGTAGATCTTTTTACTTTAATTAGTTGATTGAATCTGCTCATGCTTAGAGATGGTTAGGGTTTGCTAGTTCATCGATTACCTGGTTACTAGTGACAATAGAGCCCGGGGAAAGGTTCGAGTAGATCCTTGACATTCATGATCATGTTTATTCTATGCTTATGATTAGATCTAGTTTTAAGGTTGTTCTTGGTATAAAGGATGTTTGTCTCATATCTCTTGTGGATCCTTTTGCCATGTTAAACCTATCGTTTCCACGTTTTTAGCCTAAGCCTTGTTCTATCGTTTTATGCTATAGTTTAAACCCAGTTTAGAACATATTTAGTTTATTAAGTAAGATATAATTAGAGTAGTCTTAATCATCTCTTAAAGCTTGTTTTAGATCTATTAGAATTAGTTAGTAATTCAGTTAATATTAGATAGATAGTATCTTAAACATAATCATTCCCGGATTAACAAAACCCAAGATACTCATCATAGGGAAAAGCTACCGCGATACTGTGCGCTTGCAATATAAGGATTGGCGTGCTTAAGTGCTGTGAACAATGAGCTCTCTTGAATTTGGGTTTCATGAGGAGTTCGAGTTCTTGCCTTATTATTGAGAAAAACTTGGATTCCAGGAGATCCCTTGATGTTTTGATATACCTTTTTGGGAAAACTATCAAAATGGGATAAACAGTATTAGTCTGAAGTTTCATCACATTTGGACTCCATTTGGTTCAAGTTTGAGCTCTCCTCGAACGAAACAGGGTTTCTTGGGCTGTTCTGGTACACATAGGACCGTCTGGTGGTTCGTCTGGTGTGTACAAAGTATTTTGTTCTTGTTTTCCCTTCCCCCAAGTTAAAACATCCCATTGTACCATAGGACCATTTGTGGTCCGTATGGTGGTACCACAAGACGACCTGGTGATCCGTCTAGTGCGTACAGAGTTACCATCCGGTGCATATAAAGTTACCTTCTGGTGGTACCTCTACACGGTCATTTGGTACCATAGGACCATCTAATGGTCCATCTGGTGCATACAAAGTTATTGTGTGGTGCGCACAAAGTTATCGTCCGGTGGTACCACCGGACTGTCCTATGTGTACCAAAACAGCGCAGAAAATCCTATTTCATACAAGGAGTGCCCAAACTTGATACACATCAAGTCCAAATGAGATGAAACTTTAGATTAACATTGTTTAGCCAATTTTGAGAGTATTCCCAAAAGGATCTATCAACAAGATCAAGGGATCTCCCGAAATCGAAGTTTCTCTCAAGAATAAAGCAAGAACTTGAACTCCTCATGAAACACAAATTCAAGTGAGCTCGTGGAGAATCTAGGACTTAATTCAACCAAAATCAATTCCCCCAAAGCATTGCAACACTCAAGAACCAAAAGAGAATGAGTTCGATCCTTGGCAAACACAAAGAGGTCCAAAAGCCAAAGGATTTCAGTCCAAAATCCAAACTAGAGAAGAAGGAAGCCTACTACACAAATGCACGAGATTGAATGAAGAATCTTGCTCGCTTTGATTTGGGGATGAAGATTACAAGAGCTTCCTATAGCTTACCACCCATGATCCACCCTTTAGAGTGAAAAACTAGATCCTAAGGCACTCAAATCCTAGTCTCTAGGGCTCTCCTTCACATGCTAAGCACTTGGCTATTGAAACCTAAGCCTAGGACTAATTCCAAGTGAGAGAGACAAGTCCTAATGACCAGCCATCTGACTATTTATAGCTCCGGGCCTAATAGACACAATTTACACTAAGACCCCTAAGGCGAGAACTTAAATAAAAGGCCCTTTGGGGCTGAGCCCAAAAGATACATGAAACTCAATCGGACGCCCACATGGAGTCCGAATCTTCTTGGCTTTCCACGTATTCACCTGAGGTCCTCCACATGTCCAGTAGTCCAACCCTTGCAACCCATGGTTTCGATGGGAAGCTGGGAAATTTGTCGCAGTTTTGGTCGGTCTGCAAACCTGAAGCAAGTGGAGGTTTTTGAATGAAACTGCCAATCCATCCTCAATGTCGGTCCATGTCTAAAGCCCAAGCCCCTTGGCTCCTCCAAGGTCAGTCTCACAAAACTACATCCTGCTCTCATAGTTTTGAGGCCCAAACTACCAAACCACCCACCTCGTTGGTTTTGAGGGAGCAAATCAACAAACTTTCCGGCTTCGACACATGGCACTCCGATGCTAGCTCACACCTACCCAGTCTAGGAGCCACACCATGACGACATGCCATTGCCTCACCTTGCATGCTCTTCCACTCCTTAGACTGCTGGATTGGACACCAACAGCATCACCCAGCACTCCTTACCACCGACCACCACCATGCCCTTATATACCTGCACATCACGATCAAAGAGATCACACGCACACGTTAACAATCACTCATCACACAAGGAAGATGATAACCTTTGATCTCTCAGCAGGAACAAAATGATTTCTTATATTGGGTACCCCATAAAGTTCTTTTTCCAACATAACAAGAATCACTCAGTTTGGAGATTCCTACACAGAGCAATGTTCAAATCATTGGAGGTTGCGCGAGTTGAAGCCAAATATAGACATAATGCAATGCATGAGTAAAAATGGTGTTACTCCATCATACGGATTTGGATTTGAACACAAAAGTACTTGTTGGAAAGATAACTTCATAACCTATCCAATGTATATATTGTTTTAGGCATGTTCTGTTCGAGATCAATGAGATATACCATGAAGAAAGAGTTGGTAGCATCAATGGTGTTTACATTAGGAAGATGATGACAACAATAATGAAGAAGGCTTAGTCAATGCTTCTATGGGATTTTCATGGTTAAAAGAACATTTCATCTAAGAAAGGCTCTTTGAATACCAGCTGTGCCATTCCGTATATTGCCACAATAATTCAATGAAAACCATTATCTTTCCTCCTTAAACGAATTTTCACAAGGAAATCACCTCCCTCGACGCTCCCAATATGAAAGTCCTCTCAATTCACTCCTAATAAAATCCCTCCGAACATGGCATGAGGTTCACAAGTGCCCCAAGAAGTTTTTGCCAGCACGCAGACCACTTAGTGTAAGTGGAGAAAAATGCTTTTTGTCAATCTCTTGAAGAGCAACAAAATCTAGTTGTTGCTCTTTACTCATGTCTAAAAGGAATCTAGACTTAGCTGAAGTCACTCAAACATTTGCTATTCCTTTCATCTTGCTAAGCCTGTCAAAGCATATTCATCTTGTGAATCAGTGTCAAGGTGTCGCTATCACTAATCAATAAACCTCCTCCCTCTAGATCTGAAAGCAAAGGAAAACAAGCTCTAGACGTAGGATCCTTGTCCCGTAACTCAGTTTCAGAAGCTTTGCATTGGACATTTTTTTTGGACAAAGTTGCATTGGACATTAACCTGATGGAAAGCTTTGTCTATCCCAGCTGCTCCTTACTACATAATGCTAGCAGTAGTCTTATGAGCAGGTAAATTCAGCTTCCCCTAGATCTACAAAATCCATGGCTTCCTTCAAAATATCCCAAGCCTGATCACCAAGAAATGTGGCTGAGACATTTAACAGAATACTGCTGCTAGCATCTCCTTTTCCTACAACATCTACTATAGTCCCTAATCATCCATCTTATTCTTCTTGACTCCCTCAAGCACTGAGTCTAGGTTAGTCATCAAATCATTTCCAGCCCACCTCATCTGACCCTCATTCCTGTAATTATAGGGACTCAAGTGTACCAAGTCTGGTCTTTTGTCCTAGCTTTGATGAGCGCTTATCAACACCAAAGACTTGCTGAAGGACGAGCGAGCATCTCCTAAGCGTGACCTAGAGGAAAGTCCACCTAAGCATGACCTGGTGGCGGCGCCCGAGTGCTACCGTGGTGTGACAAAATCCTTGCCGAGCGGACTGGCAGGTGGCTTGGGCTGCGGTCTAAGTTAGGCTGGACCCATAAGAGTGACCTTGGGTGAGGGACGGTATCGTGAGCCGTAAAATCACTCAATAGATGAAGCCCACAATCGTTTCCCCTTTCGAGCATCAAAACCAGGCCCATTATTGTTTCCTAGTTCTATTGACAAAACCATGGACAGGTTACCGGTATTCTAGAAACCGGAGTTACCCCTGAGGGATGAGCTACTGGACATGTGGAGGACAACAGGACAAGGCGGAAAAACCGAAGTTGCAAGGACTCCATCGTGGCCGTTCATCCGAGTTATTGCGGTCTTTTCTAGCCCCTGCGGGCCTTCTTAGTATAAGAGTCTGTATCTTAGGGGGTTTAACTACAAAACTTCCTCAGGGCTTAGTCTGTAGTATAAATCAGGAGAGGGCTGGTCATTAGTCCTTCTCTTGGCTGATTTTAGGGTTGCTTAGGCTTAGGTCATTTCCAAGCTAGAGCTTCAAGATTAGAGGGTCTTAGAGTGGTCTAGCCCCATAGTAAGAGGGTAGGAAGTAGGAGGCAGCTTGGAGAATGAGATTCCACCTTGTATTCAGACCTTGTGACTGATTTGGGCTTGCAATAGATGGAATTTCGAGCAGCAACCTGAGTGTGCATCTCCTCCCTCTTTCCCTTTGGTTTTTGGGTGATTTCTCGAGAGCTTTTGGTGTTTTGATTTGCCTACGAGATTTCTCTTTCTCTTTGGCTGTTTTGGACTTGCAAGAACATGGAGATTATGTCTTAGAACTTTCCAATCCTGCAGGATTATCACGAGCAAGTCAATCTTGAGTTTTCCCCTTTCTTGCCCAAAGTTTCCCTCTTCGTGAGATCTGAAATTCCCACTAATTTCGTAATCATTTCCAATAGATCTTTTGGGAACAGCATTGGAATAGTGATGTGATTGCCTGTGCTAATTTTCGTGAAATTTGAAGAAGATTTGGTCAAGTTTAGGCCTTGGGAGCAAGTTCTGCGGTGTTGCCAGATAGTCCGGTGGGTGGCTGCGCAGGTAGCTCTACCGGATAGTCCAGCATACTAGACCGGATTGTTCGGCGTGCTACCAGACAGTCCGGTGTTGGCCTGGCTGCTGTTTTCTTCGGCTCTTTTCGTTTGGGTGTTTTGTATGTGGCTTTGGTTTGTGACTCTCTACTGAATGCCCATACTCGAACTCATTGATTCATTCAGTGAGGCACCTGATTGTGTAGAGTGGCTAGTGGAGCTCGGTTCTAAGTTTCAGGCCTTTTCGCTTTCGTCCATCTCGTGGACACTAGAGCGATTTATTCCGCTATTCCGCTGCCTCTTTGGGTCCCAAGGTCAGTAGCACTCGGTTGCTATGTGGTCTTGCTCAGTAGAGAAGAGATAGTTTTTGAGGCCGCAAGTTTTAGGTGTTGACCTATTCACCCCTCTCTAGGTCGACGTTTCGGTCCTCAAATTAGACCACAGAGGAATGTCTTGTTGTATTGGCAGTATTGATTTAGAGATGGAAATCTCTGCTTCGCCCCCACCAACAGCTACTTGGCTAACACACACCATCTGCAGAAAAACATAAACATAAATAAAACTTGTTATTCACACCAACAGGCTTGAATTCCTCAAGAAGAGTGTGCATTCAGCTTCAACATCATTTTCTCTCGTTGCTTTGTCTGCTCTCTCTCCTAAAACAGTGTAAAACCAAATTTAACCATTACTTTTTAATACATATATTTCCTAAGATTCTAATTCTTTCAGAGAACGAGGTTATCAACTGGTATGTTACTAATTAGCACCGTGGCCATTCGGGCTGTGTGAACTAGCTGAAACTGCTTAGTTAGTTTATGTGACTTGGAGAAATCCAAGACTGGGTGCCCCCTGTTCCGGTGACCTACTCCGTTCACACATCTTGGAATGGCCAGTCGGCATGCCAATCCAAATTGCAATTAGAAAAGAGGGCATGGTTCACGGTAGGCATCCGCTGCGCGCCTGCGCTTCTGCTTTTGAGATATTTAATCTAACGTTGCAGAGACTATCGAGGTATCGTCCTGGCGACTCGCTCGGAGTCAAGTCGATGACGGGTCTTGCCTGGGTTTGCTCGTATCTGTGGTTTCCGACAACACTATTATAATTTTAAAATGCAAAAGTTGTATATATAAACATCTTGGGAATAATATAAAACCTGCATCTCACTCATATGTCACGTGAAGCACGCAGGCAATCAAGCTCAGGCGCGCTGCACTCCCTCAAGATTTATCATGTGATTAGCTAGCATCAGTCTCTCGACTTTGCATCTCCAGTCAAATTAGGAAGCTTCCCCACCATTAGGATCACCGTGATGATGCAAACATCTCTTCGTGTCTTGCTGACGAGAACATCCCCATCCCACGTAACACCCTTATATACCTAGTGCCTGATCAGGGAGCTAGACTAGAGAGCTTCATTATTCAGATCAAGACCATTTCGTAGTTGAGGTTGATGTGCTAGACTGCCAGTAGTAAAGTTTCTTCCGATCCCAGTCGCGCTCGCGCGTCCCACTCCCACCATGCCGCAAACACATGACACTCACACCGAGCCACCACCACTAGACATTACCGCCGAACAAACGCACGACAGGAGCCAGAATGGCGGCAGCCACAATGAGACCCCGAGTGACCGTCTCATGTTGAAGCTCCGCAGCTACATCCTACTACTGGCCACAGTGGTGGCCACGGTAACGTACGCCGCCGGGTTCAGCCCTCCGGGTGGTGTCTGGCAGGACACGACTGCCGGCCACCTCGCCGGCGACCCCATCATTCTGGACACCCACCGCTGCTGGCGGTACCTGGTGTTCTTCTACTGCAACGCCACCGCGTTCTCTGCGTCGGTCGTGGTCATCGTCCTCGTCCTCATCCTTGGCTCCCTGGACGACAAGGAGGGCTCCAGCTTACGAATCGCAAGCAACCATGGAAGCAAGCCCTGGGTCGCCATCCGGATCCTGCAGGCGGTCATGGTGTTGGGCCTGCTCAGCCTCATGGGAGCCTACGCCGCCGGCACCTGCCGGGACACGTTCACCAAGGTCTACTCCTCGGTGCTGGTGCTCATCGTCTTCGTCTATGTGGTGGCTCAGATTGCGCTGGCCTACTACGCCGTCGAACAAGAGGTACAGGAGAAGAAGGCGGGGGAGCGGCTCCGCAAGCGCAAGGTCCTGATGCTTCTCGCGACGTTCGCTGTGAGCATCACGTACGTGGCTGGGCTGAGCACGCCGGGAGGATTCTGGGACAGCGCCGGGCCCAGCCACCGCCCGGGCGACGCCATCCTCATGGACCGTCACAGCGCGCGCCTGGCGGTGTTCTTCGGCTTCAACACCACGGCCTTCGCCGCGTCGCTGCTCATCGTCGTTGTGCTTCTCGACACGAAGCTCCGCGAGGTGTATGCGTACGGGTTCATCTTCGTCGCGCTGGTCAGCCTCATCGGCGCGTACACCGCCGGCAGCTGCAGGCAGGCTGACACGACCGTCTACGTGGTGAGCCTGGTTCTTGCCGTCATTGGGTTCATCCTGTTGGTTGCGCTAGCCATCGGCGCCATATGGAAGAAGGAGGATGGCAGCAGGTAGGCGCTACCTGGATGTTTTAATTTTCTTCCCACCCCTGCAAGCTGGTCACTGCCTCACTGGCATTCACAATTACTGCACTAGTTGAATCGTTTTGATTTTTTTTCTGGCAATCAGGGATGAGGCAGACCATCAGCCAGAAGCACGTGATAAGCCAACAGAAATCGATGCCATGGACCATGGCAGGTACCTACTACCGGGGCTTCTTCCTCTCTGCAGATCACTGGCGTTAGAGTTCATCATGGATCACAAACATTCTCAATCTTCTTCTTCTGTTCTCCGATAGTTCCTCTCCAATGCAAATCAGCAGGGAGGCTGAGGACGGGGATGAAGCAGCGCGCAAGGCTCGCTCTCTTGTGCTGCTGCTTGCCACGCTTGCGGCGACTATCACCTACCAAGCTGGGCTGGACCCGCCAGGCGGCTTCTGGCAGGACAACAGGGACGGCCACATGGCCGGCGATCCTATCCTCCTGACGGCGTCGCATGGTCAACGGTACGAGACTTTCTTCTACTGCAACTCCGTCTCCTTCGTGGCGTCATTGGTCGCCGTCGTCTTGGTCCATAGCAAGCATCTGCTGATGCACCACGTGCTGGAGGCAGTCATGATACTGGACTTGCTGGGCCTCGTGGGCGCGTACGCCGCCGGAACCTGCCGGGATTGGAGCAGCTCGATCTGCGCCATGGCCTTAGCAGGTGCCGTCCTTGTCTACGTGGTCATCCATGTGGTCCTCGCCAGGCCGGACCACACGGAGGACAGCAGCGAGAAGCGCCATGAGGTGGTGGAGAAGAAGCGGAAGCGACTGCTCGTCTTGGCGATCCTGGTGGCGACCATCACCTATCAGGCTGGCCTCACTCCTCCAGGCGGTTTCCTGCTCCAAGACGATGGCCGGCTCGGTATCGGGAACCGCGCTGGCGACCCGGTCCTCCTGCACAACTTCCCGCGCCGCTACAAGGCCTTCTTCTACTGCAACTCGGTCAGCTTCATGCTGTCCATTGCCCTCATCCTCCTGCTCGTCGACCCCAGTCTGTACAGGCCAGCCATACAAAGCCACGCGCTGTCTGTCTGCACGGCGGTAGGCCTGCTTGGCCTGATGGGTGCCTACGCCGCCGGAAGCACGCAGTACATGAAGACGTCCATCTGCACAATGATCTTGTTCGCAGCTGTCCTTCTCTTAGTAGCCCTGCTGTTCCGGTTGTTTTTGTTCATGGGCTGGGGCAACCCAGAGTCATTGGTGGAGACAGAGAAAGGGGACGAGGCCACCAAGAAGATCAAGAGAAGGGATGCCAAGCACAGGTTCCTCAAGTTGCTGGCAGTCCTGTTACTCGCGTTCACACGCGGTGGTGGCAACAAACAGGACACGATAATAATACATGCCAAGCGCAAACACCTAATGTTGCTGGGAATCCTTGTGGCGAGCGTCACCTACCAGGCCGGCATAAAGCCTCCAGGCGGAACATGGCAGAGGAGCAGTGGAGGGTTCGAGGCCGGGTACCCGGTCATGCATGACAACTGGAGGCCCCTGTACCTGGCTTTCTTCTACAGCAACTCCACTGCGTTCATGGCGTCCATCGTGGTGATCATCCTGCTCCTGCTGCTACAGGAGAAGTTGTTCCACAAACGGAGCCGGCTGTGGCTTGTGGTGATGAACACGGCAATTGTGCTGGATTTGCTTGGCCTCCTGGTTGCCTACGCAGCTGGCTCAAGCAGGCGGTGGAAGACGGCTGGATATGTCTTCTTGCTTGTCATAGCCGTGCTGGCCTATGTGGCAATCCATCTCTTGCTGTCCAACGTCAGAAAGACAAGACAGAGTACCCAAGAAAACAATCAAGCACAGCCTGAGTCACAAGTGTGATCCCCATCCCTGCAGCTCTGTTCTTGTGTTGGGGAGGGGACTGACTGCAGGCACGCAATCCATATAAAACTGTCCAGCTAACCACAAGGCAGCGGTTTCCTCCTGTTTCATCAAAAGAAACTATATAGCTGCTACTACTCTAGACCACTTATTTATTATTTGGCAGACCGGCCATGCATGAGAGTAGGAGGCACCAGCATGTCATTGTCGTTGTACTCTATTTCAGCATTTATTTATCTGTAAGCTCATGCTGATGATGTTTGTCTTGTGCTGCATACTCCTTTGTGTCTCAAAACAAACAAATCATTATATATGATTCAAAATGGACTTTGCTAACACACACGTAAAACATCTTCCGACCTACACACATCGTTTTGGGAAAGCACTCATTATTATTTCTATTTTGGCAAATCCCCCCACCTGCCCCTCGTCCACTCCTGCTAACGGTAAGCGTTTGGCGCCTTTTTCCCGGCCCCGCGTGCGCTCTGGTACCCTACCGGCCGATCCCTTTTGGACCCACAAACCTGACCAACTTGCCCCTCAACCAAAAAGCATTCCCAAATCCTTTAAACAAATGAGCAAATCTGATATGCTAACTAGAATATTAGGAACCATAAAAATCCCATACCTCAGAAACGAAAAAGCAAATCTGCCTAAACCAGAACAAAAAAGAATTATCCCCATCAAGATCTTTCAAATGCCATTATCCCCCAAGGAAAAGCAAGAGTTAAGCGGAAAAAAAAGAGGTAACCTCCGATCAGTCTTGAGACATTACATTATTAGCATAGAAAAAAGCAAATTAATCATATCTGTGATTCACTTTAAACTACACATAAAAGAGGTTCCAGGATGTTTCTCTGCATCCCAATTTTGTTCTGCCGCATGATGTAGTACCAAATCAGCATGCCCGTGCCATCCGGTTGCCAAAATCAATACATATTTGTACTAAGTGTTGTTACTTAAAAGAAACAACGGAGATAGCCAAGTTTGTTTGCAAAAGGACCTCCCCCACTCCAAATCCATAAACTTTTTTTTGAATTTGTTTTTTGCTTATCTGGATCCTGTAAAAAAGAAAGCAAAAGAAAAAGAAAGATGAGAGTACAGACTGAATTTGGATGTAAAAATGGTGTTAATGCACAATAGAGAAAGAAGCCTCGTTGGTAGTAATGAAAATTCTTCGAGATATGCATTAATATGCTTAACAAACTGTAGAAGTGCACAGTCTAAACTTGGATGTAACAGTGGTGTTAATGCACAATAGAGAAAAAGGCTTGTTGGTAGTAATGAAAATGCTTCGAGATATGCATAAATATGCGTTAATATTTACCCTAGCAGGATGGGATGGATGATCTTTTGACGGTATGATTGGATTGTATTGTGCCCTCCTAGAAAAGTGCGAGGATGATGGGATTTCTTTGCTTTGTGGCAACCTTAGTAGATCCCTCGAGTTCTTATAGGTTGCTTTGGTCTCCTCCATTTTCTCAACTCCTATGTTTTGTTGGCTAATGATAGTTTGCGGCTAAATAGCATCTAGAAGCTTGGGGGGAGAATCAATTTCATTTGCACCGATGAAATTATGTTTGCTTCATTCTTTCCTTCCTTGTTATGTTCTTCAAAGTTTTCTTGTGCTGTTCTTGTGGACTGTTCATCATTGTGTTGTCCGCTTCCATCCTTTCTTCGATCATCTGCTAGGATCTCTTGTTGGTCATCTTCACTCCCCTCCTTCGTATCATCGTCTGTTGGAACTCATCTTCACTTTCACCATCCTCTGCAGCCGCATCGTCATCTTCATTTTGACTGCTGTTCCATAGCTTAGTCTCTTCATTGTATTATTAATCACTTGCATCCAATACATAGTTGGAGTTCTTAGTTGGTTGATCAGATTCTTCACTTGAATATTCTTCTTCTTGATGCTCACTTGGTCTGCTCCACCTAGATCTTCTATAACTTGGTGAGAGGATTCTTCTATTTGTGTCACTTCTTGCATGAATGTGCACATCAACTCTGCTACAAAGTGAATACCTTGCTCATAGCTTCACTCAATTTTGTTTTTTTACACCATAGAAACAAAATGTTAAATTGTAGTTAGTCCTCGGCTCACTCATACTTAAAAAATGCTTAACCTGTGGTGTATAATGGCTTAACCGATGACGTAAAAGTGCTTAACCCTTGACATAAAAGTGCTTGGAAAGGATTCAGGTGGTAACCTGACTTAAAGTGCTTGGATCTGCCATGGAATATACAAAGATATCATGTATTTGGAAGAAGTATGAGTTTTGGACGTCCATTGCCTAAATCCTTGAGCTAAAAACACATGTAAAGAAACATTATTAGACAAAAAAATGTAGTTAGAAAGAAAAGAAAAAATATACAAGAGGCAGTACTAAATTAAAAAGGATTCACATATAACTAAAAGGATACACATAACTAAAAGGATTTGTGCTCTCTCACAAGCCTGCCCACTGCTCACATATACTACTAAATTAAAAAGAGAGTTATATGCTTAAAACTTAGTTACTAGTGACTCCCCCACTGGAATTTCTACCGTGTAACCATACATTTGTTTTGACAAAAATCAAAGGGACACATCAAATGGCATACTAGCCAAAAATAAAAAGTTCTATTTCAGTAAGGAGTGCGTAAGTGGTACACTAGAATCTCCTCTGTCTTCCCTTCATTGATCTGGTGTCGCTAGAAAAATTGCTCCAGGTGACCTAATCACATGATCTGATCATGTTTGCCATCAAGGATTAGGATCTGTGCAGCCTTGATTATGGGGAGGCCAGCTTGCATCTTGTTGCTGGCACGCCACTCTAGGAGATCATAGCGCTTGTAGAGAGACATCGACGAGGGGTTGTATGAGTAGATGGAATTTGGTCGTGATATAAGGTGGGATCAAGGTTTTAAATAGCCGGCTATAGCCTCCGCTATAGTCCGCTATAGCTGCTTTGGCAACAAAAAACTATGTGCTATAACCTCATTTAGCCGGCTATAGCTGGTTATATCCCGCTATAGCTCGCTATTTGCACTTAAGAGAGGCGCGCTGTTAAACCTCGTAGCCCAGGAGGACTTGGCTAGATTGCATCAAATGCTTGGCGACCTACAGAACAGAGCGGGAATTTAAAATCTGCAACCTTTATTTGATAGAAATTAATTATGAAAAATTAATTCCCTAAGAAATGCATGGGAAAGAAGGTCAGATTAACCCCGAAAAAAGTGATCCAAAAATGGCTATTTAAAACATTGGGTGGGATTGAGTTAGGATTGGGAATTGGGTGGTTTTTTTGGTGGCAGGAGTAGAAAAACTGATCCCATATGCGGAGGTGCTAGATGAGAACAAGGGTGAGGAATTGGGGTAGGATTTGTGGTGGAAATAGATGCAGTTGCAGGATCGAACCAATCTAATTTGGAGAGGATGAGACGTGCTAGATTAGAACAACGGGTGGGAATAAGGTGGGATTTGTGGTCGGAGGATCAAAGGCTTTGATACCAAAATGATACGGTCAATCTAGGGATAGCAGGAAGAACCCACTAGTCACCCTCCCTATTGCATTTAGGGTTCTTCTTGCTTGCCTCTGATAGCTACATCCTGATTTGCTTGACCCCTAAATAAATATCCTAAGTAAATCAATCTAACTTACATGTGTTCCTAACAAACCTGATAGTACCAATCCAATCTAATCTAATCGCAGCACTATTCGCGCTACAGTACCCGCGTGAACAGTACATCCCGGTCCCACTTCCATAACAGGGGAGTGAGGTGATTGGAACACGGAGAGAGTTAGGGTTTTGGCTTGTTATATATACTAGATGAATCCCCCACATGTTGCTGTGGGAATTTGAGTGATATCATGTATGTACGCCACGTAAAAGCATCGCATGCATCCCATAGAAAATCGGTAGATGTAACACCCCGAAAATTAGCGTCGAAAAATTCTTCTAATCTTCCCATAATTCCAAACCAATTTTCAAAAAAAAAACTTCTTTGTTATCGAAAGTGCTAATATGAGCTCAACAAAAATCTTCAATATTCCAAAATATTTCCCCTCCAGATATCTCACAACTTCCACAAAAATCCTTTCCAAAATCTCCAAATCTAAATTCCAAAAATCCAGAAAAATGAAAAGGGAAAACATCCCCTTCCTTCTTTGGGCCACAACCCACTTCCATTCCTCCACCCCCGCCACGGCCCACCCCCCTAGCCGAACAGCCCAACTCCCCATCGTGGCCCATCTTTCTCTACCCCTCTCTTTCGCTGTCACAGGGCCCCGCCCGTCAACATTCTCTCCCCGCTCATATCCTTCCTATGCCCCGACGTGCACCGCGCGCGCAACACCGTGCCACCGCCTGGCCCCATCACCGAACCCACCTCCGGTGCGCCTCAACCCCACATTGTGCCTCCATGTCGCCACCGCACCGCTCCACCACCTGGCCATTGCATCGGCCCGCCACATCCCACCGCCGTACCACCATGCCGAGCCCAGGGCTCCTCCTTCGCCCAACTATAAAAAGCCTCGCCGATTACCGCCTCTCCCATTTTGAGCTCGCCACCGCGGCGACCGACCTCTGGCTCACCCAGGCGCCGCACGCCGCAGACACCGGCTGCCCACCCCTCCCTCTACTCCGGTGCGCCATCCCCGCCGAGAGCTCCCCACCGCCAAATTCTGCCGCCACCACCGCCACTCTGGCCAATTCCAGCTAGGGCTAGCTCCGCCCCTAGCTCCGCCACCACCCAGGCACCTCGCCACTGCACCTCTCCTCCTTCCCAGAGCCGCCAACGTGTGCAACCCCTGCGGCCGACGTGCACCCACGCCATCGTGCCGTGGAAACCCCATCGTCGGCCATCGAAAGCCACCTCCAGCTCCGTCACCACAATCGCCACTCTTTTCTGGTGCTCACCCCGCTGGTCTCGTCACCGGAACCATCACCAGCGGTGAGAATCGTCGGCGAACCTGCTAGACCGGTTCAACTGAACCCCTAAACCAACCGACCGGTGCCCTCACCTCCACTGATGCCATCACCTCCCCTTCCTCTCACTGCCACATGGGCCCAGGCCGAACGGCGTACCCGCGTCATCGCCGCCCCATGGGCCGGCCCACATAGCCCCCTACGCTGCGTGCGCGATCGTGAGCCTCCCCGCCCAGGTTTCCTTTTTCCTGCGGGCCAAATCCAAAGAGTTTCTAGAGAAAAGTCCAAAAACTACCCCTCCAACTTCCAGAAAAGTTCGTATCTACCCTCTAGCCACTAAATATCCCATATCTTCTCAGTTTCAACTCGGATTTAGGTGATTCTTGCACCTAAATTCATCTAAAATCAAGCTCTATCCATCCACACACTCCACATAATCTTTTCCTTTGGCTAGAAGCTACTGTCATGCCACCATGACGCCGTCCTACGCCCAGTCAGTGCTTCACACTAGTCCCACAAATATTGTGTGCCTAGTGATTGATGTCTTTGCCCTCCTACTTTCCATAATCTCAAAAGGTTCTTTTGTCAATCACTCCAAATATTTCATTTAGATGATGACAATTCCAAAAATCATCAAAAAAAATCCCAACCGCTTGTATTTCATGTAGTCTTGCCCTTTCTATCTTTCACCAAAAGCCTTCCACCACTGCCGTCATCATGAAACCGCCATCCTGGCATTTTAATTTTTGCCTTGGCCATCCAGGACCACTACCTTGGCATCTCCACAACGAACGCTACCGTGCCCGCCAACGTGGCCGGCAACTCGCAGCCCAACTCCCTGCATCTCGCACCCTACCAGAACCAACAGCATCGGTAAGCACCACCATTGAACCACCAAATAATGTCCACCAAACATCCTATCATTTTCCCAAACCCTGTTGAGCTTATGTTATACCTCGACATGCATGTTTTTCCGTGTTTGTGCATGTAAGTGCAGCAAGGCTCCTTAGTGGTTTTGGTGTATTGAGTGACAACACGATTAAAGGTCTAATCTCTTTGTGAGATGTTTTGACATGTTTTTACAGGTGTATTTGATATGGTCAAATGTAAAAGGATGAATTGTAATGAATATATCTTATGATTGAGCATGAATCACTCATATGTTGAGTATTATGGTTTTCATTGTATATCTGTCACATATTGATGGTTATTGAATGTCTATTGTACATCTACTAACACAAGCAGTATTTCTAGCCGTGGATCATCTAAAGTGGACACCATGACATTGTGTTGGGTATCATTGATCTATCACTATTGATGAACTTTGAGGCTATTGGTTTCAATACTGAGACAAGTGACATACAATCTATTTTATTCTCTTGGATGTCACTATTGTCTGGATTGTTCTAAAAATGATGAATGACTGATCTCAGAGATACTCTATTGCATATCAAAGTCAACTGTAATGAAGATCAAGCATATTGAATGGTTTATGAGCAAATGTGCTCCATCTACCTGTTGAAGAAGCTTTTATAAATTGATGTCCAAGTATTCAGCTCAAAGAGGATTGCTCACAAAGGAAGAAGCTCAACTTAGCTATTTCTCTCTATTGACATTGATCAAGACGGCATTGTTCTTCAAGTCAAGACTCAAGTGGATTTCATCTAGATTTATTCCTTGCCTTGAGTCATAGGTATGCCGTACTATCAAGAGGAAAGCTAAGCTTGAAATGCCACTAGTCAACATGTGCTCATAGCTAGTTTCAGAGAGTGCCGAGCCATTGCATCTCTTGTAGTGCATGTGGCATCGAGTGTGGAATACCCCTCGTTGAAATGCCAGAGCTTTAGTGTGAGAGCTCTCTGAACCTTTTCTTGTGCTTTCACTCTTAGCTAGGTGCATCTCTGATGGAGACAAACACCTACGTCTTGCTTAACCTAGTGATTAGGCTTTGTGCCTTGAGCTTCTGGTCTAGAGGTCCTTCACCGGACTATCCAGTGGCCCTCACCGGATTGTCCAGTAGAGGGGTTGAAACCTCAACGGTTAGTTGTCCTTTATCGGACTGTCCGGTAGAGGTCACCGGACTGTCCGGTGGGACTCTGACATAGAGCCAACGACTAGTTTTGTGAGCGTGGGTATTTATACCCCCCACTCACCGCTGCTGCTTCCCTCCGCATCCATATTCATCCAGAGGCCCAAAGAAACACTCCCCAACACTCTCTTTGTGAGATTGAGCAAAACAAGTGAGATTCTTGAGTTGGGAGAGGATTTGTGAGGTTGTGTGAGCTACATTGTAAGCACCTAGCTTCTGAGCACAGTTGGCAAGCATTTCCGGCAAACACTTTTGTTACTCTTGGAGGTTTCCTCCTAGACGGCTAGAACGTCCCGAAGGATACTCGACTTGTCGAGTACCACAATTCTTGTAGGTGTTTACCCCGCTCTTCGGAGCATTTGCAGTGAGCATCTTCATAGCCTTGGTGGTTGTGAAGGGGAGGGAGTGAGTTGAAAAAGACTCAAGCTCTTGGTGGGCGCCTCAATGGGGACGTACGGACACTTGCGGGTGTGCTCGAATCTGGGGAATAAAATCTCTTGTTGTGTGTGCTGTGCCCCTGCTAGGAGACCCAAGCTTTGTGCTTATGGTTGATTTATTTACTTGCATTACATTATTGCTTCCGCTATCATTATTATTTGTGTGCAAGTTCTCTTTGTGAGTGCAGGCATTAAGTGTTGCTGAGCTCATCATCATCATAGAAACATATTACATTGCTCCACACAGCTCAATAAGTATTTACTCGCATATTTACGTTTGTGGGGTTTAGTCTCTGTGTGACACCAGACTATCTGGTGTTACCGGACTGTCCGGTAGGACCCACCGGACTATCCGGTGTGAGGGCTGATAGTTTGTTTTTTTAAGTGGTGTAAATTTTTAGTTACGCCTATTCACTCCCCCTCTAGGCGACATCTAGGTCCTTTCAGTGCACGTTGGCCACACCGGAGGATCCTTTCGATCTACCCCTCGTGGTGTACTACGCGATGGTCAGTGCCCAATACCTTCGGAAGTTGATGAATCAACTGCTTCAACAAACCAATAGGCAAGCCCACTGGAATCCCCACTTGATGCATAAATTTCCTATGATTTGCAAACACAACGCATGGCCTGATAATAACAATAAAACCTGCATGTTTTGCTTGCTAAGGTAACCTAGTGAAATATAGCCAACTAAGCCTATAGATATAGTGCGTATAGGTGAGATCGCTCTATCATAATCTTGACGTTAAGTTGGACTATGGTTGTTGGAACTTGATGGGTTGTGGTATATGGATGTGTGTGTGTTTCAAAATAAAATAGGGAAGAACCCCGACAAACGACCCACGGATCGGGATCAACCATTTTAAATGGCAGGGTTTGAATGGGTAACTTAGCAACTCGCGGTTACCCTAGTCCCGGACATCGTGGAGAAGACCGAGTATGTGGATGCTCGCGGTGTCGAGCAATGGAAAGGTGGAATGGTTGTACCTGCGTCCTATAAGGACCGCGCTAATTTTCATTTTGCCTAACTCTTGTAGTACAACCACTCGCTCCGTATGAGGCATTGGCTAGGTCCGAGCCGGAGTGGATAGACTAGTGGCTGCTGTGTTGGCTCACAAGAGGCTAGGGAAGGGGTTAGGTGTCATGGGAGTATCGTAGGGTACTGGAGTGACTTGGTTGCCCGAATCCCTAAAGCATTGCTAGGTGATGAAATAAAGATGATGGTTTGGTTTGGAATTCGGACGCTTATTTGGCTGTAAGCAGTCGCTGAGTCCAACTTGTGAGAATTAGTACAACCTCTGATCAGAGTAAAATCTATTCGAATAGTCTGTAACCACTGGTATGGATGGGTTACGGCTTGGTTATTCAATTAGCAGATTTTCATAAAATAAAATGATTGATTTCATTTGCAAAAAAAGTGGTTTTGATGTTGGAGCTACGGGAGTCATTAGCTATGTGGACCGGCAAGTCCAGTGGCAAACTTTTTTGGGAAAGTTCTGTTTTCAGAAGCAATAAAACTTAACAACTACCTCAAACCTGGATGCAAAATGCTTTTATGCAAAACTCTCCTTGAGCTCCAGATATATCCTGCATGTAATTATAGCTGTACCCCTGCTCTGTATGGAGGAAGATGGGCTGCTGAGTACGTATGTATTCACCTTTGCTTTGTTGATGTTTTTTAAGTGAAAATGATGCCGTTGCCATATATTTGGAAGAGTAAAGGTTACGACCTGCTTCCCAACCGCGACGTATGGAAGTTTGGGCCTGTGTTTTATTCTACGCTGCTTAGATTTTCAGAGATGCGCCCATTTGCTGTCCGACCCGTTAGGGCAGATCTATATCACTCTGATGTAAGAATGTGATTACCAAACCGTAGGATGGTAATAAAGCACATTTTAGTCCATTATTAAAACTAGGGCGGTAGACGATATAAATAAAACTCTTAGTGCATGGTGAGTGGATAGTGACGTGGCATGCACTTAGTGGGGCCTTTATGCATGCCTAGAGAAATATGTAGTGAGGTGCCCCTATTTAGGTACAGAAGATATGCAACACTGTGGGCTGGTCCGTTTATCTTTTTATTTTTATTCTAGGCCAAGCTACTATGCAAAGTCTGACTTGATTAGGCACAACGTTTTGCTGCTCGGGTACAACTTGCCTGCGGGTTTGCGGGTATGGGTAGATGCAACCATACATGTACCCACTCTACCCAATGGGTATCTATTTTTACCCATCGACCACTTTGAGGAAGAAATTGGAGAAACTATACATGAATAAAAATTTTAGCTAATAAATTTCTTATCAAACAAACGTATGTAGGAAAGCGCCTCCACTTAATCTCATATTAATGAGATTAATTCTCTTATTATCGTTGATGAGGATCATGCTATTTTATTGGTAGCGTTTAAAGTGAATTATGTTTCTATTTTGCAATCATGAATCATTACCCTTAACGTTAAGTATGCCATAAGACAGGTTTTATCTACACTCATATATAGCCACAACCACCTTTATTAAACCAACGCATGTCCACGTATTCCTTTATGGGTTTGAGTATGTTCAATCTATTGTCCTGACAGAGTGAATAAGTGAGATGACAAACCAGCTCCGGTGCCATATATCCATCCTTATTACTGGGTCGATGCCCGTACGTTGCTACGGAATCCATGAAATTTCAACATAATATATGTATTTGCTATTGCATTGACAGGGAACTAACAATGCATTGCTAGGAAACAACCACGGGATCCACCAAAATCTGTATAGAACCTGTATATGCTTGTGCGTTGCTGTAGAAACCAAGTACCGAACATGGTACATTGGGCCATGTTTTGAGATATATAATCGGGAATGTATTAGATCGAAAAAAAATTTAAAAACAACAAGATACATACTTAGCGGTGCTTGGTTCACCTATTATCCCGTCATACGGGATGTATTTGTACTTCCATTATCCATTATTCAACCGAAGAAGCCCAAGGTCCAGATGTGAATGTAGCAGTTAGAAGTTGGTAGTTTCATTCTAGAAATGGCAGAGATGTGTAAATTGAGATCAGATTTGGACAAGAATCATGTATAAAAGATTTTTTAAGTGCTGCTATCAAATAATCTGGTCACCATGGCCAGCATCGTTATTCCATACTTGATTACCCTGCGCCATCCTCCTCATCGACAAGCACTGCTCCTGGACCCTGCCATTGCGCCGTTGCACAATATAATCAAGGACAAAACCTGACAGTTTTTGTTTTCAAATTGCATGGGTACAGAGTCACCACGCCATCATTTTCTATAGCCCTAAGATAAACTGATAAAGCAGCCTGCACTGATTTGAATTTATATATAGATTTACAAAAACATAAGAATATATTAACTGGATCTCGAAACAAAGATTGTTAGAAATGAATAAGCCTAGACCAAAAGATTCTAACCAGCAGAAAAACTGAGAACTTTGGTATCACATTCGTGTGCTGATAGCATATGATTCCGTCCAGCCATAAAACACCAAGAACGCATTGACGGTTGACATGATACAGTGAGAAGCCAAACAACACATTTCCATTATTAGAAAAAAAAGAATTATCAATTTCATCAATATACAGCGATCTTACACTATTCTATCAAAAAATTGGATGGCATTAATATTGTGCCAGAACCGCTGGAATTTAACACAAGTTTAATACCTAAGTATCAATCTTGAGTTAATTTCGGTGGATTGTCAAGATTTACCGGTCTTAACAAGGCTTCCTAGAAAATCGAACTTCAAGGCAACTCACGAAGGAGTCTTTAGATTACCATACTTTTAAACCATATTTACATAACTTCGTAAGTTTAGTACAATACCCTTGTTTATACAAATAGAGCAGACCCCATTATTTTCTTATACATCAAGGGTGGTCTACTTTTAACAAAATATTCTTAAAAGTAAGTTGCATCATGCCCAAGATACTAATTCACTAAGGAGCCGAAAAAGAAGGATCACATTTGAAGAGAATGTATTCTGAACCTGAATAATTTAAAAGAGAAATCATTAAGTAAAATTTACTTAGCAAGTCTTATCCGTCTACTAAACTTAATTTAGTTGCTATCCTAAGGTTGGTTTGATGAGCTCAAAACACATGTAAAAGCCTACAAGTAGATCCTTAGTTTTTAGAATGTTAATTCTTTTAAATTTCACTTAAATCTAAGTTTAACTTATTCTATTATCGAACAAGGTAAACACTTATAAGATTGATTTTAAATAAAACAATGCTCTTTCTTAACTACGATGTTGGTGATGATTCAGCTCTTACACCTGGTAAGCCCAGCGATTCGAATCGATTTTATACTCCTGGGAATAAATACTCAAACATGAGTCATATGTGTGTACAACGACCCCACATATGACAACCCAACATCCTCGTTGCCACCTAGTCTGAACTGCCCTCACCGAACCCGAGTGTACTCTGACACTCGCCTGTCTCGCTTCATCCAGTTGGTCTCACCACAGTTCAACTCTAGGTACAAAGGATGAGAGGCTTATCGGAGCCCCTGACGAGGACGACAAGTGAAAGAGGCGCGTTCGAAAGCCAAAAACATGGCCAAACATCGGACGGCCTTATACGACATAGACAGGATCAGGATCTCAGTCATGTTCATTCATTAACCTTCTTTATTACTGTTTCTCAAAAGCATAACTGATCCCGTCCATTGTCTCCAATGAAATAACTCAGGAAATCGTCTTGGATTCGTCTCAAAGTAACAAAGATTAAGATGTATTCTTTTCAAAGAAAGCGTAACCTATCATTGAGCTTAACTAAGCATCTAATCTATACGTATATGATTTATTATGTTCGAATCAGGAATTCAATATGCACTAGGGTTTCAAGCAATTCCTAACTCTAATGCACACTCATAACTCATTAATTAAGACTCAAAATAAAAGGGTAAATGCACCGGGGCTTGCCTGGATTTAAAGTATTTGGATCAAAAGAGACTTCAAAAGATTCTTCTTCTGGGGCTGGAGTGGTTTCCTGGGCTTCTGCTTCAAAGACTTCGGATGTAGGGGCTTCTGGAAGTTCTCCGGTGAAAGACAAAGGATTTATCGCACCTAGATGCATAATATGCATGATTTTTAAATATGAGGATAATCAACCTGTGAATTTAAGAATTTTAAAAATTCCTGAACGGAAAGGTTGGTATAAATTTTAAATTTTTAGATCCTTTCCTAATTTTAAAATTATTATTAATTATTTTAAAATTAAAATATGATTTTTAGGTTTAAATATATTTTCTAGGATTTTTAAAAGAATTTTGTTATTATTATTAATAAAAGTTGAGATTTTAAAATATTAGAAAACTAATTATTAATATTTAATCGGATTAAAAGAATTTAAAAGATTTTATTAAGAATATATAAATTTTAAAAATAAAGATTTATTGAATAATTTTATCATTTATTTGAAAGGATGGAAAAGAATAAAATTTGTTTAATGAAATTAATTAAAGATAAACATAATTTAAATAAATCTGAATTAAAGAATTTAGAATAGGAAAGAATTAATTTCAGAAATTCGAAAAAGCCCAAGGCCCAGAAAGTTAGTTTTACTAAAGTTCTATTTTACCCCTTGAATAACTAAATCGGTTTAGTTTCTATCCCTGTTTAAATTTAACCCAGAAATCCTTTTATTTTGGCCCAACGGCCTGGCCCAAATGGCCATCGGGCCTATCTTCTTTCTTCCTTTCGGCCCACGAACTCGGCCTGCCTGGAGGGGACGGCGTGGCTAACGCCGTTGCTCGCGGGTCCACCTGTCAGTGACTCAAAGGGTGACGGTGTTAGGGGATGGTAACGGCGGTTTGGTTCGGTCGAATTGGAAGTAATAAACCGAACCGCCGGCGACGGTCGACGGCGGTTCTTCATCGCGTGGCCGGTTCCGGTGACCAGGTCAGGGGCACGACGACTACATCATCACGACGAACACGATTGTGGGGTTGGCGATGTGATTCGACGGCCGGGAGGAGGCTCTCCATGGTGGTCAGGGTTGGGGCGCCATGGCCGGTGTGAAGAAGCTCGCGGAGAGCTCGGCTCCCTTGTGGAATAGAAGAAAAAGAGCTCTTGGGAGGTGGAGAGGGGTTTGACAAAGCCGGCACTTACCAGAATTAGAAGGGGAGGCAGCAGAGGCGGTGGATTTGAGCGGCAGTTCAGCTCGCCGGGGTTGAGCAGAGTGGAAGTGGGAGGGAGCTATGGTGACTGGGGAGACGATTGGGGTAGTGGCTCGGGTGGGTGATAAAGGAGGTGCGCGGCAGAGACTTAAATAGGGCTCACGGCGGTGGAAGGGCGGCGACGGACGAGCTCGGGCGATGGGGGCGAGCTCATCCCCTGCCGTCCCGAGAAGGAAGACGACGGGCGGAGAAGATGACTTCTGTGGGCCGACCCGGGTGGCGGTTTGACGAGAGGCCAGCACCGGCCCACGGCCTACGCCGGGCTGCCCAGACGCGGCGCGTGGCGCCCATGGCATGGAAACCAGGGGTTGGGCTGTCGCGGTTTTGGGCCGCCGGCTCCCCCTTGTTTCATATTTCTTCTCCTCTTTTTTTTTTTGATTTACATGTATATATGTATATATTCAAATCAAGCCCCAATTAAAAGGATTTACCTCAGGGTTTAAAAGAAGGAATATTTGAGTAGAACTTTTCACTAAGATCCTTTTTGGAAAGGTTGGAGAAAAGAAATTCTTTTCATATATGGAAAATTATTTAAAAAAAATGGTATACGACACATTTTCCTTTCCATTGTTTTGATTGAAGAATGCATATGATGACATGCTTAAATAGAGCTTAAGATACAGGGTATCACAAATATGGCAGCTCATAGTGCAGATTATATCAAATAACCAATTTCTAGGTTCCGTGTGAGCGTCATAGCAATCGAAAGGATAACAAGCACTCTCCACTAACGTTCACTCGAAGAACACCATAAAGTAATTGCTTAGCAGAAAAGGCAATCCGGAGGTTACTACAGATGTTGTAGAGCTTACAATGGCTATATATACCAAGTCCATCTGTTCCCTACAACTGCAAACGCTAAATTTTTGAGAAATCATAGCCCGGAAGAAAGCAAGACATCAGATTCTTGACCAATCTACCTACCCTACAATTAATGAACAGCGCGCAACAAAGGACAATGATTATTGCCAATCTAACTTCATAAAACAGTTAAGTAACAGTGGTAGAGAGAGAAATGTCGGCACTTACAACAATTCCTGTCCACAAGTTTTTACCATTCGGGTGCATGAGTAACAATTATCAGCATAGAAACCACATGTGATTTGCCATAGTCAATGACTTTTGCACTATGGCAAATATAGTAAGGCAAGGGAACCATTTGTGAATACCAAATTGTCATAACTACGAATTTAGTTGCCCCATCCATGCCTTCTTAGATATTATTTTGTTTCAGAGCAAACATCGTCCTCGGTTATCCAACGAAGGATCTCAAGAGTCTCCACAAATTCATGTTTCATATATATGTTTCAAGATGTGTATTGATATTTCTTCGCCTAATGGAGAATGCAGGTAATGCTCTTCGGCTTGATAACTTGAAATAGTAAAGTGATTATATTCAGTCATGGTTGCTCCTTGACTGAAACATGTAAAATGATTTGCATTGACCTAACAAAAAAAGTGATTTGAGTCATAAGAGGAGTGCGAGGGAATAGCTCTCGGGATCAATAGCCGATTATGCTTCCACTACCTATCCCCTAAAACTTTCAGCTGGTGATTGTTAAATTTATAATCTTTCCCATGCACTCCAGAAGTTGGTCTGCATCAAAGATCAAACGAATATGCAAAAGGACGGGAAAAAATGAATCTGAGATAAAGTGAACTGAAAGTCTAAAAACTGAAAATAGCATAAATTTCATACTATATAGCTTGGAGGAAACTATGTAAACTCTACTATAAACATGCCATACTGAATTTCGTCTGTACAAAAATTGAGAGCTGAGAGGGACCACCATAGAGCTGAAACCTGAGAGTCACAGATGAAGCCACCATCTTCTTTTGATCATCCACAGACAACAATTCAGAAGCCAATGGTTTTTTATATGATCTAGCCCTGAATATTATTGTTTAGGAACCACTTTTATAGTGCTGATTTCAAAGGATTTTGTAAAGCTTTCCGAGATTGAATCTTGCTGCAGGGAGAGGAGTGGAGTTGGTACCTGCTGCTGCTGCGTCCTTCAGATATGTCGAAGGTGTGGTAGGCCAAGGCATCCAATGTTAGTGTGCTTTTATTCTCTGCACACTATAGGACAATGTTATACCAAGTGCAGTAGGAATTCTGAACAATACCATGAGCAAACAAGCTATTAGCACATGGGATTGGGAGGCGCTTGCACAGATGACAGATGGGATCGCCCTTACCTGTCAGCCTCGGTGCCGCATGGGCACGGGCGCACGGCGACGGGCGACTGTGGAGACTGATGAGACCGGCAGGGGCCAGAGGTCTGCCGGTCTGCCGCTCAGGGTCGCAGAACGTCGTGGCTAGCTGACGAGGTACTCGTCATCACAGGCCGGCCGGGAAGAATCGGCGACATCGGGGCACGGGGGCGATGGCCGCGACGGCCTCGTCGGGCTGCAGATTGGGGGCTGGGGCGCCGCGGCTGGCTGACGGCCGTCTGCGGGAGAGAGTGGCACGGGGGAGACGGCCGCAGCCCCGTCCGGCGGTGGCCGGGAGCGCCGGAGGCCGCGGCTGGCTAACGGTGCCGGGGCGCGGGGCGGAGTCGCGCAAGGGCAGCATGGCGAAGACGCAGCGGGGGGCAGAGCGGCGGCGGCGTGGCGGGTCAGGGACGCAGTAGGGCGGAGGCAAGGCGGTGCGCGAGGTGCGACGGTGCCGGCTCGGGGCTCGGGGCGGAGACGAGCAGCGGGTCGGGCGGGGCCGGCTCCGGCGGGCACGGCAGCAGTGCCGGGCCAGGGTGCGAGGCGGCGCGCGCGGGTCGGTCGGGCCCGGGACGCGGGGGCGGCGTCCGCGGGGCGGGCGGACGGAGGCGGCGTCACGCGGGGGCTAGCAGCGGCGCACGGGGCCGGCGCTGGGCATGGGTGCGGAGGCGGTTGGCTGCGTCTGCGTGATGTGGTTGAGCGCACAAGATGTGAAGGGGCGTGGCAGTTGCTGGACGCGCGGAGGAACGGTTCGGAGGGCTGGACCGACGACGACCAAAGTTGGACGATCCCTTACGTACTTGATGAATTGTAGAGATGTCATCAACCGTGCAGTTACCATCCAACGGCAGACAGCTACCGTCCGCCTGGGTGTTTGTGTTGACACTGGTTGTTCACACGGTCGAGATGTGAATTCAGGGTATAGATGGTCAAATGGGCCGTGCCCAACGGGCCGGCACGAGGCACGGCCCGATTAGTCGTGCCGTGGGTCAGCACGGTCCGAAGGCGTGCTGTGCTTGGGCCGAGGCCAAGGCACGCAGTGCTGGCACGGCACCCCGCACGATTATCTTTTTTATTTTTTTCTATTATATATATGTATATTATTATACTATACCATAAACCAAACACTAAAACAAGTTGGTTGGAGTGGCTAGCGCAGGTGGGTGAAGGCGTGGTTGCGGGAGGTCTTCAGTTCGATTCTCACTTTAGACGTTGTTTTCTGCAAATTTGATGAATAAAATACCTGTTCGGCCCACTGGACACTATTGGCCTATCGCGCCTTCGGGCCGGCCCGGCACGCCTAGCAGGCCGCCGTGCCTGGGCCGCGGCCACGGCCCGCAGTGCCACTCGGCACGGCACGTTAACAGGCGTGCCGCCCGTTTGGCCACTGGACACTATTGGCCTATTGTGCCTTCGGGCCGGCGGCGGTGCCGCACCCCTGCTGCCGTGCGACACCGCGTGATCACCTGACGCGTGTCCCATGATTGTTTGCACCACAAGCGATCAGGCCGAGCCACGAGCCAGCGTCTACTCCCCTAATTAAGCCAGCCACGTACCTGCCAATTCGGCTCTCCAAAAACAGATCGAGCCGAGGCTAAAAAAAAACAGATCGAGCCGCCCTCCTCATGCGTTGGTCGATGGCGAGCGGCGGCGGCGGACGGAAGAGATCATTCCCTGCGTGGGGCATCAGCAAGTGGGAGCGGATCACCTCGTTCGGTACTACTGCAGATAGAGATTTTCCCGTAGGCGATATTTTTCACTCTTTCAACAGCGCGTGCCCCTGCACCTACGTCGGCGTTGCCATTAGCCTGCAGGCAGGGCCAGTGTTGGTGGGATGCAGCAGAGCTCTGATGAAAAGATCATCTATGTCATCGATCAGGCAGGTTAGATCTTGCGTATTATTTATTCTTCATATTCTTCTAGTGAGCTCGTAATATTTACTTCCTTCATTGTACCAGTGCTATGCAATGAAACAGATCATCAAGAATAAATCTAGCGGAGTATTATAATGAAGCCTCAGGATCGATTCCATCTTCAGATTTCAGCTGCTGTTTGGTCGTTGCTGGCACTAAACCAAGGTGTCTATGATGGAGTACTAAATGTATGCAGAGCCTTCCATATGTACTAAAATGCTTGCAGAGCCTACATTTATGGTTCTAGATTGCCAGATGGATAGAGAATGAAGTTTCCCATAGGAAGTTCGGTTCGGATATATTACTATGTAGCTTGAGCATGGAGTTGTGTAGCTTTTCTGAGAGACAAAATCATGTAAATATAATGATTATCATTTCAATAAATTGGAGCACTGATGTTTGCCTACAATGATGATATACTGAACAATTGTCTGTAGAAAATGGAAAAGGAGGCTTTTAAACAAATGAAATTGTTCAAACTAACCAAAACAGTGCAAATAGAATGCTACAATCCTTTGGATAAATTTAAAAATAATTAAAATACGACGACTACTGGAATGTTGCAGGATTTGATGCTTCATCAAAATCTAATCTTCGAGCAGTCGACACATCTTGATGAAGGCCAAGTAAAAGACTTGTATATCCTCCTTGCATCGAAGGAGCAACCATAGTCGAAAAGTCACCATACATATTAATTACCAAGTTTGGTAGTGCAATATTAGCACTTATGCTTGCGCCATCAGTACTCTGGGTCAGAAAAAAATGCTCAGAACATATACTTGCAGATAGATCACTCAAATAAAATAAAAAGACTTTGCCATCTGTCCACCTTTCTGCATTGTCTGCAGTACTTTCTGGACCTTTTCCTGCAGAGTACAAAATTAAGATAGGTAAATATTAGTATCTATAGAATAGAGATGACCAAAATGCATGCTTGAGTGTATTGCAGTACCTTTTTTCTTAGCAGTCTTCTTTTTCTTCCCTTGCTTCTTTTCAAGCACACTTTTTGCTCTTTTATTCTTTGAACCTTTTACCACCGGAGGAGCTCTAATTGTCACTTTACCTTTTAAGATCTCTGGATCATGTACATGGCAACTAGGCTTTTGGGGAACCTCACAATTCTTGGCAGCTCTTTGGCTTAGTGAATTATCTGTTTCTAGGTCCAACTTATCAATAGCTCTCTCCAGATCATCAAGGATTTCTTTAGAAACTGAGCACTTCAATGCAATTGACGTCGCCTTTCGAGAAATGCGTGCAACTTGTGTTTTTGAAGTTTCATTGGAGTTCATTTGTCCCTTCTCACAATAAAACTCTCTTTTTGCATATTTTGTCCATCTATTAAGTATGTATTGAGTTGGCAAGATAAAAACATCATTGATATTAAACACTCGCAGAGCATGTTTGCACAGTATACTTGCAATACATATACAATGAGTGTGAGCAATATGTAATTGAAGCATTATTACTAATTAAAATTTGATACGTACCAATGCATTCGTACTTCCTGCAAGAACATGTTATGGTCGTCTCCTCTGAGCTAAAGACAACTATTGCTTCATCTTGAAATCGTGTGGCCATCACCTTGTAGGTTCTGACTGTCCCTTCAGATTGTAATAACTGACATGCAAAAGAAAACTGTTCTCCAAATTCATTCTCAAAATCCGAATAAAGTTTTCTTGTATATGATTTAGCTGCAGTCTTCAACATTGCTAAATGTGCGATATGAATGATTGGGTTAGAGTATCGAGACTTGCATCCAACTCATTCTCACGTAGACCAGTAGCACACTTCTCACATTCTTCTATGAGCTCAAAAAGACAAAGTTTTCTTCTAAACCTTTTCTTAAAAACATTATTCATACCTTCACTCCTTTGAGATGACGTCATATCAGCGGTAAAGGAGTCATGGAAAACAGCTGCCCAGTGCGTCCGCAACCCATATAGATTATTCAACCATAGGTTCTCTTCAAGATTATATTTACTCAATAATTCATGCCACAACTCATTGAAGTAATACACAGACCTCTCCTCGTAGACACACTTCTTAAATTCAGCAAGAAACTCTGGATGTTCATTAATTACATGACTGAGATGTTTAGCAGCATTTTGGTAAATATGCCATAAACAAAGGCGATGCCTTGTGTTAGGGAATACAATTCTAATTGCAGCAGACATAGCAGCACACTGATCTGTGAAAATTGTGCTAGGGTGCTTACCAGACATGGCTGTTAGAAATGTGTTAAAAAGCCAAACAAATGATTCAATAGTTTCATTATATAATAGCGCAGCCCCAAATATAATTGTCTGCTTGTGGTGGTTTGTTCCAATGATTGGCGCAAATGGCATCTCAAATTTATTAGTCTAAAATGTGGTGTCAAATGATACTGCATCACCAAAACATGCATAGTCCATGATAGTTTGACCATCTGCCCAAAAGAAATTAGAAATCCGACCATCATCCTCATCTATTTGTATGGCATAAAAAAAAGTAGGATCCTCTGGCTGCTTAGTCTTCAAATATTCAAGTAGCATTTGCACATCATTGGCTAGTAAGTACTTTTTGCGCTCATGACCAATAAGGTTATTGCAATCCATCCGTGAGAAAGGCACATTATCTGCCCCTCCGTACCACTGCTTGAAATACTCATACACTTGGGTTGGCTGTATTCCTGCCTCTCGTATCTGAGCAATAAGCTGCTTATCTGCCTCTATGATATGACGGTGGGACCTCAACTTATGTACCTTATTTGGACTGATAAGATAATGGTTGCGATCAAGTACAACCATTTGCACTGTCCAAATTTTTTCTCGACTTATCCTGAACTGAACACGAGCATCACACCATGTCCTTGTAGTAGCATTTTTGTTTAGTGTCTCCTGTGATGAATGCTGACCACATTGTCCTTGGTTGCTATAAACTATGTGCTTCTGATATAGAGTCTTATCTGTTCTGTATCTTGTGGTGGACTTTCTAGTACTTAAACCAACACTCTTCGCATATGAATTATACATCTCATATGCATCGTCCTCTGATTTGAAAGACATTTCAATTTTTGGTATAATCATAGGTTCACCATTATTATTATCCACCTGCAATACCGTGAAGACCAAGATTAAAATGCAAATTATGATACGGCAAAAAAAGGGTACAGATTCAGATTCTATTTTATCATATATTTAATTACCTGATCAATTGGTGCGTTCTCTTCAGACACCCTTAAAGATGATCGAAATACAATAAGCCGTTGTTTCGACAGCCTCTGCAGAATCAACAATGACGGTGGACGGAAACGACGATTGTGGCGCAGTCACAACATCACCATCTATCATAGTCGCAGTCGTGGATGGAAGAAAAGTATGGATCATGCTCTGATCACCCACGCGCGATTGTTCGGCATCGGCAGCAGAATCCTCCATCGAGGATAGCTGTATCCATGAATATTAGGCCAATCAGGACATACTTCGGCGTCGATTTGATGTAGTCTTTGCTTTCTACTCGAAGATGAGGAGTGCATCGATATTTTTCGATCACTTACCTGAACTAGCTTGATCATGGAAGGACTGATTTGTTCCTGTGGTTTTCAGGCGGGAGAGACTAGAGAGAGGCGGCGGCGTTAATGATTAATCTACTAGGGGCTCACGAAAGCGACCAACGTGGAGGCTTTCGAGCATGGAACGTGGCTTCACGCTGGCTCGGCTTGGTTCGTGCTGCGGCTGGAACCGCCACGGAGGCTTCGAAAGGCTCGTTTTCCGGCTCCGAAACACATAGCGGGACTTGGAAGCAGAGAACTTCGAGGGACACGCGTCGGATGATCACGCGGTGTTGCACGGCAGCGGGGGTGCGGCACTGCCGCATAGAATTTTTTGCCCTTTAACTCGGCTGTTTGTAGCGGAAGTTCGTAGCTGTATCTAGCATGCTGTACATATAGACTGCAATGCTACCTAATTAAACATAGGGAAATATCTTTTCATCACAAGGAAAAATATAGTGAGCCACTTATCAAGGTACCCCTTTCCTGCCTAAATTTATCTACAATTTATACTATCGGGTCTGTTTAATAAAAATCACAGCGACATAAATTATCGATGGTCATATTTGCTAGTCATAGAGGGGACCTATTCTGCGAGCGCTCGCCAGGCTCGATTCCCACGAGCGATCAGACAGGCAGGCAGCCCCACGTGCACGCGATTCCCGGCGCGCTTTCCACCTCAAGTCACTGTCATGGGCCCCGCTCAACTCCCCTACCCCGTGCGCCAAGCGCATTCTGTATGCATGCTGCCGTTTTTCCCCTCACGTCACTATCGCGGGTCCCATCGGCTCCTTCATTCAGTTGGTTCGGCAGTCCATGCATAGAAACAAATCATTTTCTAACTTCGTTTGTTCTAGGAGCTTCTGATTAAAATGTCTACTAACCAAACCAATTTTATATTTACGATCTTTTTATTTTTATAAAATTATCACGATAAATTATATTTTTATAAAATTATCGTGATAAGTTATGTTTACATAACGTTATTGTGATAAGTTATGTTTTCATAAAATTATCCTGATAAGTTATATTTCCATAAACTATCGTGATAAGTTATGCATCCGTAACATTATCGTGATAAGTTATGTTTATATAAAATTATGATCATAAATTATATGTCATACAGTTAGCATAAAAATTACATCCTAAAGTTTTTATAATAAGCATAAATTATGTTAGTATAATTTTATGTCATACAATTATGATAAATTATGTTACAATAAATTATGTTAGCATAATTTTATTTCATAGAGTTATGATAAATTATGTTAGGATAATTTTATATCATACAGTTATGATAAATTATGTTAGCATAATTTTATTTCATATAGTTATGATAAATTATGTTTGTATAAATTATGTTAGCATAATTTTATGTCATATAGTTATGATAAATTATGTTAGTATAACATTATATTCTCATAATTTTATGTTATAATTTTTGCCATAAAAAATTATGATAAAAAATTTACATTCTAAAAATTATTAGATAAAACATAACTTATGTTATAGAAATATGAAAAGAAGGTAGAAAAGGAAAATGGAAAAAAAAATCCTGCATGCTTCCCGCCTGGACCCACCTGCTACTGCCCCTGTACGCGTCTCCTACACAGGCGCGCTTGCCCACCCCGGGTCCCACCTGCACCCGCCCTCCGCTGCGGCGCACATCACTCGCTGGATTCGAGATGGACGAGCGGTCACCAATCACACATTGGGAGTCATCGATGTATTATTATATCCAACACAACACCCCCGAGCGTTTATAACACCATTGCATTTGCGCCACTTCAAACCACATTACAAGACCCGACCGAAGGACGTTGCTTCATAGTGTGGCAACTAATAAAGAGTTAAAGATCTCCAACATACTGAAATAGAATTTATATACTAAAGCAAGAACACAATTGATAAGCAATTTGCAACTCACTCTCTCCATTGATTATGTATTCTCCACGGGAAGAACTATCCGGCCCCTAACGAGTACCACTGGTACTCCATGTAGAAGAAGTCGACTGCCTGGTCCAGGTATCATTCTCCCTCTCCTTATTCTCAGCGGTGGTACATTTGGATACTTTGGTTCAAAGACCGAGGGATCACACAAATGTGCAAAGCTGAAAACAAATGTCCAAGCAGCTGCGGCGAGCGCCAGAGCTTCTGCAATACAAACTGGAGGATTCGTTTGATTGATCATCCCATACCGCCGAATGCGACTCCAGCCATGACAGACGAAGCAAATCCCAATTCAGAAATAGCTCTATGAAACGAGAGATAAGCTGCATGTGGATCCTGATCCTGGTCTTGTGTTAGACCCTCAATTGGAGGCATCCGAAATGCCACTACTCATCCCTACATCAAATCAGCTTACATATACTTAATACTTTGCAGAGCATACAGGCAAATGGCACTGCAGTGAGCATGTTAATTATATATCCTACTGATTGTACCTATATCAGCTGGCTCAAAAAATTCTAGGATATCTTTTCTTTAACCGCATCAATGCGACCTTATACAGAAGTTTGTTTTACGCGTGCAGTAATGACCGCTCAACATAAAAACTACGGAGTTAACACAGATGAACTTTTGGTTCAGAGAAATGCAGTTTATTGTGATAGTACTTGGTTAGCAATAGCATATCCCTCTAGTAACACCATCAATTCTAAAAGCAGCGAAGAATAAATTACTACTAGCCAATAAAGGAGGAGAGCACAGCGTTTGTGCCACAGCAAGCAATATATATTACTCCAACTTTATTCGCAGCAACAAAATATACAGTAAATGGGTTTTTTCCCTCATTACCTAAGACCAATCAAAATAGTACACCACCCCAACTAGAGTCAAGAGCGGATACACATGTACACCCAATTAATTAGGGTTTTGTGTGCTCCGTCTCGCTCGCATAGCGCAATACCCTCAGCATATCCTGGATAGGACTCTGCACAGACGACTCGGGACAGAACTCATATCACTATTTCCTCCAATGCACCTTACTCGATACAAAAGATCTAGGCCCCTTTGGAACACACGATAGAAAAAACACAGAAAAAGGAAAAACACAGGAATTGAGATGTACCACTTCTTCAATCCTATGGAAATGAAACAGAATGGGAAGCCCTTTGGTATCACCACAGGAAATTTTATAGAAGGTCTGAGCTCTTTGTTATTTTCCTATGGAATTGAGCTACGGGATTACTTCCCTATGGAATGGTTCCTTTCTCTATCCTGTGATCCAAAGGCCTAAAAGGAAAAAAAATCCTAAGGAAAGTGATTCCTCCAAAAATCCTTTGCCTATCCTTCAATCCAAAGGGGCCCCTACGGAACTCACCGGAAGCTCCAAAAGCTTGGGGCCTGCATCAGCCACCGATTGCACCACAAGAGATTTCGTCGAGGGGTTGGCAGAGTCGTCGAAAGTACGAATACACATCTTACCAGACCCGGCCGTAATGATAAGTCTGGTGTTGTCATCCTGAAGGTCGTCAGCGTCGGCTTGAGCACCTGAGTACTCAAAGCTAGAACGTTTGACCTCACTGGGTACCTTTTCTCGGAAGGCACTCGCCCGTGAAGACTCTTCAACATCCGGCTGCTTACCCCGACTAGCTTCACGATCGTCAGCACAGAACCCCTTCACCGTCCCCTCTTCCTGGCCAACTGTTTCTCTAGCAGTCATGGTTTCATGCTCCGGTAGTATACATGTCCATAATGGGCCGGGCCGCCGAACGGCTTGTGGCCCGATACGCTAAGGCACGGCCCAGGCACGACACGGCACGCAGGCCGTCGTGCCCGTGCTGGCCCGGCACGGTGCTCGAGCCGTGCTTAGGCCGTGGGATCGGCCCATGGTACAAGCACGGGCATGGCCCGGTAAACCGGCGGGCCCCGCATCGGCCCGCTAAAACCCCTAGGATATAAGTAGCCCGCGGTCGCCACTAACCCGAACCCTAGCTCATTCCCTCTCTCCTCCGCCGCCTCTCCGATGCCCGCCTCGGCACCTCCCAACTCCTCGTCTCCCCTCGCTCAGCACCCCGCCGGTGGGAAGCCTCTCCATCGCCCTCACTTAGCTCCCTTGCAAGCCTGCCTCCTCCGTCCTCCTGTAAGCATCTAGGCCCCTAATTAGTGTTTTGATAATTAATGACAACATGTGTGGACTAACAATTTTATTTGAGAAGATTGAGAATGTAGCTTGGTCCATGCAAAAGGAGCTACATCGAGAGCTTTGAAAGCTAAGGTTTATTCCTGATGATGGATAGCTCAAGGCAAAGGTATATGATAGGTTTTTATTTTGACTGGTCAAGAGGTGTTTAGAAAAGATAATTGACCGGATTAATAGGCTAGATAGCCGTACTATCAAGAGGGGTCAATGTTTTTTACTTGACGGTCTTATAGTGCCTCATCGCTCATATAGGGATGCATTTGCATAAAGGCTAACTGCGCTTCAGTTTTGTGAAAGAAAATTCAATTCAAAAGCTATTTTGAAAGTAGGCTGAATTTGTGGGCTGTGGACAGTCCGGGCCCTAGGGGCGGACAGTCCGCAGTAGAGTACTAATTTCCACCAGAGTTGAGCCCCTCCATGTCGATTCTTTGTGTTCTAATGGCGGGCTGTCTAGGAAAAGAGGGCAGACTGTCCGTGGTAGTGGGAAAAATCCCACCAGAGTTGGTTCTGTTCCCTGTCAGTTTTTGAGCCTGAACGGCGGACAGTCTAGCCTTTTATGGCAGACTGTCCGCAGTACTATCTAGAGTTTGAGTCAGGGAGTTGGTGGTTTCTACCGAATGTTCGTTCATGGACTATGGACAGTCCGGGCTCCTAGAGAGGGCTGTCCGTCAATCATTTGTCCCGGCACTCCCAGAGTTGCAGAGTCCCTGGTATCTCAAGTGCTTGAACGGCAGACTGTCCAGGCCCTGTGAGGTGGACAATCCGCAGCTCATTTTTTGAGTAACTTTGACAAGCATTTAATGCAAAACTAGCCGTTGGGTTTCAAGTGCGGATTGTCCAAGCTTTATACTGCGGAGTTTCCACGAACTCCCTGTTTTCATGAAATTTGCACATAACAGCTAGTGGAGGAATGGGGGAGTATATATATTGTGTGCCCGGGGGTTGGGCACTCCTCTTGGCTATTTGGAACTCTTGTTGAGCATTCTTAAGCTTTCCCTCACCTCTCTCTCACTCATATTGCTTGAGATTGCATTCTAGTGAGATTGAGAGCATCCTAGTGCTTTGCATCAGTTGTGTGAGTTTTGAGGCACTAGGAGTCCATCAAGCGAGCGTCATCGGTGTGTTGCTCTTGGAGGTTGCCGCCTCCTAGACGACTTGGTGGAGGTTCCCCGTCGAGCTCTTCAAAGAAGATTGTGAAGGAGCCGCACTAGTGGTTGTGAGAAGCTTTGTCCTTGCCTCACCGGAGTGGTGAAAAGCTACTCTAGTGGAATTGAGTTTTGAGAGGTTCATTGACCAATCCGGCTCAAAGATCAAGTGGAGTCTTGATAGAGGAGCAGTTGGATGCTTTGAATCCACCTCAACGTGGATTAGGGGTGACCGGCAAGTCATCGATACCATGGGAAAAAAATTCGGTCTCTTGTGTGGTGATTTCCTTGCTCTTATTACTTTCTAGTATTTACCTTGAGCATTTACATTACTAGAGATTGTATTGTATTCTTGTCACCCAAGGTTGCAAACCCACTTGGCTCAACATAGGCTAGAAGATTTAATTCTCTTGTGGTTCTAATTAAATTTGTCTAGTGATCTTTGATTTTAGTTTATACCGTCTATTCACCCCTCTCTAGCCGGTAATCTCAATCCTACAAGTGGTACCAGAGTAGGTTACTCCTTAATTTGCAGATTTAATCGTCCTAGAGTTTAGTTATTGCTAGTGGAACTGGAAGCGGAAGCAATGTTCATGTGGGGAAACCTCCACACTTTGATGGGAGCAACTATGATTATTGGAAAAAGAGAATGACGACTCATCTTAGAGCTATGGGTGAAAGAATTTGGAAGATTGTGAATGATGGTTATGTCATTCTTAAGGAAGATGCACTCACTCACACTGATGAGGAGAATATTCTTGTCAATGATCCAGCCATGAATGTGTTGTATAATGCCTTAGATGTGTGTGAGTTCAACCGAATAAAAAATCTCAAAACCGCACATGAGGTTTGGACCAAGCTCATGGAAATTCATGAGGGCGCTACCATGGTCAAGAGTGCCAAACTATATGTGTACAAGGGAAAGTTTGATCAATTTGTGATGAAGAAGGATGAAAGTGTGTCCAAAATGTTCAACCGGTTCAATGACATTGTGAATGAACTCAAGGGACTTGGATTTGATGTGGCGGACGAAGATTTCTCTCACAAGTTTTTTAGGTCACTTCCAAGTCGATATGACACAATTGTCACCTTGCTTGTGAGATCCGATTTGAAGACTACCTCTCCCACCGAGGTCTTGGGTGAAGTACTCACTCATGATATATTCAAGAAGTCAGAAGAAGAGGCTCATGGTGAAGTGGTTGATAAGAAGAAAAAGTGTATTGCTCTCAAAGCCAAATCCACCAAAGTCATTGAAGAAGATGATAGTGATGATGAATCAAGTGAGAGTGGTGATGATGAAGAAATGGCTCTCTTTGTGAAGAGATTTAATAAGTTCATGAAGAAGAAGAAGAAGGGTTATCCTAAAAGAAATTAATCATCAAACAAGAATCCATTCAATGAAAGAAAGTGCTTTGAGTGTGGTGAACTGGGTCACATTGCTATGTATTATCCAAACAAAAAGAAGGACAAGAGTGTGGAAGAGAACAAAAAGAAGAAGTTTGTGAAGAAGAAGAAGAATGGCCAAGCATATCTTGTTAAATAAGATTCCGATGTAAGTTCAGATTCGGATGATGAGAGTGAAGCTTCCAAGCTTATTGTTTGCATCGCCATCAAAGAAGCTCCATCGCTCTTCTCTACTCCACATTGCCTTATGGCAAAAGGTGGCTCTAAGGTGAACTACAAGGCCGGAAGCAAACATTGGGTGCTTGATAGTGGGTGCACTCAACACATGACCGGTGATATGAGGATGTTCTCTTCAATTAACGATGATGATTGCACCAGTTATGACAATATCACTTTTGTGGACAATAGCAAAGAAAAGGTGAAAGGATTGGGTAAAATTGCTATGTCAAATGATATTTCCATATCAAATGTGCTATTGGTTGAGTCACTTAATTTCAATTTATTATCCATTGCTCAATTATGTGATCTTGGTTTCAAATGCAACTTCTCTATTGATGATGTGGTTATCATTAGTGTGGATGGTAGTAATCTTGTTTTTAAAGGTTTTCGTCATGAAAATCTTTATCTTGTGGATTTCTCATCTGGTGAAGCCAATCTTACAATTTGTTTATTCTCTAAGTCATCAATGGGTTGGTTATGGCATAGGAGACTTGCTCATGTTGGAATGACTCAACTCAATAGATTATTGAAACATGATCTTGTTCGAGGCTTGAAAGATGTGAAATTTGAGAAAGATAAGTTATGTAGTGCTTGCCAAGCCGGAAAGCAAGTGGCCAATACTCATTCTAGCATGAGTCAAATGTCTACTTGTAGGCCATTGGAATTATTGCATATGGATCTCTTTGGTCCTGCAACTTATGAAAGCATTGGTAGTAATAGTTATTGTTTTGTGATGGTTGATGATTTTTTAAGATTCACTTGGGTGTTCTTTCTTCATAATAAATCAAGTATTTTTGATACTTTCAAATCTTTTGCTATCTTGGCTCAAAATCAATTTAAGAACGATATTAAAAAAGTGAGAAGTGATAATGGGTCAGAGTTAAAAAATGCAAGAGTTGATGAATTTTGTGGATGACAAGGGTATCAAACATGAATTCTTCTCCAAGTATACACTGGAACAAAATTGTCTTGTTGAGAGAAAGAATAGAACTTTAATTGAGATGGCTAGGTCATGCTTTCAGAATATGATGTCTCACATTCTTTTTTGCCCAAAACCATAAATACCGCTTGTCATGCCTCAAATAGATTATATTGTCATAGATTGTTGAAGAAGACCCCATATGAGTTACTTGTTGGAAGAAAGCCAGACATCTCATATTTTCGGGTTTTTGGATGCAAATGTTATATTTTGAGGAAAGGAGGTTGGCTCTCTAAGTTTGAAAGAAATGTGATGAAGGATTTCTTCTTGGGTACTCATCCAATAGCAAGGCTTATAGAGTGTACAACAAAACTCATGGTATTGTTGAAGAAGTGTATGATGTTGAGTTTGATGAAACAAATGGCTCTCATGAAGAAAGTGAAAACTTGATTGATGTGAGAGGTGATGAGTTGAGTAAGGCAATCAAGACCATGGCTATTGGCAATGTGAAACCAAAAGAAGTTGAAGAAGATGATGATACTATAATGGTTATTCACTCTACTTCAACTACAAGATCACTCAAGTCAACAAAGTGGCCATGTTGATATTTCTCAAGATCACTCTCTTTCAAGTCCCTCGGTTATTTCATCAACATCAACACATGACTCTCATACACATCCTAGAATTCATCATGCGGTGGCAAATGATCATCTTGTTGACCAAATTGTTGGTGACATTAGTAAGGGTGTTCAAACTTGTTCTCGTATTGCTTCATTTTGTGAACACTATTCTTTTGTATCTTGCATTGAGCCTAACCTTGTAGATGAAGCACTACAAGATCCGGATTGGGTGAATGCCATGCACGAAGAATTAAATTACTTCACCCGAAATGAGATTTGGGAGTTGGTGGAAAGACCCAAGTGTATCCTTCTTGCATTTGCTTGTGCTCACAATATCAAGTTATTTCAAATGGATGTGAAATGTGCTTTCTTGAATGGTAAGATTAGTGAACTTGTGTATGTGGAGAAACCTCCCAGTTTTGAGGATCCTAAAAGGCCAAATCATGTATACAAGCTCTCTAAAGCTCTTTATGGGCTAAAGCAAGCTCCGTGTGCATGGTATGAAAGTCTTAGAGATTTCTTACTCTCTAAGGATTTCAAAATTGGGAAAGTTGATACTACCTTGTTCACTAAGAAAATTGGTAAAGATTTATTTGTTTGTCAAATTTATGTTGATGATATTATTTTTGGATTTACTAATGCCTCATTTTGCGAAGAATTTGGAGAGATGATGTCTAAGGAGTTTGAAATGTCTATGATTGGTGAATTGAGTTTCTTTCTAGGCCTTCAAATCAAGCAATTGAAAGATGGTATCTTTGTGAGTCAATCTAAATATTTGAAGGATATGTTGAAGAAATTTGGTTTGGAAGACGCAAAACCAAGCAAAACTCCTATGGGAACAAATTGTCACCTTGATCTTGATGAGGGAGATAAATTGGTTGATCAAAAGTTATATAGGTCAATGATTGGTAGTTTGCTCTATATCACCGCATCTGGGCCCGATGTTATGTTTAGTGTTTGCTTGTGTGCTCGATTTCAAGCGTCTCCAAAAGAAAGTCATTTGTCGGCTTGCAAAAAGGATTTTGAGATACTTGAAGCATACTCCTAATATTGGGCTATGGTATCCTAAAGGTGCTCGATTTGAATTGATTAGTTATTTGGATTCGGATTATGCAGGATGCAAAGTTGATAGAAAGAGTACTTTGGGAAATTGCCAATTGCTTAGTAGATCACTTGTTTCTTGGTCTTCAAAGAAACAAAATTCGGTTTCTCTTTCTACCACCGAAGCAAAATATATTGCTGCGGGTAGTTCTTGTGCTCAATTGCTATGGATGAAGCAAACTTTATTGGATTATGGTATTACCTTTAATAAAGTGCCTCTTATGTGTGATAATGAAAGTGCTGTGAAGTTGGCAACAAATCCTATTCAACATTCAAGAACCAAGCATATTAATATTATGCATCATTTTTTGAGAGATCATGTTGGTAAAGGAGATATTACTATTTGTGCAATTGGCACGGAAGATCAATTGGCCGATATCTTTACAAAGCCTTTGGATGAATCAAGGTTTTACAAATTGAGAAATGAGCTAAATGTGATTGATTTCTCAAATGTGGCTTGAAGTGGGAGATTCACACTATGTTATGCATATATGGGCTCACTTGTATCTTTATTTGGGCATTTTCTATCTATTTTTGGTTTGATCTATTTTATTGGCCGTTTTGCATATTTTTATATACTGGTGTACTCTTTTTATATGTGTTGTTGCATACTAACTCTTGTTGCAGCCATACAATCCATATATGAGCAATGATCCCTATCCTAAAGTTCAACTTTTGAAAACTACAGTAGAATCTCGGGTTGTACAGTTTGGCAGTGGCGGACTGTCCGCGGGTAAGGGGTGGACTGTCCGCAGTAGAAGTTGAAAATTCTGGACAGAATCTGTTGTGTTTCTGGTGTTCCTGAAAAATTGAATGGCAGACAGTCTGCAATACTACCTCGGACATTCCGCAGTACAGGGGGCAAAAGTCACCAGAACAGGTCGGTTTCTGTTGGTCCTCAGGTCATATAACTGCGGACTGTCCGCCAACGGACCGCGACAGTCCGCGCGTCGGGTTTCAGCCTAAATCGACAGACAAGGGGGCCAAAACACTTGGTCATTTCCATACCCCTTCATTTGAGGCCACTCCTTCATCTCTCTTTCTCCCTCCCAAAAGAAGAAAAGGTTGCTCTCAACGGAGGGGATCGTTGGAGTCTTCCCCGGACAGTCCACGCACATCCTCGAACACTCATCAACATCCCCCATCATGTCCTCTCGGTATTGGATCGAATCCCTCTCTCTTTGATGTGTGATCTACTTTTCAACCATGGAATTCACTAATTTGAGTTGGGGATTTGGTTGAGCTCGTGCTAGTGATGTTGTGGTATTGATTTGGAATGGAAATACTAAATATATTGGATGGATTCATGAACTTATTGGATGAATGCCACTATTTGCTGTCGGGTGTGAACAGCAAACGGCAGACTATCCGCCCTCTAGACGCGGACTATCTGCCATTTACAGAAAAGTCAGCATGGGTTTCTCATCACTTGATCTATGATAAAATTATTTATTTACTTGTTGTACATTGTTTGAACTATGACAGTGGACTTGGAAGGTCAGTAAAGCAGCTTGCTTCAAGGTTCAAAAGGGGAACAACCAAGAGGCAACGTGGTGATGATGGTGATGATGATTATGATCCTAATGCTGACTCAAAAGCTCAGTCATCTATTGGAAGTGTTGTGTCAATGGACCCAGAAGATCTTGATGCTGAGGATGAACCGATTGGCTTCACCGGTTGGGCTTTTGAAGAGAGGCAGTGAACAGTGGATTAGTACTCAAGGGTAAGAAACCCCTATTAGTATGGTATGCCTTGTGATACAAATGTGCTCTATTTTCATACTCAAGTTCAGCTTGTTGCCTTTTGGAGTCACATAAGGAAGGTTAGCATTCACAAACATTAAACCATAGATTGGAACTATATGCTCTCAGATCCTGTGATGAATGACTTAGTGAAAAGGTTCAATCAATGTGGAGTATATAACTTCATTGCAAATCATGTTGATTACAATGAAATGATAATTCGTCAATTCTATGCCACTGCTGAAATAAATATGGATGCAAAAACCATTGAATGGATAATTGGCACGAGAAAGTCTGATGCTACTTTTGAGGAGTTTGCCACCGCTAATAAACTTGACTACCAGTTGATCTCTAATGGTATTGATTTGCTTCATGAAGATGCCATTGATGATATTAATCAATTTTATGAGCCTGCTCGTTTGCACATTCCTACCATTGTTGGTACAACTACTAGGCTATGCCATCACCCTGTAGTCATAAATAAAATTGCCTGTGTCACTATTTCGCCCAAGTGTGGTGATAAAAGCAAGGTCCGCGATAAGTTTTGGAACATCATCCATCATGTGCTAAATGGAGAAGTCATGGATGCCATTACATTTATGATGGATCATATTAGTGACCTTAAAGTGGATGATACTGTGAATCTTGCATATGCTCCGTACATCATGGCTTTGATCTTCCAGAAAACAAGGTTTAGAGGCGAATGTGATGTAGTTCACTCTTCATTTTGCCCATTCAAGAATGATAGGGCATTTCTTGAAAGGCCTCTTACTCCATTTCCTGATAATGAGGAAGAGGCACCTGAAGATGAGGAGGATGATGAAAATGAGGGTGCCCAGAATATGCCACCACCTCCTCCACCTTAGCAGCAGTTTTGGGAGCCATCTCCAGGGTACTCTGATCCTTATTTTGCAGCCATGCAGTAGAATCTTGAGCAACATATCAACACCACTTACTATCGGCCCTATCATGAACAGATTGAATGGCATGCAGACTTCTTTAACTGCAAGTATGCAAGCCTTGAATGATCAATTCAGCACATTGTCCACTCATGCATAGTTTGAGTAGCTACAGCAGCAGCAGGAGCATCTCTAGGCCGGATTCAACACTCTCAACGCATCTTTCAATGAATTGTCTGGGCATTTCTACTCAGTCTATCCTTGGCCGATTCTTCCTCCGGAGTTTCAACCTTTTGCACCATATTTTCCTCCTCCTCCACCAGAAGATGGTGGTGCTTAGTGATTGTATCTTTTTGGCTTAATTGATGCCAAAGGGGGAGAAATAAAAAAAGAAGTTGAAGATGAAGCAAAGATCAAGGGGGAGCTCATGGATGGAGTCATTTAGTTATGTTGTTGCGTTGCATGAACCTGAACTTTGCATTGTGTGTTGCATGAACTTTAAATTTGGCATTATTATCTTAAGTACTCATGTGTGTGCTAGAACGTGGTACTTTTATTTTGTTAATTCTTGTTGTTCTAAGCTCACTTGTGGTGGACCGAGCTGAGTGATTATGTGATGTGGCTAACCGATCTTATCTTTGCTATATTATCTATATTGCATCGGTCACCATTTTGTAGGGGAGACTCCTTCCCCAAATTTTCTATCAAATTATATGTGAAATTTGGCATGTATTACCTTAAGTGCTCGTGTGTTCTAGAACGTGGTACTTTTATTCCGTTAATTCTTGTTGTTCTAAGCTCACTTGTGGTGGACTGAGCTGAGTGATTATGTGATGTGGCTAATCGATCTTATCTTTGCTATATTATCTATATTGCCTCGGTCACCATTTTGTAGGGGAGACTCTGCCAAATTTCCTATCAAATTATATATGCACAAGTTCATTTTCCATCTTCATGCACATATTTAGGGGGAGCTACCTCTACATCCTCGAGTTTTGTTATGGCTTATTCATTCTTCATGATTTGAACTTCACTCATGGATAAGTTGTTCAAAACTCACTCTCAAATCCTTCTTATGCCTTTGGTGTATGAATGATTTGATTCTTTATATTCCACTTCTAGAGATAGGTTGTCATCAATTACCAAAAAGGGGAGATTGTAAGCATCTAGGCCCCTAATTGGTAATTAATGACAACATGTGTGGACTAACAATTTTAATTGAGAAGATTGAGAATGTAGGTTAGTCCATGCAAAAGGAGCTACATTGAGAGGTTTGGAAGCTAAGGTTTATTCTTGATGATGGAGAGCTCAAGGCAAAGCTATATGATAGGTTTTTATTTTGACTGGTCAAGAGGTGTTTAGAAAAGATAATTGGCCGGATTAATAATAGGCTAGATAGCCGTACTATCAAGAGGGGTCAATGTCTTTTACTTGACGGTCTTACAGTGCCTCATCGCTCATATAGTGGATGCATTTGCATAAGGGCTAACTGCGCTTTGGGTTTGCGAAAGAAAATTCAATTCAAAAGCTATTTTGAAAGTAGGCTGAATCTGTGGGCTACGGATAGTCCGGGACCTAGGGGTAGACAGTCCGCAGTAGAGTCCTAATTTCCACCAGAGTTGAGCCGCTCCATGTTGGTTCTTTGTGTTCTAATGACGCATTGTACGGAAAAAAGAGGGCAGACTATTCGCGATAGTGGGAAATATCCCACCAGAGTTGGTTCTGCTCCCTGTCGGTTTTTGAGCCTGAACGGCGGATAGTCCAACCTTTTATGGCAGACTGTCCGCAATACTATCTAGAGTTTGAGTGAGGAGGTGGTGGTTTCTGCAGGATGTTTGTTCATGGACTACAGGATAGTCCGGGATCCTAGAGCGGACTGTCCGCCGGTCATTTGTCCTGGCACTCCCAGAGAAGTAGAGTCCCTAGTGTCTCAAGTGCTTGAACGGTAGACTGTCTGGCCCTGTGAGGCATACAGTTGTTGACGGCACTTAAGCACGGCAAATCTTATACTGCAAGCGACAGTATCGTGATAGCTTTCCCCCAGGATGAGTATCATGGGTTTTGTCAATCCAGGAAATCAACTAATAAAGAACTAATTAACAAGAGTTTAAGGCAAACTAAAAGGTATTAGATAAACTCTAATCTATGTCTAAACTAACCCTAATATGTTTCTAATCTATATCCTAAACTATGTTAGAGTTAGATGATAAACAATTAGATCATAATTAGAACACCAATTAAGGGGTATTAACTAGAGTCTAATCAAGCTCTAATTGGATCCAAGACATGCATGATATAGGCGCCACAAATAGATAAGAGCAACGAGATAACTAGGAGCTCAAGGTAGAAATAAGCATGATCAAGCATATTTTTCATAACATGATTAAATCAAGATCAATCAACCTAACCCCCTAGATCGAGTTTAACCCTTCTCCGGCTCTACTGTCACAAAAACCAAGTAATCGACAAGAAACTGTCAACAGGCATACATAATTAGAGAATGCACTTCTAATTACTTCACATAGTCTAATAACATAATTAGCATAGCAAGAACCTCTAATCACCATGATCACAAGAACTAGCTAAACAACTATATCATTAGTAAGCAAGATTGAAGATCAAGATCGCTAGAAAAATATAACCCATAATAACATGCTCTAATTAACTTGCATCTAGGCCTAAAGTTAATTAGAGTTAGAACAAGCATAATTAGAACAAGAATATGATAATTAGACAAGATCAATGCCTCATTAATAAATTGTATCATACTCACAACCATGGCCATAGCTCTTGGTGATACAATTAGACCTCTGGAGCTAGGTAACTAGAGCATCGTTTAAGGGCTCTAATTACCCCTACGGATTAGAGAGGCTCTAATCCCTGGCCTAGAACTCGACCCTCTACTCTCATCTAATTGTTGTCCCTCTTGTCGTCGCCTCCGCACCTTGATAATGAATTGGATGTCCGACCTCGAGGCTGAGACTCGCTATTTATACCTTGGAGGAGCCGTGGTAGAAAGGAAATCGGAAACCGACCCCAGCCCTTCCTCTGGCCGCTTCCTTCCATCTTTCGTAGGTTCATTCCTTGTCGCCTAAGTATGGACTTTCCAGCATTACTTAGACTCGTAGAGTTTTGGAATCTTTGATATTGATCGAAATATGTCGAAGTCTTCTGGTTTTGGATAGATATAAAGTGTATTTCCCGTATATTCTTCTAGAAGCTTGTAGCATATGATATCTTCTTGAAGTTTCCCAAATAGGAAGCCTTGATCAACTCAGAGTGAGGCATGAATCAACCAATCTTTCCTTGTTTATCACTTTCTAGAATACCATCTCAAAGGTTTTTTCTTACTCGACGTAGATTTATGATGAATTTTGCGAAAAATAGCTCAAAAACCTGCAAAAATTAAGTATAGCATATTTCCATAGCAATGTTGCAAAATCTACGATAATCGGTGATAATTGTTTGTAAAAGATAAGATTGACGCTCAAAATCAGTAGAAAATCATATAAAATGATACAAAATATTAGTCAAAATCTTGCGTCAACAACATCCCCACTCTTAAACCTTGGTCATCCTCGAGTAAGTCAAGAATCAGCGTTGCCTTACATTAACTTTTTTATACCTTAATCTTAATCAATCAAACTAACAAGCTCTCTCAAAATTTTAGTGTGAACCAGCAAATCATGAAAGAAAAGATATTCAACTAAGCTCATCCCATAACAAAAGAATTAGCAAGAGTTCAAATTTATCAAAGACACATCTCCTCATTTTAGCAATATGTTTTTTTAAAGATAGTCAAACATTTAGAGATAAATTCTTGCAAAGCCAAATGAACACATTGAACTCTCCAGTCTCTCAATATCTAAATGGTATTCAATATATATATATATATATATATATATATATATATATATATATATATATATATATATATATATATATATATATATATATATATATATATATATATATATATATATATATGTAGAAGCTTATCTGGAGATTGGTATGAATCCTAATCAAAATTTATTCTCAAAATATTGTCAAACCAAGAAAAAAATTTGCTAGTTTTACTGAGACCTGTCAAAAAGGTCATGGAATAAAATAATATTGAGAGGAGAAAGATGGAACACACACATTTAGAAGAGTGGACATGTGCAAGTATCAATGGATGATCTCAAGGCACAAATGAAGTCCTTGCTATCGAACTGCATATGGTTAGAAAATTGCTGGAGTATATAGTAAATAGTATATCCCTCACTAATACTTAAAAAAATAAACCCTTAAAATAATGGGTCCTTTCTTTTTCTTTTCTCTCTTTTTTTTCTTCTCTTTTTTTATGGCGACCACATGGTCTTTTTTTTCTTTTTGCCTCCTCAAATCTCTCTCTCTCTATATATAAAATCATTATATATTGTATATGTTTTTAACATGGTGTACACACATTTTTTTTCAACATGGCAACTCTCCATCCCCACTCTTGAATAATACTTGCCCTCGAGTATTAATCTCTAAAACAATAAAAATAATTTTAACCCTTTTATACTCTAGAAATAAAAATAGGTTGTGGTCAAGGAGGGTACGCAAAAAGATAATCTTAGTTTAAGGATGGATATCCAGTGAAGTTTGTAATCTCTTTAATGTAGAGAGACACTAATGCATGGATAGAAAAGCTAGCAAAGAATAGGTACGCAAAGGAATGACCGGTTTCTAAGTCTCATACCCTAGATCACAGTCTTGATCCAACTCATTTGAAAACAAAACTAATAAATCTAAGGTTTAAAAATATATGGCTCTGGTAGGAATGGCCATTGCAAGAAAATCTCATAAAGTTGGTCATGGTATTTATAAGCTAATAAAAAAAATAAACTAAGGAGATGATCATGATAAAGATTAAACTTTACCAAAATTAAATCATATGGGTCTTTATGAACAATAATAATTAATCATAAATTTGTTGGCTAGTTCAATTAAGCATGTTTCATGAGAGCCCGCTATTTTGACTAATCAAAATTAAAGCACGAATAAAGATAAAGCGGCAACTTTCATCATTTTCTTTAAAGCATAGTTATCATTAATTAATTAAGCATAGACCATGATTGTAGCATTAATCACACTATAAACCTAGACTAACACATTAAAAACAAGAGAAATACAAAGGGAACACTAAGTTGATAAAGATAGGCAAATATTTGCAGAATTCAAAATGAAAAGAGAAGGTGTTTGAAATATGTTACCAGAGATCCCTTCAATTTTCTTGTCATCAAATTATTTCCCGCAAAACAATTCAAGTGGTACATACTACTCTCGATGTAACGGTCAAGAGTAGAAACAAGTTGCCATAATCCAAAAATATTCCCAATGATATTTAACTTGTGGCCTAGTCAATATTAGTAAAAGAAAAACAAAAAACTAGTGGGTGTATGTGAGTGCTAGTGTGTATGCATGAAGTTAGTAACATGGATGCTAGAAACCAAACTTAAAAGAGTGTACACCTAGCACTGAACACCATGTTTACTAACAGATTGCCAAAATTTGAAGGTAAAACACCATGTTTTAAGCTAAGAAACAAAGCACTCGAATTAGTTTAGAAAATCAAACATGTTAACCTAACGAAATTTTCAATTAAACCTAATGATGATGGTCTCAAATTAAATCTAAACACCATATTTACACTTAATTTACCAAAAAGAGAACTCTGCAGAGTATCAACATAATTATAAAGTATCGATCATGAAGTTTATGAAAATCCCCATACTAATTTAACAGATGTGAAGAAACAAAGAAAAATGCGAATGCAAGGTAGAAAACATAATTTGAAGTGATGTGATGGTGATTATCTAAAACAAATATTAGACTTAAGTTAACTAGCCACAAATTAAAGATTTAAAGGTGGTGTTATGCTTTCCCATTTCTCTATTAAAAAGATTTAAAGACTCTTAACACTAAAAAATAATGGGCTGCCTCCCGAAAAGCGCTTTATTTAAAGTCATAGAGCTAGACTTCTCACTTAGCTTCGTTGAAGTGAAGCCATGGTCCTTGGAGTAAGAATCAAAAGTGTCCATGCAGCTTTATAACTTGATTATGCAGCTTCATCGTGTCTTGATCATAAAATCACTTGAGTGCACAATCCCCTGCTTGTGTGTTAGTATACGAATGTCTTTGAAGATCTTTGCAACTGCACTTGATCATGTAAATCCCATGGAAGCAATGCCCAAGCTTTCTTCATTATTATTTCCATCAACTTACTCAAGTAGACATCACCATTGTTGCTGCCGCCTCATTTTTTGTGGTATATCTCATTGATTCTGAGCAGAACATGCCTCAAAGAATAGATCCATTGGATAGCTGTTGAAATTATCTTTCCAACGAGTACTTATGCGTTGTAATCCAATTCTGTATGAAGGAGTTATGCCCTTTTTACTCAAGCACTGCGTTCTGTCTAGACATCAATTCAGCTCGCCTTCAATGATTTGCACATTGCTCCTTGTAGAAATCTTGAAATTGAGTGATTCTTGTTGCGTTGGAAAGAAGACTTCATATACTAAGAAAATATTCTGTCTTTGCCTCCTAAAGTCGAGCTCCATATTTATGACATCTTCAGCTTTCTATTTTCAGCTCTACCGATGTTGACAATCTTCAATTTCTGAGTCCACCATTGTTGTTTTTCAAGCTTCAATTCTTTCCTTAACTCTTGATCCAAGTTCTTTTATATGAAGCACCATTTTTGAGCTCTCTACATCATTCAAATGTTAATCATGGCTTCAAATCTTCTTTCTATATCCATGGATCACCACTAGCTTCTTCTATCTTGATTCACTTGGCTTCTGTCATCTCCATTTTTAATCAAATAGCTTTGACCCATGAGTTTATTTCCTTGCTGGTCTGGGCCTCAACTTGATTTGACTTTAATGGAGTTCTTCTTCTCAAATGGTTGGTCCTCTTGAGTCTTCAACCAATCTTTCTCAACCATCTTAAGTGGATCATCTTCTTCCTCACTTTCAACCAAAATGTTCAACAATGCCTGCTGGTGTTAGCCATTTGATGTGCTTCTCCAACATGTGAGAGTGAAGTCTTGAATCCTCATAGTCTCTTTGAATGTGATGCAATTCTGAAAATATGTCTTGATGATTGTCTTGCATTTTCTCTTCATTGAATAGCAGATTTGATCTTCTGATTTCTCCATAGGCTTTGTACTTGTCTTCAATTCCTTCTCCATTCAATCCATTCACTCTTCAATTTGAAACTCAATCAAACTTTTGCAAATTATGATGATGTCTTCAAATCCTTGTCAAATCTTTCTATCAATCATCATGAATTTGTCTTATACTCTTTCACCACATTGATCTCATTGTTTCAAATGAAGTGTGAATTTCTCTGCATGGTTAGCTCATAGTGCACACACATATATAATATAATAGCATCATGGCATTGATTAGAGATAAATGTAGAGTCACATGGTTGATTGGGGTTTAAACAAACATTTAATTTATGATTCAAAGACAACTATGATTCAAATGTAATTACTTAGCAAAGCACTAAGGCATATATAATTCATAGATGATCTTGATTCATAAAATCAAACATGGGACAAACAAGATGAGGTTCCTAATTATTTTGGCCAAATTAGAGAGATGATTTTGAAATAAATAAAATAAAAGTGGGCTTAGATAAAATTCTAACAAGGGATTTTTTTAGAGAGACCAAATGTTTTGGGATTTCAAATTTTCAAAGCTAATATTGTGCACATATAATAAGTCATGAGAAACATGCACATGTTCATGTTTAAAATTTCAAAAGCAATTTACACATAAATTAATCCTGGGCCGAACCACTCAATGGGATCTAGTGGTCGGCCCCCTCTACTTTTGCACAAATCTTGGCTCTCAATTTTTTTATAACTACCATATTATCACATGAATATGAATTAGGGGAATATAGGTTTCATGAAAAATGAAAAACAAATCACAGGAAGGGATAAGAGGATAATAATCAACCTAAACAACATTTTAATGATCATTATGAAATATCTCTAACCAAATTCAAGCAATCTTTAATTATATTTATGATTAAAACGAGAATTATCTTAATCCTGAAGAAGTGAAGTTCAAATCACATCATTGACTCCATGGTGGCTTCATTCTTCTTCCTTGGAATACCATGATTGCATGCACCATCAAGTGTTGGAGAGGAATGCTTCTTGTCTTTCTCGAAATTCAGCTTTCCTTTTTCTGCACCTTGTGTAATTCGACCATAACTTCCTCATTTTCTTCATTCGAAGCTGTTAAGGTCTTCGAATTGGGCCCACAAGGTTCTTCTGTCCTGAATTCTGAGAGTATCTCAAGATTAGGTTGGAGCTTGGATGGGTCTTGAGATAAACATTGCTTGTCTTCATCTTCCTTGTACTCAAGCAATCCTTAGCTTCTGGAACCTTCTCGGCTAATCATCTTCATCTTTTGCCTCCATTATGTGTAGCTTAGAAAAAACTGAGAGCCAATGGACTAGCTCCATTGCCTCTGGAGTGATGAGTGATTGTCAACAGAAGTCAAAGACCCAGAAGGACTTAGGCACAAGACCTCCGATGGACAGGAGGCCCTCCGATGGACTGGAGGTAGAAGGAAGCCCTCCGAAGGACTGGAGGCATGCTCAACGTCGGTCGGTCATGGGAGTTTAGTACATGGAGGAACTGGCACGGAGACTGGCACGAGTAAGACCTCTGAAGGACTGCGAGGCGACTCTGATGGACTCGGGATGCCGGGTGCCAGCGCGGTGCTCCAGCTCGAGTACATGGCGCGAAGACAGACGAGTGTGTTGGCGGATTCAGTTCAAATCCTACCACCCTACCACCAAGTTACCCTAGACTCGGCGAATGGGCTCATTCTCATCCGAGATAGAGTGGAGTGGGCCATTCCAGGCCCAGGAAGGAAACCCTAATGTTTCCCGGTTTCTGACTTCAAAACCGGGGGTCGATCGGCGGATTTGGTCTACTGGCCACGTGGACATCATCCGAGAGATAGCTTGCAGGCGAAGAAGATCAAGACTCCATCGCGGTCGTCTATCCCCGAGAAAGTCGAGTCTTTTCAGTTTTGGCCCTTACGGGCGTTTCTGTAATATAGGGGTCTTAGTGTAAAATGTGTCGATTAGGCCAGGGCTATAAATACCTAAGTGGCTGGTCATTTAGGTGACTCTTCCACCTCTAGAAACCCTAGGCTTACTCTCCAACCAGCCAAGTGCTTAGAGAGCAAATCGGGTGCTCAGCTTTGGATTTGAGAGTCCCCTAGGCTAGTACTTTGCTTTAGTGGGAGGATGAAGGGTGGTAGGTTGAGTTGAGCCTTGTAAGAACTAATTTACTCATCTAATCAAGGCAAGATTCATCCTCAATTCGTGCTGATGTGTGCAGCCATCTTTCTCCCCCCTTTCTAGTTGATTTTTGGATGAAACTCAAGGGCTTCTGGTGTTTGCGTTGCCCACGAGTTAATCCTGTTCTATTGGCTCTTTTAGACTTTCTAGGACATGGAGATTATGACTTAGTTCATTTCAATCCTGTTGGATTGCCACAAACAAGCTTCTTTTGAGTTTTCCCCCGTTCTTGCCCAAAGATTGCCATCTCACGAGATCTAAAATTCCCGCTGATCCCTTGATCATTTTGTGTTGATCCTTTGGGAAAAGCTTTGGAATAGGGTCCAGATAGCCTGCGCAAAATATCGTGAAGTTTGGACAAGATTTGGTCAAGTTTGGGTTTGAAAACCCCCTGTATGCGACCCTACCGGACAGTCTAGCAGAGGCCACCGGACAATCTGGTTCCATTGGACCGTTCGGCAATGCCCACCGGACAGTCTCGTGGTGGGTTCTGTCGGGGACCTCCCACCGGACTAGTCCAGGCAGAGGAGACCGGACTCTCCGGTGCCACCGGACAGTCCGTCCCCTGCTACCGGACAGTCTGGTCCTAGGCAGGGTAGCTGCTGCGTTTTCGCTGATTGCTTCTTCCGCTGTGTTTTTGCTTCAGATTTTTGCATTCCCCACTTCCAGACTATTCTCTTTGCTTGCTGTGAGTCAGTGAGACGCATTTTGGTGCGGTGAGTGTCGTGTGGCGGATTTTGCAAGGTTCGTTGCCTCGGTGCCCTCTTTGAGTCAGATCTCGGTTTTTCTCTCATAAGTGCGTATCCTCTCAGTGGACGGCACCCTTGCGTTGCTATACAGGTATCTATTCCGTGGACGATGTCTAGTTCTTCTCTTTAGCACCGGTTTCGGGGAGTTGTCAATTTGAGTTTTAAAGTGCTCCTATTCATCCCCCTCTAGTCGCACGTCTCGGTCCTACAATTGGTATCAGAGCCGGTTAGGTTTCTTCATACCTTCACCGGTGAGAAACCAGTAGCGACTATGGCGCACTCTGGGATGGTTCCGGTTCTCGGCTCGGATGGCTATCCCTACGGGAAGGGTAGGATGAAAGCTTTCTTGCTAAGCCAGAGCGAGGACATATGGAATGCTACATAGAGTACGACTTTCACAGTGCTCCCCGTTGCCGAGCGTACCCCACCGGCGCTCGTTGCTCAGCACGAGGCGAACTACAAGGTGGTGAACTTTCTCTTCTCTGGACTTGGTCCGGCGGACTATGAGAGTTAAGGGCTGGCTTGTTGGGACTTATCGGCTGAGTATGAGAACTTTGTTCAGAAGCCGGGAGAGTCTATCGATGCCTTGTTTGGTCATTTTCAGTCAATCATCAACAAGCTTCGTGTCAACTCTGCCCCCGATGCTCTCCCATACCCTGACCATCAGCAGGCTATCAAGCTGCTGTATTTCTTGGACATGAATGTGTGGGAGATTAAGAAGAACTCCATTCTTGAGTCGGCTAGGGTATGACACCTTGGGAGTTGAGGAGCTTTACAGCAAGCTCAAGGCCATAGAGGTTGATTACCAGATGACAGATATGCTCACTGGTATTGGCTCCAAGAGCCAGGCCTTGGCTTCCAGCTCCAAGGAAGTTGCTACTAACCCCCCACTTCACGGTTTTTCGTTCTCTGCTTTGATGTCTGTGATAGAGGAGCAGCTGGAGTCACTTGGGGATGATGAGCTTTTTCTGGTGTCTAGTCGCTTCCAGCGCGCCTATGACAACTGGATGAGCAAGAAGAGGGGCGACAAGCCCAAGTGCTTTGAGTGTGGAGAGGTCGGCCACTTCATCGCCGAGTGCCCGAACACGCAGAACGACTACTACAAGAAGGGCAAGAACCACTCCCGCGACTTCAGCAAGCACCGCTCCGGCAAGCACGACTACGGCAAGCGTGACCACACCAAGCATCGCTCCGGCAAGATCAATAACTTCAGGAAGGCTTTCAAGAGCTACCAGAAGGACAACCGGAGGTAGGACAAGTCCTTCACCGAGCTTGGTGGTCTTTGCAACGGATCCTCCTCCTCCTTGTCTTCATCAAGCTCAAGCGATGAGGAGATCATCACCAAGCGGGACAAGAGGAGGGACCAAGGCAGTCCCGCAGGCCTCTGCTTCGTCTCCACCAAGTCCAAGCGCAAGCACAATTTGAACTGGAGATCGTTTTGCTTCGTGGCGCTTGAGGACAAGGACTGCAAGGGCAACGACAATGACTCCTCCGATGAAGAGGTAACTCCTGAGAAAGCTGAGATCCTTGATATGCTGGAGAGGAATAGTCGTGAGTTGAAAGCCTAGGATAAGTTGTTGGAGAAGGCAGCCAAGAAGCTGTAGAAGCAGAAAGCCAAGCTTGTTGAGGCTTTGGCTGAAATTGAGAGGCTGAACAGTGTACAAGCCCAGCCTAGTGACTTTGAGTGCCCTACCTGTGAGTCCCTCATGAGTGAGCTTTGTGAGCAGAAGAGCAAATATGCTCATCAGGTAGAGGAGATGGATATGCTGAAGTTTGAGTTTGGCAAGCTCTAGTCTAAACTGGATGAGCCTACCTTGAGTGAGGTGCCTGAGTGTGAGTCTTGGCTCCACCTAGCTGTTGACATAGCTGAGCTGAAGGTGAAGTGTGAGGGGAAGCTCAAGGAGTTGGAGGAGCTTTAGGGCTAGACCCACACTTTTGGGTGCGTGCATGGTCTGTCCTACATTGAGTGAGCTTGACCAGGTGAGAGCTAACTTTGAGGTGCTTTCCGCCTGATATGTGTGAGAGTTGTCTCATTTTGAGGTTGCAGTTGGTGGAGAAGGATGCCACCATTGGGAAGCTTGAGAAGTCTGCACTTATGATTTCCTCTCTAGACTGTCCCACTTGTGCTGCCCAGACTCTGATTCTGGAGGATCTGAGAGAGGAGAAACTGACCTTGGTTGATGAGAACAACCGTTTGAGAGAGGTGCTCTGTTGGATGTATGCTAGAGAGCCCCAACTAAGGATGATTTTAGAGAGCACCAAGAGAGCTGAGGGTGACACCTGTGGACTTGGGTTAGTAGAGTGCAGTACCTCGGATAAGAAGAAGAGTGCCCCAGTTAATCTTAAGACTGCCTCTCCTCAGCCTAGCCCTACTATTGATGGGGTTTACCACAAGCCTCCCAAGGCTGCCCCAAAGAAGCAATTCTGGACACCCAAGCTCTCACAGGCTAAGTTGGACAAGGAGAGAGTCCAGTAGCCTGCTCCACCCAAGGCTACTCCACCTAAGCCCAAGGTCCAGCCTAACCCCACTCCCAAGAGGCCTGTCTACCACTGTGACTTTTGCCAGCGGAATGGCCACTTGGAGGAGTTCTGCTTCAGGAGGAAGCGAGCTGAGCGGCAGGAGAGAGCCTGGGGAAACCAGGATCAGTTCTACTGGGGTTGTAGGTAGGATCCTCCCCGAAGCGGTGAGATGAGAGACCGCTTTGCTAGTGGTGACAGAGGAGATGGCTTTCAGGCCCGTGCTCCAGGTGGTGAGAGACGCTTTGCCAGCCGAGCTCCTAGTCGTTTTAATCGCGGCTATGGACCTCGTGACTGAGGATTTGGTAGAGGGTTTGAGAGCTCATGCTTTGGAGATCGTGAGTATTCAGATCGTCATGATGCTTACTTTGGCTGTGCTTTTCCCACCTTTGAGCAGATGGCTCAGCACTGGTTCAGCAGTTTCACTAACCCAGTGCTGGACCATTTGCTCACTCTCGCTTTCCTTGATTTTGCAAGATCGAGGCCTAGAGGACATATGGATCATGGACTCCGGCTGCTCTTGGCACATGACATGGCACCACAGATGGTTCTCCAGCCTCAACCCCACCAGCACCTAGGAATACATCACATTCGGGGATAATGGTTAAGGTAAAGTGTTGGGTGTTGGTTCTGTTGCGTTTTCTGGCAAGCTTTCCCTGAGGGAAGTTGCTTTGGTGAGGAATTTGGGGTTCAATTTAGTTTATGTCTCGCAACTTCTCAAGGAAGGGTATGAGGTTCGCTTCAAGGAGGGTTCTTCTCGTGTGCTTGATCTGCTTGTCAGGTTGAGCTCGATGGGTCTAATCTGAGGATTGCCCAATTTGAAAGCAGAAAAGGACTTAGTATGCCACCCTTGTCGTCATGGCAAGATGGTTGCCACTTCTCATGCACCTGTAAATCAGGTGATGACTTCTTAACCGGGTGAGCTTCTACATATGGACACAGTTGGTCCTGCTCGGGTACAGTCGGTCAGTGGGAAGCGGTATGTCCTTGTCGTTGTAGATGACTTTTCTCGCTTTTCGTGGGTGTTCTTCATGTAATTCAAAGATGAGGCTTTCGGTTTTGTTCGGGATCTGGTCTTGAGGTTAAGAAATGAGAGTTATAAGGCTATGAGGGCTATCCGCAGTGACAATGGCGGAGAATTTCATAACTCTCGTTTCGAAACCTTTTATCGTGACCTAGGTCTTGATCATCAATTCTCGTCTCCTTATACCCCACCTTAGAACGGTGTTGTGGAACGAAAGAACCACACACTTGTAGAGATGGCGCGGACAATGCTTGATGAGCATAGGACTCCGCGGCGCTTTTGGGCTGAGGCTATGAACAGGGCCTATTACATTGCTAATCGCATTTTCCTACGAGCTTTCTTAGGGAAGACTTCGTACGAGCTACGGTTTGGTAGGCAGCCCAGCGTCAAGCACCTGCGTGCATTCGGCTGCAGATGCTTTGTGCTCAAAAAGGGGTGGCATTTGGACAAATTTGAATCTCGCTGCTGGGATGGTATTTTCCTTGGGTACGCCTCTAGCTCTAGGGCATGTAGAGTGTGGATACTCGACACCAAACAAGTGGTTGAGACCTATGAAGTTTCCTTTGATGAATCTATGCATTGCACAACCCCTGCATTTGAGCTTTTAGGTGATGATGAAGAAGGAGCTCCCATCTTTGCAGATGAGGAAGTTCAAGTAGATGATGGTGATGCAGGAGCCAATGCACCGGATGTAGCTCCTGTCCCCTCTACTACGAGCTCAAAAGATGAAGAAGGACCTTTGCCGACGGCTTCCTCCTCACTCCCCTGACCGCGAGCTCGAGCAGAGGCTGGCCCCGCTGAGGATGCAAGGGAGGTGACCTCCGAGATTGTTCCATCTCGGCAGGTCTAGCGGGATCACCCTCCACATGGGATCATTAGTGATTTGCATGCGAGGACCTTGAGGTCCTAGACAGGTTCTATCGCTTTCTTTGCTCATGCTGCATTTGTTGCCTCCATTGAGCCCAAGGATGTTGGACACGCACTTTCTGATGGTAATTGGGTTAATGCCATGCATGAGGAGTTAGAAAATTTTGAAAGGAATGAGGTTTGTGTTCTGGTAGAGCCACCGCCACAATGCAATATTATTGGTACAAAATGGGTTTTCAAAAATAAGCAAGGGGAGGATGGCATTGTTGTGCGGAACAAGGCTAGACTTGTGGCTAAGGGTTTTTGTCAAAAAGAGGGGATAGACTATGAGGAAACGTTTGCTCCTGTTGCATGACTAGAAGCTATACGTATTCTCTTAGCCTTTGCAGCTTCCATGGGTTTCAAGCTTTTTCAAATGGATGTGAAGTCTACTTTTCTAAATGGTTTCATTCAAGAAGAAGTTTATGTCAAACAACCCCCTGGATTTGAAAATGCTAAATACCCTAACCATGTTTACAAATTGCAAAAAGCCTTGTATGGTTTGAAACAAGCCCCTACAGCCTGGTATGAGTGGTTGAAAACTTTTTTGCTAAACCAGGGTTTCAAAATGGGGAGTGTTGATAAGACCTTGTTTCTCCTCACGCATGGTAGTGACCTTCTTATTGTCTAGATTTACGTGGATGATATCTTCTTTGGTGGCTCATCTCACTCTGTTGTTACCAAGTTTTTTGAGCAGATGTTGAAGAAGTTTGAGATGAGCATGATGAGAGAGTTGCAGTTTTTCCTTGGACTGCAAATCAAGCAAGGGCGTGAAGGAACCTTCATCCATCAAGCCAAGTACACGAAAGACATTCTGAAGAAGTTTGACAAGGGAGACCTCAAGCCTATGGCGACTCCCATGTCAACACAAACGGTGCTTGATGCTGATGAAGAAGGAGAGGTTGTGGACCAGAGAGAGTATCGAGGGATGATCGGCTCACTTTTGTACCTGATGGTGACTAGGCCGGACATCATGTCCGTGGTTTGCCTTTGTGTGTGTTTTCAGGCCTCACCGAGGACATCACACCATCAGGCGGTGAAGCGCATCTTCAGGTACCTGAAATACAGTCCTGAGCTTGGTCTTTGGTTCTCTTCAGCTTCTATGCTCTCTCTCAGAGGGTATTCGGATGCTGACTTTGCGGGTTGTCGGTTGGAGCGCAAGTCTACTTCCAGCACCTGCCAGTTTCTCGGTTCTTCTCTTGTCTCTTGGTCCTCACACAAGCAATCTAGCGTAGCCACTTCCACAACAGAAGCCAAATACATTGCTGCTGCTAGTTGCTGCTCCCAGCTGCTTTGGATGAAGTCCACCTTGAGTGACTTTGGTCTCAGCTTTAGGAAGATCCCTCTCCTAGTAGATTCTACTTCTGCTATTTCTGTAGCTAAGAACCCCGTCTTGCACTCCAGAAATAAACGCATAGACGTGAGGTTTCATTTTCTGAGATATCACTATGAGAAGGGAGATATAGACTTGATCCATAAGGAAACCGAGAATCAGTTGGTAGATATCTTCACCAAGCCCTTAGAGCTTAGCACGTTTGCTCGCTTGCATGAGGGGCTTAGTGTTTGTTACCCCTTTTAGGTTGGGGGTAACTTTGCTGTAGTTTAGGATTTAGTTTTGCCTTTTCTTTGCTTTTCTTTGTTTTCCTTGCATTTTGTATCATATCATATATTGCATTGTATCATATGCATTTTCACTTTCACTAGCACTAGAGCTCTTCTGAAATGACTAGTTAGTACTTGCTTGTGCTAGATTGTACAGTTGCTTGCTTGATCATGGTTGGCTAAGCTCCTTGGATCTATCTAATATCATTTGTGAGCTAAGTCACTTTTATTTCCTGAAAATCAAAACCATGATCACCACTTGACTTGGCTACCTAGCATGTGTAGGAATGTTGAATGCTATGCTATCTTCTCATGCTTGGATATGCTAGTCGTATGCCTTTGTTGAGTTTATGCCTAAGCATTTATGACACCTTGCCTAAACCTAAAATCTGACTTAAATTTGTGCACTTCGTGTGTCTTATGAGCTGAAATGAAAAGATCCAGGTGGGTTCACTTGTCACACTGTTCTAGTTTGAGATAGCTTGCCTTTGCACTTTGGCATGAACTTAGACTAGGCTGTGTATGACCAAAACCTTGTCTTAAGCTTCTGATGGTTTTCTGAACCTAGGCTTGGCATTGGTTGGTAAGAAGTGGCAAAGACAAGTGTATAACCCCTGGCACATGATTTGATTTGCATGAAGTTGCAAATTGCTAAATCTGAAATCTGCAAGTCTCTAAATTGCTTATGGCCTGTTGTATATGCTTTGGTTGAGAGTAGCACACCTTATATGTTTTGCTAGCATTTTGCTGTTCATGCCTATCTTGCTAGATGCTACTCATGTTGGTGATGCTTTCTTTTCAACAGCTCTGAACAGCATGCTCCTGATCTGTATAAGATAGAGTCAATTGAGCTTGTTGCATGCTTCCTTGCCCTCACTTGCTCTGTATGCTAGAACTTGTATTTACTAGCTTTTCATCCCTGCTAAGTTCTTCATGGTACACTTTTTGCATTTCATGGCATATTTTGAGGGGGAGTTGTCTAGTTTAGGGGGAGTCAGATTCGATGAACCCTTGATGTGTCCATTGTCAACAAGGGGAGAGATGTTGACCTTTAGGAGTGTTCATGGACCAAGGGGGAGAATTAGTTGAGGAGGAGTTGTGCATTCAGGGAGTTTGAACTTTTAGCATGCTCTTGCATCGGTGCGTTGAGTCTTTTGCCTCTTTCTGCAGGAGCCGATGTTTTGCCTAAGCATGGCTGTGTTGAGCCGATTAGCCTCTTTCTTGAGGGGTCACGCTTTAGTTTGATCGACTGCGTTGAGCAGTTTCCCTTCTCTTAGGGGGGTCGATCTTTGGTTTTCTTTTTGTTGCCTCATTTTGCCCTTCTTTGCTTGTGTTTGGCTTTTGGGCATTTTGAGCAACTTTCTTCTTTTCTTCTTTCTTTTCGGTTTTACGCTTGTTTTTCTTGCCTTTGTTCTATTTCAGCTTACAGGTAGAAGGTGTTGACAATGCACTCATCAAGGGGGAGATTGAGAGCCAATGGACCAGCTCCATTGCCTCTAGAGTGATGAGTGATTGTCAACAGAAGCCAAAGACCCAGAAGGACTTGGGCACAAGACCTCCGATGGATAGGAGGCCCTCCGATGGACTTGAGGCATGCTCGACGTCGGTCGATCATGATAGTTCGGTACACGGAGGAGCGGCACGGCGACGGCACGAGTAAGACCTCCGAAGGACTGCGGGGCGACTCCGATGGACTGGGGATGCCGGGTGCCACCGCGGTGCTCTAGCCCGAGTACATGGCGCGAAGACGGGCGAGGGCGTTGGCGGATTCGCTCAAATCCGCCACCCTACCATCAAGTTACCAGACTCAGCGAATGGGCTCATTCTCGCCGAGATAGAGTGGAGTGGGCCGTTCCAGGCCCAGGAAGGAAACCCTAAAGTTTCCTGGTTTCTGACTTCAAAACTGGGGGTCGATCGGTGGATTTGGACCACTGGCCACATGGATGTCTTTCGGGAGATAGCTTGCAGGAGAGGAAGATCAAGACTCCATCACGGTCGTCTATCCCCGAGAAAGGCGAGTCTTTTCAGTTTTGGCCCCTACGGGCGTTTCTGTAATATAGGGGTCTTAGTGTAAAATGTGTCGATTAGGCCAGGACTATAAATACCTAATTGGCTGGTCATTTAGGTGACTCTTCCACCTCTAGAAACCCTAGGCTTAGTCTCCAACCAGCCAAGTGCTTAGAGAGCAAATCGGGTGCTTAGCTTACGATTTGAGAGTCCCCTAGGCTAGTACTTTGCTTTAGTGGGAAGATGAAGGGTGGTAGGCTGAGTTGAGCCTTGTAAGAACTGATTTCCTCATCTAATCAAGGCAAGATTCATCCTCAATTCGTGCTGATGTGTGCAGCCATCTTTCTCCCCCCTTTCTAGTTGATTTTTGGATGAAACTCAAGGGCTTCTGGTGATTTGCGTTGCCCATGAGTTAATCCTATTCTATCGGCTCTTTTGTACTTGCTAGGATGTGGAGATTATGACTTAGTTCATCTCAATCTTGCTGGATTGCCACAAGCAAGCTTCTTTTGAGTTTTCTCCCTTTCTTGCCCAAAGATTGCCGTCTCATGAGACCTAAAATTCCTGCTGATCCCTTGGTAATTTTGCGTTGATCATTTGGGAAAAGATTTGGAATAGGGTCTAGATAGCATGTCCAAAATCTCGTGAAGTTTGGACAAGATTTGGTCAAGTTTGGGTTTGAAAACGTCCTGTCTGTGACCGTACCGGACAGTCTGGCAGAGGTCACCGAACTATCCGGTTCCACCGGACAGTCCGGCAGCGCCCACCGAACAGTCCGGTGTTGGGTTCTGTCAGGGACCTCCCACCAGACAGTCCGGCAGAGGAGACTGGACGATACAGTGCCACCGGACAGTCCAGACCCTGCTACCGGATAGTCCGGTCCAGGCTGGGTAGCTGCTGTGATTTCGCTGATTGCTTTTTCCGCTGGGTTTTTGCTTCAGATTTTTGCATTCCCCACTTCTAGACTATTCTCTTTGCTTGCTGTGAGTCAGTGAGACGCATTTTGGTGCGGTGAGTGTCGTGTGGCGGATTTTGCAAGGCTCGTTGCCTCGGTGCCCTCTTTGAGTCGGATCTCGGTTTTTCTCGCATAGGTGCGTATCCTCTCAATGGACGGCACACTTGCGCTGCTAGATACGTATCTGTTCAGTGGACGGTGTCTAATTCTTCTCTTTACCGCCGGTTTCGTGGAGTTGTGAATTTGAGTTTTAAAGTGCTCCTATTCACCCCCTCTAGTCGCACGTCTCGGTCCTACACAAACAAGCTCCAAAGAACATTAGTATTAAAAATTAATTGACAAAATAGACATACCTTTGTCACCATAGTTCCTTCTTTAATATAGCTATAGAAAAACTCAATAACGGATCATAGGCCATAACAGCGTTAGCACCTACTATTAAAGAGCTAGGTTGGAAAAGATATATTTTTTTATTGGACCGAGGCCTATTTTTCCTGTAATGTTAGTCAAAGAAATATATATACAAGAGAGATATATTTATATGAAATCAAACAATTAGAAAACTAACTAATATCTAATCAATGATTATGTACAAACAAACAAAGAATCAAATAAAATATTTACAAAAAGGTCAAGCTAATTATTTGCATAAACTCAAGCTAATTAGGACTCGATTAATTAGTTCTCCGACAATGGCGCCAGAAAAGGTTGTTGACGGCACTTAAGCACGGCAAACCTTATACTGCAAGCGACAGTATCGTGGTAGCTTTTCCCCAGGATGAGTATCATGGGTTTTGTCAATCCAGAAAATCAATTAATAAAGAACTAATTAATAAGAGTTTAAGGTAAACTAAAAATTATTAGATAAACTCTAATCTATGTCTAAACTAACCCTAATATGTATCTAATATATATCTAAACTATGTTAGAGTTAGATGATAAACAATTAGATCATAATTACAACACCAATTAAGGGGTATTAACTAGAGTCTAATCAAGCTCTAATTGGATCCAAGACATACATGATATGGGCGCCACAAATAGATAAGAGCAACGAGATAACTAGGAGCTCAAGGTAGAAATAAGCATGATCATGCATATTCTTCATAGCATGATTAAATCAAGATCAATCAACCTAACCCCCTAGATCGAGTTTAACCCTTCTCCGGTTCTACTGTCACTAAAACCAGGTAATCGACGAGAAACTGTCAACAGGCATACATAATTAGAGAATGCACTTTTAATTACTTCACATAGTCTAATAACATAATTAGCATAGCAAGAACCTCTAATCACCATGATCACAAGAACTAGCTAAACAACTATATCATTAGTAAGCAAGATTGAAGATCAAGATCGCTAGAAGAATATAACCCTTAATAACATGCTCTAATTAACATGCATCTAGGCCTAAAGTTAATTAGAGTTAGAACAAGCATAATTAGAACAAGAAGATGATAATTAGACAAGATCAATGCTTCATTAATAAATTGTATCATACTTACAACCATGGCCATAGCTCTTGATGACACAATTAGACCTCTGGAGCTAGGTAACTAGAGCAGCGTGCAAGGGCTCTAATTACCCCTACGGATTAGAGAGGCTCTAATCCCTAGCCTAGAACTTGACCCTCTACTCTCATCTAATTGTTGTCCCTCTTGTCGTCGCCTCCGTGACTTGATAATGAATTGGATGACTCATCTTGTGGCCGAGACTTGCTATTTATACCTTGGAGGAGCCGTGGTAGAAAGGAAATCAGAAACCGACATCAGGAGTCCTGAGGTCGGCCGACTTGGGGGGGTAGGGTCGGCGGACCCAAGCGCTTCCTCTGGCCATTTCCTTCCATCTTTCGCAGGGTCATTCCTTGTCGCCTAAGTATGGACTTTCTAGAGTTCTGGAATCTTCGGTATTGATCGAAAGATGTCGAAGTCTTCTGGTTTTGGATAGATATAAAGTGTATTTCCCGTATATTCTTCCAGAAGCTTGTAGCATATGATATCTTCTAGAATTTCCCCGAATAGGAAGCCTTGATCAACTCAGAGAGGGGCATGAATCAACCAATGTTTCCTTGTTTATCACATTCTAGAATACCATCTCAAAGCCTTTTCTTACTCGACATAGATTTATGATGAATTTTGCGAAAAATAGCTCATAAACTTGCAAAAATTAAGTATAGCATATTTCCAAGGCAATGTTGCAAAATCCACGATAATCGGTGATAATTGTTAGTAAAAGATAAGATTGACGCTCAAAATCAGTAGAAAATCATATAAAATTAATCAAAATATTAGTCAAAATCTAGCGTCAACAATAGTCCGCAGATCATTTTTGAGTAACTCTGACAAGCATTTAATGCAAAACTAGCCGTTGGGTTTCAAGTACGAACTGTTCGAGCTTTATACTGTGAAATGTCCGCGAACTCCTTGTTTTCGTGAATTTTGCACCTAACGGCTAGTGGAGGAAAGGGGGAGTATATATATTGTGTGCTCAGGGGCTGGGCACTCCTCTTGGTCATTTTGAACACTTGTTGAGCATTCTTGAGCTTTTCCACAGCTCTCTCTCACTCATATTGCTTGAGCTTGCATTGTAGTGAGATTGAGAGCATCCTAGTGCTTTGCATCGATTGTGTGAGCATTGAGGCACTAACAGTCCATCAAGCCAGCGTCATCGACTTGTTACTCTTGGAGGTTGCTGCCTCCTAGGCGGCTTGGTGGAGGTTCCCCGTCGAGCTCTTCAAAGAAGATTGTGAAGGAGCCACGGTGGTGGTTGTGAGAGGCTTTGTGCTTGGCTCACCTGAGTGGTGAAAAACAACTCTAGTGGAATTGAGGTTTGAGAGGTTCATTGACCAATTCGGCTCAAAGATCAAGCAGATTGTTGATAGAGGAGCGGTTGGATGCTTTGAATCCACCTCAACATGGATTAGGGGTGACCGACAAGTCATCGATACCACGGGAAAAACTTTGGTCTCTTGTGTGGTGATTTCCTTCCTCTTATTACTTTCTAGTATTTACCTTGAGCATTTACATTACTAGAGAGTGTATTGTATTCTTGTCACCCTAGGTTGCAAACCCACTTAGCTCAACATAGGCTCGAAGATTTAATTCTCTTGTGATTCTAATTAAATTTGGCTAGTGTCTTTCATTTTAGTTTATACCATCTATTCACCCCCTTCTAGCCGTTAATCTAGATCCTACACCTCCTCCGGCCTGTCCCCTCCCGGAGCGTCACTACGCTGCGTTGCACTGCACCACCTTGCCGTCGGTGCCTCCTGGGCTCTCGGCCTCCTCCCAGCCGCCGTGGAGCCAGATCTGCACCAACGCGACCGGCTCTCCCTCCCCGCCAGCGCGGTCGTCTCCCCGTCGTTCTGGGTCTCCTCCTCGCTCCAATGGAGCAAGATCTATGCCGACGGAACCAGATCTCCCTCCATGCTGGTAGCAGTGGCAGCGGCTCTCCCTCCCCTTTGGCGTGGTCACCTTATCTGACTCTCCCTCCCTTTCATTTTCCTGCCTGGCAACGCGTGGATCCAGGCACGGGCACGACCCAACACCGTTAGGCTCGTCATGCCTCTGGCACGGCATGGCCCATGTATGGTTAGCTGTGTTATGCCTAGGCAACACCGGCGGCCTGCATGCTGGCATGGCACGGCATGACAAGCTTGTCGTGCCATGCCGAGGCATGCCCGTGCCGGGCCGGCTAGACATGTCCATTTGGACATGTATATCTGGTAGCACCGCACTAGTCACCGACTCTGGTGCTATGACAGTGGATTTCTCGACCACAGACTCAGGTAGCTTCACATGATCGGCCTCAACAGGCTCCTTAGCCGGGCATCAGCAGCTCTGCGCAATCAAAAAACCAAGTAAGAATGGACATTCATCCAGCATATACTACAATAGAATGGTGATTCACGATGGCAACATTCGATGTTTCTTCGCCAACTTCATCCAGGCTTATTTCACGGCGCCACTCAGTTTTGGAGGAGTCCCTAACTATTTTTCTTCAAGTGCAGTAAGATCAGTAATCTTGCACTTACGATAAAGCTTCTCAGAGTCAGATGGAGTCTCATCCTCCGTGGTCATATCCACAATTTACACTGTACTAGTCGGCTTGCGAGCACTGGGAAACCTGACGAGGGAAGACATTAGGAGTCCCTCACAACCTGAGTGATTTTCATCACTCAATGAAGACAAAAGGTATATGAAGAAGGGATTTTGACACAGAGAAGTTCATAGCTGCACACATTGATCTTGTTGTGGGATTGGAGTCAGGGTATTAGTCCTTTTTATAGCCAAGCTGATGAACAAAATGGGGCCTTCGAATCTCTCATAGTAAAGTCATGGGTGCAGAGCATTATAAAGTAGGAGCAAAAGCTACCTATAAAGTGCCAAGAAAGCTGGGCATTCAACGCAGGATTGGATGCCGCTAGCAGGCCACACCATCAATTAGAGGAATCCAAGGCATTCAAAGCTCAGGGGCAACAAATGTGGGGGACAGATATCCCCTGGGTCCTCATGGTGTGGATTCTATACGTGGGCCATTAGAGGGCCCAAGGAGGCTGTACGACTTATTTGATTGGCCGACCGGCCAGCTTAGGCCCGAGAATGGCAAAGACAACTTGGCAGTCAAGACAAGGAAGGAATAATTCAGTTAAGGAAAGTGTGAAGATGCGTGTGACTAAGAAGTGAACTCCGAAGGACGTGGGACTCGTAAGACAGGAAAGAAATCGACATGTAACCCTAGGACCCATCGGCATATATAAGGTGGGTTAGGGACCCCTACGTTTGAGATCGATCGTCATAGATTTATCCATCAAAACCCTCACTGTAATCTTGAGAACTCAAAGCAATACAACTCACCGCAAACAGGATGTAGGGTTTTATGCACTTCGGCGGCCCGAACCTTTATAAATCTTGTTCTTTGTTCCACACGAACCATTGAGCTACCATTGATCTCGTCGACCACAAAAAGCACCTCGTGACACATCCGTGGTGCATTGCTAGTACCAAACAGGGACAACAAACTCAAGCAAAAGCCATGTTATGGGTACTCAATGCCATTATGTGCCTGGATCATATAATCAGGCTTAGGGCTCAGCACATCTCCAAGCTAATTTTACATGATCAAGAATATTTGGCTAGTGCCTAATGCACTCAGCACAATTGACTGAGCACTCGTCCAGACAAAGGAGGCACTCAGCATTGTTTCTATGTCACCTTACCACTCGGCGCCAGTATGGATATTCATCATATGGGTCCTTTACTACTCCAGACAAGCTCTAAGATGCATTATCATACCTCATGAAGGTTGGGCGTTGAACGACGGTAAAGGAGGAAGGTCCTTTTAAATTTTGAATTTTTCAATGGCTCAGTGATGATGATGCAGTTCAAACCTTCAAGTAGATTGATATCTCAATTCAACGTGAAGTTTGGGGACTACTCTATATGGAATCCATTTTGCGATGTCCTCCATATTCACTATTCACGAGCATCTGAAGAGGGCAGACTCCATGAAGACCTTCAAGACGATTTCATCTAAATCCTCATGAGGCTCGAGGGCTTGTGGGTGTCATATATCCACGAGTGCCAAATGAATATGTATTATGACTACTCTGCTAAGTGGGTCGAGTGGTCTAGCATGCGGAACAAGGTGAGAGTCGACTTAGCTCTCAAGGAAACCTACTCTGATCAGACGATAGCGTATCTGTTAGGAGCTCTGTGTTGTAATCTTAGCATGTAATCTTGATAGATATGGACTTGTAATCCTAGCTCCTCAGACTTTTTAAGGGGATATAGGGCTCTTACTCGAGACACGAACATTCATACACAAACTCACATGCAATACAATCCATGCAACCATACATGACGTAGGGTGTCACACGATTTAGCCGCCCGAACCTATCTAAATTGTCGTCTCCTTCGTCTTGATCACCTTCGTTGTCTCCTTGCTAGCCCTAGCCGATCTCGAAACCATCGCAGGACCCACCCTATGGTTGGCTGCCGGTACTTAATCCCAATAGTTTTTCCTCTGTTTTTCTCACCCGAGATCCAGACGTACCTACATCTACCCCCAGCCAATAAATCACCTAGCCAAAGAAGCATTTGAGTCAATCACAACCCAAGAAACTAGATTTCAGTCATCATAGCCTGAGAAACTACAATCATTAGTCCCACGTTGCCCATAAAAGCAATGATTTTCATAGTCATAACCCACTCCCATGTTCCAAACCAAGAAAAGGGAAGGGCTTACGTGGCGATACGAGACAGATGGAGCTGACGGGAGGCAGCGGATCCGTCTGTAAGGCGGCCAGAGGAGGCACGCCTAGGCGAAGGAGGTGGCCTAGCCACGGCTGCGCAATGGATCCGGTTGCCGTGAGGTCGGAGGAGGCGGTGGTGGGGCGGGCGGATCCAGCCGCGAGCCACGTGAGGGGAAGGTGATGGGAGGGGCAGAGGCAGCATCCCGTGGAAGGTGGCTGGCCGGATCCGGGTGGGGTGGAGTTGTGGAGGTCGAGGCGGGAAGGGCGACGAGGAGGAAGCGCCATCGGTCGCCGTCAAGAGAGGGTGCAGCCGCTAGGCCAAGATAGCTACGCGCCACGGCAAGGGGCCCAGCGGGGGCGGCGTGGGGCGATAGAGGTGCACTCCGAGCTAGGCGACAATGGAGGAGAGGGAGGAGCGGTGGGGGCGGAGAGAGCGAGGAGGGAATGGTGGCTGGGGTTGTCCCGGCCTTAAGGCACAAGAGCTATCCAATTCAAATCAGACGGTCCTGACAGTGGCCCAGCTCGAGGTAGGGGTGGAGATTGGCTACACAGTGATGGGCTTTTGGCCGAACACACATGAAATTTATTCTAGACTAAGTTTATTATTTATTGAACATTTGGTCCTATGACAATTTTTATGACACGGTTGACTTTTTTCTACAACTTTACACTCTGCTCTTTCAAAAAAATGATAAGTTTGTTAGATTGTAAGGTTAGCATAAATTAGTACAAATCAAATAGTTGTTATATCCCTCGATACAAGGTGCTTGGTATATTATTTAAGTTTGTTCAATGAAAAATATATTTATTTTTTGTTGTGAATTTTCCCCGATAGACTATGAACTAACTTACTTTGTGAATCTAAATCATTCAAAACAATTAATAAAACATAAAATCATATTTTTCTCTTACATAAAAATACTAAAATAATTTTTTTAGAAAAAATAAATAACTAACTTCGAACCACATGCAGGGTACACGTGCATTTTTAATAGTTTGGCAAAGGCAGAGGTAGAAAAGGTGGTTCCAATCTTACAGCACTGTAGCATTGATCTTTCATCACCTAGCTATCAAATATGTCCAGCCTCCTGCGGCGGGCAGTATATTAAGGTCCTGTTTGGATCTGGGGGCTCCCCGTCACGTCGGATATTTGGATGCTAGTTAGAAGTGTTAAATATAGTTTAATTATAAAACTAATTACACAGATGAAGACTAAACAACGAGACGGGTTTATTAAGCCTAATTAATTCATGATTATTAAATGTGATGCTACCGTAACCGTTCATTAATCATGGATTAATAAATTCGTCTCGGCGTTTAGTCCTCGTTTATGTATTAGTTTTATAATTAGATCATATTTAATATTTCTAACCAGCATACAAACATTCGATGCGATGTAGACTAAAAATTTAGCTTTCGGATCCAAAACACTTTTATCTCCACACTCGATGATGTTAGCTGTCCTCTCCGCAAAAAGACACGGTCCTCCCGCATAGTGCTGCACACCTCACGTATATGTGGCAAGTGAGTTATAGTAGGTGCAGGTTGAGCACGTCCATATACCTCGTGGGTATTCACGAGGACGCCCACCTGATGATCTGCCGCTGCCTGTCATATGACACTGCTTGTTGATGATTTTCTGAGCAAATCCTGTTGTCAAGTTGATGGAGGAGCTGACACCGCGTGAGATCAGAAAAGTGAGCGGGTTTGCCCTCTTGAGATAGCGCTTCAGCACATAATGGTAGAGAAATCCAGCGATTAACCCACTAAGATGGCCAAGAATGTCGGCTTCGGGAATCAAATCCTGAACGATGAACAAGTTCGCCCAAACAGCCAACTGTAAAAGCATGCCAACATATTTTGCTGGGATGAACATTATCTGGCGCCCGATCATAAAGGTGTAGGACGAGGCAAGCACGGCGTGCATGCCGAAGATCACACCGGAGAATCCAATAGAATCGTAATCAAAACAATATGCAACGTCGGCATCGTCGTTAACGTGGAGCAAGCATAGGGCTTTGGACAAGAGCACAGTGATGGCCTGCGGCACACCAGCCAATGCAGCAACCATGGAAGCAAACTCGGCAGAACCCATGGAACGCTCAAGCACTGCGCCCAGCCACAAGAGCTCTGCCATGTTGCCGAATAAGTGGCGTTCGTCTCTGTGGTAGAAAGACGATAGGAAGAATGTCTTCAACTTGCTCAACTGCAAGTAAATTCGGTTATTTATTAGCAAATGATGACCCAGTATTAGATGTCCCCAGTTATTGTGAGTGATAAGGCTGATTAACTCAAAATCAGTAATAATTAGTAGTAACATACCTTGAGGCAGACATGCAGGTTGAAGGCGGCGTCTTCTTGCTTTGGTAGAATCCCGCCGAGGGGGCCGGGGCGGAAGAAGACCAGCACATTGGCGGCGAGCAGCGCAGCCGTGGCGGTCGGCCAGGCGGCGGAGCCCGCGCGCGCTAATTGGTCGTGCGCATCCTGGACCAAGCCGCGCGGCGGCATCTGCCTGGTGCCTGCTCCTGCTCGACCCAAAGCTAAGCCGTCGCTGCTTCTTCCCGGCCTGCGGCTTTCGCTCTTTATTCGGGCGGCGTAGCCGCGCAAAAGACTCCTGTTCGGACTCGGCGGCGAGGCGAGCTTCTCTTCGGTTCCGAGGAGGACAGGACAAATTTATCGGCGAGAAAAAAAAACGAGAAACCAGATAATCACGTCCGTTTTATCACTTATATGGGACGATTTCATCCATCTGCTTTGAGTTTACTAGCCCAGAAGGCCAGCATGGTGCGCAGCGCCACAGTCGTTTATCTTTGTCCCTGCACTGGGTGGTGTGTATTTTTATGCTAGATGATTAGGAAGCAATCTGTACGATTTCCTAAACAATTTGAGGTAATTTTTCCTAAATTTCCTAAACACGGGGTGGTGTGTATTATTTTTCTTTTTATAGAAAATTATTTCTTTTTTCCTTTTGTCAATAAAATTATTTTCCTTGAACTTTATTTGTAGCTGTGGAATGTCAATGGAATATTTGAGCAGTGAGTTTATATAAATCATATAAATAATACTTGTGGTAATAGGGAATCCTGGTTTAACTTAGCCTCTTTCAATCCCACGAATTCATTTTCGTTTTGTTGTAAAAAGAAGGTGATAGATTGATAGAACGAGACTAATAAAGATATAAGCACAATATATAGGCTATAAAAAACTGATGGAATATTGTCATGCTCTCACGCCGTGGGTATCAGAAGTTGAGAAATATAGCTGGAATTTGGGATTGGGAAGGGGAAGAACACGGCTAAACTTGTGAGGTTGACGAATTGTATTTGGATACATCGTACATGATGATTCAGAGTTATTTTATCTCATAACCATTCTTTTACAAGCCATTGCCTTTAGGCTATCTCGAGCGGGTTGTCCACGTGGGCTACCTACGGTACAAAATGACATTGTTGTGCTAGATAGAGAAGGATATGTGTGGAATAGCGATAAGCCAACCCACTGAAACTGACACGGTACAATAGGCTCGCATGCGTTCTCCCACTCACAGTGATGGAACTAGAAATTCTTCTAAAGGGGACCAAGATAACAAGATTGACATATCATATCACGAATGCATTGGATAGCATAGTGTGAAGGATAGATATCCCTTGGGTCCTCATGTCGTGGATTATATTCGTGAGCCACTAGAGGGCCCAAGAAGGCTTGGGGGCTTCTTTCATGGGCCCACCGATTGGCTTGGGCCCGAGGATGGCAAGCAGAACTTGGCGGTCAAGACAAGGAAGCGGTAATTCAATTAAGAAAAGAGCGACTACATGGTCAACTAAGAAGCGGATTCCGAAAAACATGGGACTCGTAAGATAGAAAAGAAACCGGCCTGTAACCCTAGGACCCGTTGGCCTATATAAGGCTAGTTAGGGACCCCTACATTTCAGATCAATCCTCATAGCTTTAGCCATAAAAAACCCTTATTGTAATCTCGAGAACTCAAAGCAATACAACTCACTGCAAACAGAACGTAGGGTTTTACGCACTCCATGGCCCGAACCTGTATAAATCTTGTTCTTCGTCGCGTTTAACGTGAACCATCGAGGTACAGTCGATCTCGCCAAGCATAAAAAGCACCTCGTGATACAACCCATGGTGCATTGCCGGACCAAACACTGACAGTTGGTGTGCTAGGTAGGGGAGGCGACATCGACATCACTGTTAGCTCCATGGCTGTCACCAATGCCGTCAAGTTCGCTCACAGCGAGATGTTCCTCTTTGGATCTATCTCGTTCATCGTCGACAAGGACGGCGACCTACACTGCATCTACTGCACGACAGAGGAGACGTAGAGTCAGAAGGCCACCACACCGGCCCAGAAGCATCCTTCATCCGTGCCCGCGGTGGGATTTGCCTCGTCTACAGTCAAGCTTCAGTCGGCCACCGTGTCGACACGTGCTGCGTCGACTCACCCTCTAGTTCCGGTGCCTCGACCTACTGCCATGTTTGCGCCAGCCCCATCTGCTTCATCACGCAGAGGGCCATCGAAGAGTGTTGTGGGCCAATCTGGCTTGGGCTCACAGCGGTCCACCACAACGCTGACTAGATGCGGATCTCTATCAACTCCTTCACCCTGATCGGTAACTATGACGTCTTCGACTCGACGCACTCCACTCCCTACCTTCCTGACCTAGACCTGGACATAGGTTAGTCAGAAGAAGGGGAGACATCAGTCGGAGGCTCGCCAGCCACGAGAGGGCCACGGGGATCAGTCACAATACACATCTCTGGTGTGACGCCCTTGGCATCTCAAAAGCTCTAACAAACGATTAGATGAACACTAATGATGAATTAGGACTTAATCATGCTTCGGAGGGGAGTGAGCACTAGGTGAAGAAATCACTAAGTTAAAATTTTCCATTCAAAATACAAAATCACGTGTTGTCTGGTTGAATAACTGAACATCCACAAGCTTTCATGGGAAACATCAAATAAAAAAGTTTTAGTTTAAGAGGTGTCATTCAACTTTACTATTGTGGCCACCCTCAAAAATCAATCGATAGGAAGGTTTAAAAGTTGAATTGAATTCAGCAAACATTCTTTTGAGTGATGGCAAAGATGTCCTTGATCAATTTTGAGCCCTAATACAACTTTCAAAATCATCAAGTGTCATAACTCAACTCCATTATCAAAGTGGTTGTACAAATTAGGAACTACATTTTTTTTCACACTCAACATGTTTCAAAAGTTGTCATTTACTTGCTTCAAATTGCACCCAAATATTTCTTAGGATCAACTCAAGACAGTCAATACTTAGAAAATTCCCAAGTCTAGGGTTTCCATTTTTCTCCAAATTTGATTGCACAATTACTTTTTATTTTGCCATGCAACTTAAAAATATCTCTGACTATGAAATGAAATTAGATTTATCACCTTTCAAATACATCTGACCGTGAAGAGATTGGAGCTCATTTAGTCACCCAAAAGTTTGAAACAAGAAGGACCCTACATAAATTAAAACTGTTGTTTGGCCAAACCTCTAGAGGAAATTGTGCTTGTAGTTCAAAATATAATGTGATCTAGCCCAAACTTTCTACATCAAACCAGTAGACAATTTCATGAGGAACAATTTTGGTATTTTGTGTATTGACATGCATAAAGGTTTGCATGGTGTTTTAGATCATTTTCTGTCTTCCAGTGAAATCTGTCAAACTAGACCTAATGGAAAATTCTAATTTTGAGCAAACAAAATACATGGTCATGCAAAATTCTATAGTAAGAAAGTTGTAGAGAATGAAATTCTAAGAAACATTGGTATAGAAATCCTTGTGTAAAAGTGACCATAAAATAGACTTATGGAATTTCTAAACTGGTGGGTTATTTTAGTCAAATCAGGGTCTATTATTCAAATTCAAATTTAAACCATATTTATATACAGAACAAGGTATTAAAGTCTATAACAAATTTGTAGAGCATAAAACTTTGAACGTTTTTTTTGTTTTGACTTTCTTACGAAATTTGACAAATAGGACCCTCAAATAGATAAAATTCAGAATCATTTCCTTGGTCAGACTGGAATTTTATTTTCTCTAAGGCCTCGTTTGGAAGTCGCAGCCCCCGGCCTTTTCTCGCCCTTTTCCCTGGGCAGCCCTCCCGCGGGGGATTCGGCCCCGGCCCAAGTTGCTTGGCCATTTGGAAGCCCACCAGCACGGGGAGACCTACCCAACCCCTGGCCTTTTCCACGGGAATCGCTACCCCACCGATTGGGTCCAGGCGGCTTTTCCCGAAGGCGACGCGAGGGCAACGCGAGGACGAGGGTTCGGCGGTCGCCTCCATCGTCCGCCGCCACCATCCTCCGCCAGGCTCAGCTGCCGCCGCCTCTGTCGTCCTCCGAGCTCGTCCGCGCCGCCTCCGTCGTCCTCAACGCCCGCGCCGCCTCCCTGTCCTGCACGCTCGGCCTCACAGGCATAGCATTTGACAGCTGCTGCCTCCTCGCCTGTGCTGCCCTACCCCATCGCACATTGTAGAACGGCTTCCAAATGAGCGCGGGGAAGGGGGAATGGTACCCTAGGGAAATACCAGGGTTTTGATTGGACACAAAAATCCCGGTGCGGGCTCTCTTTCCCTGGACATGCAATCCGTTGCGGCCAAACGAGGCCTAATTATTTTCTCCCCCTCCTGAACAGGCGGCCAATATCCCTGCCACCGCACGCCACACGCCCGACGCTGGCCGGCCATGCCAGCGCCGAGGCCATGCCTCTACCCCCTGGGCTGGTTGCTTAAGGGGGAAGCGTTCTCCTGCTCGGCCTCCATTCTCCTTTCTCCGTGCCTCTCCCTGGAACCGGAGCGGCGGCCGCCATTGACGCTCGATCTTCGAGCTTGCTGCGCCGCAGCCTTGGACCGCCCTGCCTCCTTCCACCGCGAGCTCCACCTGCACCTTGACCTCCCCTAGCGATTCCCCAAGATCCCAAAGCCCGTCACCGCCCTGAGAAGCTCTCTGCGTGCGTGCACGCCATGGCCGCCGTCTGCGCAAGCTCGTGCCTTGTGCTCATCCGGCACCTCCCCGCGCCTCCAGCCTCTACCCCCGGACTCCCCTCGTCACCGCGCAGCTCGCGCACGTAGCCACAGCCTCCACCCACCCCAGTGCAGCGAGATCGAGCCACACATGACCATCACTGCCGCACAACCAGTCGCCGCGGTTCACGCCGGTTCACGCCGCGTTCCCCGCCAACCACGGCCTCCTCGCGCCACTGAGGTCAAAGACAAAAGGTTACCCGCCACCAGGAACGCCTTCTGGAGTCCCTCCCAGCCTTCTCGTCGCCCCTTCGTGCCGGCACAGCCCCGCCATCCGCGCCTCCCTCTCCTTGGACGGAGGTAGAAGAAAGGGTTGGCTATTTTTAGATCTAGTCCCTTAACTTCGTATTTTATGCTTTACTCCTGTACGCTGTTGAATGAGTCTTGTGGATATCGCAATCTAGCCCCTGAGATCTACGGTTAATTACATGTTGGTCCCTGATCTGTTGATTTTCGAAGTAAATGCATTTTTGTGATCTGAGAACTTTAAAATTCCATTATAAATCAAGGAAAAATCCTAAAAATGCAAACTTAGTTTCTTTTTGCTTGTTGAGAGTAGATTTGCAGAATGGATATGATGGTGATGCAGGAAATGACCATTTTGCCCTTGGTTTAGTGCATGCATGTCAAAACTAGATAAATGGGAAATGTGGGTCAAATGAGCTCTAAAAATCTTGAAACTTGGATAGTACCATTTTTAGGGTACCTAGACACTATGTGATTTTTGGTAGCCCTAGCATTGGCTGGATTTTTACTATTTTCACCTCCAAGCATGTGTTTTATGTATTTTAATAACAAGAAAATAGTGGCTACATGAAATGTGCTCTAAATGCCTCCATGGAATTTATATGTGCTCTTCATAGTATAGTTATCTCACTATAAAATGTGGGACTGTGCATGTCAAGTTTTAATGGTGATTTGAAAATGACAAATTATTGCTTGTTAAAGTAAATAATAGGAAAAAGAGACATTATGATATAAAATAAATTCTGAGAAAAATCATGGGGCTTCATAGTTAACTCTAGGTTCCATAAAGCATTTTTGTGAATTTTACTGCTATTGTTTTGGGCTGCATGTGAAATAAGCTAAAGTTAATATATGGAAAATGGATGTCCTATCCAATCTTAGTTATTTTGCCTATTGGATTTTATACTTGCTGAGCATGACATCATAGAGCTGCTATTAAAGTTTCATAATTAGAAACATTTTCCACAATTTATAATAAATCTGAGAACATATATGCTATGTAATTTAGCTAGAATTTCTATAATTAATCTGTAGCTCCATTACTGCTCAAATTAGGGTATGGGCCTTTCTCGATATTTATCTACATTACATAAATATTTAAGCTCATTTTGAACTATATAACACCTTGAACTCATCATGGGTAGTTTAGTGCGACAAATAAACAAATAAATTGCCTGATATGACAAGAGTGACTGGGAACAAGAAATCCAACATATATTTCTCTCATGTACTTTATTTGATATGTATGACTTGTTGAACGAAAATAAACACCACCACACCTATCTTAGTAATCTAAACAACTATCGCTTGCTTTTATCGGAATCACTTCATTTATACGATGTCAATATGATCACTAGCTTGTATAAGTGTGACCATACGATTGTGTGTTTACTTTGAAAGTGCTCCATGTCTAAGTAGGTTTATCAATCACCTTTCTGTTTGTCCATAAAATGAGTGTTCACATGTGTGCTTCATATTCATACATCTCATTCCTTGCATCATGCATAGCATTCATATAGTAATGCATATTGCAGATACGTGATCCAGAAGCAAATGTGTGGAGCTACTTCAAGCAATGGTGTCCAAAAGATCAACTAAGACCCAAATACCACGTGGAAGCCCTTGAAGTGGTATTTGGAAGGAGGAGTTGTCCAAGTGATCAAGGGGTTGCCTTGGGGCAAAGCCCCACAACCCGGCAAACTAACATAGTTTGGTTTTGAGAAACATAAGCAAAGGTAGGCAGGATCATGACAGTCCTAGCTAATATAATGATGATTGCAATGATTACGCATCCGCATTAGGAGTTGATTGAAAACACCTGCATTAGATTCCTTGGCCGCCCTGGCCTAGCACCTATATTTAGAGTCCGTAGGATGAGTATGCCTAGAATTTTGATAGGTGCGAGTAGATACGAGTGAATGGAGTCACTCATCGCGTAGGTGATTTCAAAGTCACAAAGATATTACTATTATGTCAATTATTACTTATGCTCATGATTAAATGGAGACCGGGCGGAGATTTTATTTCAGTATTTACTTTTCATGATGTCACACTATGGACTCTGCCCGAGTCATTTAAGGCTTGTCCGCTGTTCGCCTGCTAGTCGGCATAACATTGCTAGAATGCTTATCCGGGTCATGGGACCAGTGAAAGTCTTTCCTGGGCTCGTCCGAAGTTTTTGAGGTGCCGCCCATCCACTTGCAGGAGGCCGATGGGCCCGGGGGCACTTATGCTCGAGGGAGGGCTGACCCAGTGCGCTGTGGTAATGCTCCTGAGGAGGCACAACCTGGGCATTAGGTGGGGGCGCTTTGAATCTTGGGATAAGACATGATAAGATGGGGGATATATGTGAGAACGCTACGGTTAGTAAGCATCTACCCCTAGCATGATAGTTATTCCCGGAGATTAAAATCGATTCGAATCGTTGATGCCCACCAGGTGTGGGAATGCTAATATTGCACACGGGCAACTTAGTAACTACTTGAATATATTATATCTATTACTTATGTTTTCAAATACTACATGCTTGTATTACCGTGTTGCTTACATTTTTGCAAGTTGCTATTATGTTGTTATATGCAAATGATGAAACCTATTACTTTATGATATTATACCACTGCTTAAAAATGAATGGCTAAGGATCCACTGGTTAGTGAGCAAGCTTTGCGTCAGCCGCAAGCCACTCCATTAAGTCCTACTAAGTAATTAGTACTCAGGGTTTGCCCCACCTTTTGAGTGCAGGTACCGATGACATCTGGACAATTTCTTGGAGAAGGGTAGTACCGGTGGGCTCGGTGCTGCTCGTCTTGTTCATCATTGCATGAAGACTACTAAAATATTTTGTTTCTGCTGCGAGATGTTTTTAAAATCGCTTCCGTTATCTGTTTTGAACATGCCTTTCGTATGGCATTATGTTGGAACTTGTATTTTATTTCGAACTGGTTTGTAAACTAAGTCTATTTTTCTCTATTCAACTGCCTGTGATGGTGTAACTGTTGTGGCTCTCTCGAGGGCTGGATGTGTATGATGTCGGTTCCTCTGGGAAAGGGTAATATCGAGAGCCGAATGACTCTCGACGGACGACTGGATTTAGTTCGGTCTAAGTGCACTGTGAGCCATGTGGTGGCAGGTGTGCTTAGCTCTGATTAAATCAGCGGTTCCACCACATCTCGGTCCCTCAAGTTTCAGTGCTCGCGACTGCTTCAGATCGGGTGGCCTCATCCCTATCCCCTAGTGGGGGTCAGCCGCGCCTTGACTTAAACTATGGGGAGGTTTGTACCCCGTTCTTGACTCCCCCGTGGGCTCTGCAACGCCGCTACGACATACCAGGGGCTCCTCTCCCAGCCCTAGCTCCCCTCAAAGATGATGAGGGTGCACGGGGAGTACTTGCTCTAGATCGACATTAGCAGCAACCTCGGGAGGACAGCGAAGAAGACGTCCCCCTGACCGGGCTCCGACTGGGGCTCGTCATCACCTCCGCCCTAGAAGGACACTCGGCTAAGTGGCAGAGCATCATCGGCATCGAGGATGCTGCGGGGCACAAAGACCTATGCCCTCGCATGGTCTGTCACCTCGAGTCAACCGGCCTAACCGAGGCCGAGCCATCCACCATTGCAACCATGGAGCCTACGACGATGGCTCCTGATCATCGCTCAGAAGAACTATCCGCGACCCTAGATGATCAGGTTGATTCAATCCAGAATTCATCCATATGTTTCTTTGGGGTCTTTTGTATCGACGGCAGGATGGAAGAAGATAAACTTTTCGATGATGAGCCGACTGAAGAAGGAGGGGACCAACTGAGGCGTGATTAGCACCGACGCGGGAACCAGCACCGCAACATTAGAAGCCACCACAACGCTGGTGAGCGGGACCGCACTCAACCGGTCTCGCTCGATGAAGAATCTATGACCGACGAGACCCCAGAGGAATAGGAGTTTCACCAACAAAGGAACACCCGGCGGAGAAACCACCGGAACGCTCAAGAGCGCGTGCGCCAAGACACGCAAGCCACCCGTGTGCGCAAGGCAAGGTGTGATCGTGGGAGAACACCACGCGTGGTCACAGGCAGCCTCGTAGCCCCCTGCCTATGGGGCACAACATGCTGCCAGAGTTCGCCGAAGGTATGCAAACCCTGAGTCAAGCAAGGGGTGTACTCGCCCAGATCGCAGACGCCCTCCCTAATTCTCTTGACAGGGAAATCTACCATCAGATTCTTACCCATGCGGTGAACCACCTCCTGCTAGTGGTCCAGGATGCCCCCATTGCCGATGATGCCCACCACCACATCAACTAATCGGCGCGACGAACATCACAACATCGAGGAATCACGTGCATGGCGACATGACAAAGAACTGAGGCTCTTGGCTGAGTACGATCAAAATCACGGCGTCCCTCAGCACGATGCTGGCGTTCAGGCCCATTCAGCCACGGCTTCTATGAATAGCCCAGCAGCTCATCACTCGGTTCATGAACGGCCTGGGTAGTCCCTCGCCCACGGTCACCACCATGCCAACTAGAGCCTCATCCACTGTGGGGGGAGTCGAGAACGCCTAGGACGGTGGCCCGGGCGCACCGATCCTTTTGGGCGTGTTCGGTGGTCCTGCCTTCACCCGCCGTCTTCACACGATCGTGTGGCTGCCAAACTTCGAGGTCTCCGACGTCGGACAAGTATGAGGCCAAGCAAGACCCGAGCGGCTAGTTGGCTGTGTACGCCACTACAGTTGGCACCGCCGGAGCAAGCGAGGATGTCATGATGGCCTATCTCCCAATCGTGCTAGGGCAGGACGCACTGCAGTGGCTAGGCCACCTCCCCAGTGGCTGCATCAAAAACTAGAACAACTTCCACGGCAGGTTTATCGCCAACTTCCTATCCCTCTCTGACAAACCAGCGCTAGCCCTGGGATCTCAAGTCTGTCAAGCGGAAGGATGGTGAGTCCCTCCGATCATATCTAAAGTGGTTCCAGTCGATGCAGAATCGCATCCCTAACATAACCGAGGTAGCGATAATAGAAGATTTCTTTCGCAGCTCTCATGTTGAGGCGTTCATGAGGAGCATCCTTCACAAAGCTCCAGCCACCTCCGAGCAGCTCTTCCACGATGCCGACTAGTACATCACGGCAGACGAGTGAACTCAGGACCTGGTCGACCTACAATGAGATGACTGAGGCAAAGACAAGCAGGAGAAGTGTGAAGACCACTAGCGGCAGGAGCACCGCTGGGACAAGAGGCCCTGGGAGAAGGAGGTCCATTTCATGGGACCACCACCCACGTGCCCTTGTGGCAACCCATGGACGAACAACATGTGCTCGCTGGACGACATCCTCGATGGGCCGTGTCCTTATCACAAGGACATGCGCATACCCTACGTCAATGTCAGGATTTCAAGAACTTGATCAGCCAAGGGTGGCCCTTCTAGCAAGTACTTCTGCCCCCAGCTCCATGACGGGACCGGGGCGAACCATAGCTAGGACGACGGAAACTGCCCCAACTTCACCATTGTCAACAGGGAGATCAATGTCATCATTGGTGGGCACGGCTCCTAGGAGAGTAAGAGGCAGCAAAAGCTATCCGATCGCCAGGTCGTGGCGGCCACAACGGAGCCTCCTAGAGCCATACAGATGGTCAGAGACTCCCATCTCCTTCAGTCGCGTGGATCAGTGGCTTAACATTGACCACCCGGGCAAGTACTCACTGCTCGTAAGCCCGGTGGTCCACGAAAGCTGAGTCAAGAAAGTGCTGATTGATGGCGGAAGCAGCATCAACGTGACAATTCCCCAAGACCCTGCTAGCTCTAGGGATCTTCCTCAGTGATCTCTAGGAGTCGCACAACCCGTACCTGGTCATCAAGATGCTGGCCCTGCAGGGCATCATATTTGTGAAGGCAGGACTTCAAAGGCGCGACGGATTGCAACCGGGAGGCACTCTAGGCCACCCTCACAGTGAGCACATCAGCGACTCAATGGCGTCTCGTGGTAGACGCATCCCAACTCTCAAAGGATGGCCTTTCAATCCTAACTCAAGAGGCAGTCTCTGCTTCAGCTCTGCAGCCGGTCGAAGCGACCAAGAGGGTCAGCCTCAGCCTCCCAAATGCATCCAAGAGCGTCATCATCAGCACCACCATTCCTCCCAAATAGGAATATGCGCTCACCAGTTCCTGCAGGACAACTGGGACATGTTTGTGTGGCACCCCGCCGATATGCCCGGAGTCCCAAGGGAACTGGCTGAGCACCAAACTCAAGGTCTACCCCAACGCAAAGCCAGTCAACAGAAGCTACGTTGATTCACTCCTGACAAGAGAGGGGTGATCCTTGCAAAGCTTCCCAGCTCCTAGCCACCGGGTTTATTAGAGAAGCCATGCATCCCGAGTGGCTTGCAAACCTTGTACTTGTACTCAAAAAGAATAAAGTAGATTGGCGCATGTGTGTTGATTATACCGATCTCAACAAACACTACCTGAAGGGATCCTTCAGGCTACCTAGGATAGATCAAGTCATAGACTCCACTGCGGGGTGCTCGTTACTCTATTTCCTAGACTGTTACTCGAGGTATCATCAGATTAGCCTAGTCGAGGAAGATCAAGAGAAGACCACTTCGATCACACCCTTTGGAGCATTCGGCTACACTTCAATGTTCTTTGGGCTGAAAAACATCAGGGTAATGTACCAACGTGCCATCCAGACATGCCTATCCCAGCACTAGGGCAAGCACGTGGAGGCCTCTATCGATGATGTCGTGATCAAGACGAATAATCCTGATGATTTCATCGATGACATACATCAAGTCTTCAATAGCCTCAGAAGATCCCACTAGAAACTTAACCCCGACAAATGTGTGTTTGGGGTTCGAACTGGGAAGTTACTCGGCTTTCTCGTCAGCAATAGAAGGATCGAGGGAAACCTTGAGAATATCGAGGCCATCCTCCTAATTTAGCCTCCTAAGTGGAAGAAGGTCCAGAAGCTGACTGGGTGCATGGCAGCCCTAAGCCGATTCATGTCACGACTAGGTGAAAGGGGGATGCCATTCTTCAAGCTCCTTAAGAAGGTGGAGAGATTCCAGTGGACACCAGAAGCACATGAAGCATTTGATGCACTCAAGAAGTTCCTGATGACACTCCCTGTACTCAAGTTGCCGAATCGAGCCACCTCGGATCAGCCAGCCGAAGACCTATTCCTCTACATCTTCTACACGACTCATGCTGTTAGCACCGTGCTGGCGGTCGAGAGGCTGGAGGAGGGGCACACGCATATGACCCAACACCCGGTCTACTTCATCAGTGAAGTCCTCAGTCCATCCAAGATAAGGTACCCTCAAGTTCAGAAGCTACTTTATGCGGTCCTTACCACTGCTCGCAAACTGCGTCGTTACTTCAAAGAGCACAAGGTGGTCGTGGTCACAGAGTTTTCGATCGGCGGCATCCTCAGCAATAGAGAAGCTACAGGGAGGATAGCCAAGTGGGTGTGCGACCTTGGAGCACGTGATATTGACTTCTGCCCACGTAGCACAATCAAGACGCAAGCTCTAGTGGACTTCATTTCAGAGTGGACAAAAAACCAAGTTCTAGAAAACCCAAAGCCCATGGAGGTCTAGAGGATGTACTTTGACGGATCCCTGAAGCTAGAGGGGACAGGGGCAGTGTTGGAGGTTCTTAGCCTAACAGATTTTACTCCGCAAGCGTATAGAGACCGTTGTAGTTTTCACCCGGGAGTATTCCAAAGTATCATATTTATCCATAGGGAAGCATTGAGAAAGAAATACAAATTCATCGATCACCTATCTACTAACAACTAATTCATTCCCAAAGATAACAAGAAGAGGTAAATACCAACACCATGAGATACAAACCAAACACCGTTGGCGTGAACTCAAGTTCAAGCTAGGAGGACAACAAGTCGAGGGATAAGGTTTGGTGTTCCATCTCTACTAGCATACAAGAGCTATCCTTACTAAGGTCGATAGGATCGAGACAGAGCTATGGTTTGCGTTGAGCGAAATTCCAAACTTCACCGAGGAGGCACGGGGGTAGATAGTTGGCCAATTGAACGGCAACTTGCTAATGCCTACGAGCTTACTGAACGACGGGATTGCAATACTGAGACCCTTAATGCTGTCACCAAGAAGGGCAACCATCCAGAGCTGCAGTGGGTAAGATGGAACGTTATACTAGTGCTCAAGCGACGTGTTGCATCTGTCACCATAAGAGAGCTTGAGCACTAAAGCTTGTGTTTCTGCCGAAGGGTGAGAGCTAACCAAACTCCTAGATCTAAGTCTAGTAGGGGCATAAAGTAGAAAGATAAAGTACTTGCACTTGTCATATATCGGAAAGCAATGCATAAGATAAGAAAATAAAGTACATTACCGAAGGTTCCGACTGACTCTGAGACTGCAGAGCCTACTCTAACTCCTAGCCAAACAATGAACTTAGAGTGGAGGCACCACCCAAGGGGCCACCCCTAGGGAGGGAGAGAGTGTGTTACATGGTGAGGTGCATGTGAAGTGAGGGGTTGCCTCTCTATTCATAGGTAGAGGAGAGGGAATATTCCCAAACATCCTATGCATGATTCCTCCTCCAAACTCCTCTCTTGGTGCCACCTAGCCTACAACCGACCTCCAAAGGTCGATGGAAGCATTCGGCACATGACGGCATCAAAACCTGTGAAGAACCGTACCCAAGGTGCCTGAACCTACTGTTGGTGGAGAGATCCTGATCGCAGAGCTTTGGTCCTTCCAAGATGGTTGTTTGCATCTGACGGGTAGAGTAGATCATTCATGACCTCTGGCAAATCTTGTTGCACAACTAGCCAGACAAAAGGAAATTAAGGAATGCTCTTTCGTCGCATTCCTCCACCTAGGGTGATGTCTCTCCATATAGCTCTTGTTATCCAAAGCCATGTATTGCCTTCAGTGAAGCAGTGACCAATGGTCTTTTGGTTGCAACCTCATGACATTGACATTCGCTTCCCAAGTGATTCAGAGCATAGTTGAAATCTTGCAGCGATCAACCACTGTGGGTTGAATATCAAAGTCCTTCCTCTCAAGGGTCGGGTTAGAGGATGGGTGCCTCTTGGCACATCCTCACCAAACTTGACTCTTGTGTATGATGAAACAAACCTTGAGAGCACACCTTCGTCTGTGTTTGACAAAGTTTTGCATTTTTCCGCTTTGACTTTCATCTTGTTTCCAGTGGAAGACCTTGTCCAATCATGGTGTAGAGAGACACCTAGGATGTTGAGAATGGATTTCTTCATGATAGGTTTCCATTCTTCCTTCATGATCTCCAGAAAACCTCCTTTTACCTTTCCCTGCATGTTAGGATTCAACGTGTGCGTTGTCTACCTAACATGCTACCTCATCTTTAATGATTCAAGATTTTCCTGAGGTTGGGTAATGTAGAGATAGATAGCTGTTTGTGAAGCAGCTGGCTTATGATAGCACTACTATAAGATCCTATGGCTGTAGAATCTTAGCAAGGAAAAAGTTTGGTTTCAAGTGCTATCATTAACAGGCTTATAATTTAAAGCAACCTGTAAAAAGAGAAATGCTGAAAATAGCTATTAGAGAGATTTACCTTCATTGATGTTGTTGAAGGCTATATCGATGCTCAATCTCCATCTCAACTGAGGATGAACCTGCTTAGCGGTCCATCGGGTTTGGGTGTCGCGGAGGATGTGATTCAAGAAAAATCTAGTCCTCCTTCTCGTTTCATGGCTGACCAATGGAATGTTGTAGTAGTCGACACATTTGAGCCCTGCTTCATTGGCTCGGCAATAGGTTGTTTCTCATTGCCACAAATTGCTTGTCAAATTCCAGACAATTTTCTTCCCCAAGCTTGGATTCTGCATTGAATGTTGATTCCAAACTTGCTCCCTATCATGCTCACTGCTCTTCTTCGTGGGCTTGATACTTGTCGAACATGACATGTGCCACCAGTCGTTGACTGCCAATATGCGACACAGTCATTGATTGCATGTCATTTATGTTCTCACCCTACTTATGGACATTGATTTGTCCATGTTTGCCTTTGTGGTGCTTAAGACAGAGCTTCCCGCAATGAGAGACATCTATTCCTGCCTTTTTGGGATCTACACTACATCTCCATCAGGTATGCAGATTTTCCCATGGGGCAGTAGACCAAAGGCCTACTAGATACAAATTCGAGCACAGGAGATAGCACAGTGTGATATGGAATTGCATGTCACCTTGGAATAATGCTGATTCTTGTGTGGTGCTGAAGATAATCCTGTTTGTATTGTCGATTTCCATATCAACCACCACAACTTCATCAGGCACTATGCTGCCATTTTCTCAAGAAAAGCGAAACAGATTGCAAGAGGTCTTGAGCACAAGACTGTTGAGAACAAGGTCTCTTTTCTTGTAAGGGGATGAATGCCTCCTACAATAGGTTAGTGTACAACATATACATGGGTCCAATATATATAAAGAGTGTCAACACCGGGCCCATTGTACACAATGTACTAGCAAAAAGTTTCTCACTAAAACATAGCACAAACCATGTTGCTAAACCATGACTTTCCATCTTCCAACCTTTTACTCAAATCCACGGTCTAACAAAACGGGTTGAATTTTTGAAACATGACCGGGATTTTGTGTCTCCATTGAACTTGGGAGATCTGAGTAGCACAAGAATTGCGGCTAAACGGAACATCACTACTAAAGTCTACACATAGCTCATTTATCGTACCATTCTGATAAAAAGAGTCTAATTCCAACCTAAGCACCATGCTTAATTTGGAAATTAGTCTCTGGATCAGTTGTTGGATTCTAATCCAAGCTATGCTTTCATGGTAAATTTTGTAGCATGAAAAAGCATGATAAAGATTTACTCAAAGGATAGAGCAAAAAGACTGAAGGACAGGCTTTTCAAAATTTTATACTTTTTTGTTTTTAACAGAATGAAAGAGGTAACAATAACCTAACGAAAGATAAAAGAGTATTCAAACTCACCGCTTCCTTGGCAATGGCGCCAGAAAGCTTGTTGGTGCTTCTTAGCCTAATAGATTTTACTCCGCAAGCGTATGGAGACCGCTGTTGCTTTCACCCAGGAGTATTCCAAGGTATCATATTTATCCATAGGGAAGTATCGAGAAAGAATACAAATTCATCGATCACCTAGCTACTACATTCCCAAAGATAACAAGAAGAGGTAAAGACCAACACCTTGAGATACAAACCAAACACCGATGGCGTGAACTCAAGTTCAAGCTAGGAGGACAATGAGTCGAGGGCTAAGGTTCAGTCTTCCATCTCTACCAGCACACAGGAGCTATCCTTACTAAGGTCGAAAGGATCGAGATAGAGCTATGGCTTGTGTCGAGCGAAATTCCAGACTTCACCGAGGAGGCACAAGGGTAGATAATTGGCGAACCGAACAGTAACTGGCTAATGCCTACGGGCTTACCGAATGACAAGATTGGAATACTAAGACCGTTAATGCTACCACCAAGAAGGGCTACCAACCAGAGCTGTGTGAGTAAGATGGCATGCTATACTAGTGCTCAAGCAACATGTTGCATCTGTCACCATAAGAGATCTTGAGCACTAAAGTTTGTCCTTCGGCCGAAGGGTGAGAGCTAACTAAACTCCTATATCTATGTCTAGGAGGGGCTTATAGCACAAGCAAGTACAACAAAGCTTAATCAATTCTAACTTAGCACAACTCAGGCCTTGAACTTGGCATGCCCAAATGGAAAGGGTGCTAGCAAGTAAATGCAGCCACATACATACCAACATACGAGTAACTAACTACAGACGAAGATAAGTGCATAAAGTAGAAAGATAAAGTACTTGCACTTGTCATGTATTGGAAAGTAATGCATAACATAAGAAAATAAAGTACATTACCGAAGGTTCTGACTTACTCCAAGACTACAGAGCCTGCTCTAACTCCTAGCTAAACAATGAATTCAGATTGGAGGCACCACCTGGGGGGCGCCTCCTGTTGGCGTCCCTTAGCCTTAACAGGTTTTACTCCGCAAGCGCACAGAGACTGCTGTAGCCTTTCACTCAGAGTATTCCGAATATCGTAGATTTCCACAGGGAAGTGGCAGGCGAGAGAGTGTAGTTGAATATACTCAAGTCAAAATAACTATAAACTTAGATAAATTATACCAACTAGTAGTAACAAGGGTAAACGTGATAAAGATAGGTGTATGGTGGGATGATAAGCCTATCAAAGATATCCGTAGAAAGGTATAGTTGCCTGGGAGGATAACGAGTGAGATAAAGTCACCAAACTCTATTTCTAATCGGCTGTAAAGGTTATCCGTGACTAACCAAGAAACTCAATTAACAAGTCAGGGTCTTGCGTCGAGCGAAATTCTAGAGTCTCGATGGTACTAGGGGTAGATAGTTGGTCCGGAAAGAGAGTCTAGCTTACACCTATGGGCCTCCCTAATGATGGGCTTGGACTACACAGGCACACCACATGCTGTCACCGAGTGGGGCTACCAAGCAAAGCTACATGGAGATGATTTCACGCTATAAACGTGTTCAAGCGAAGCTTGAACAACGATAGACCGTCCTTGATCAGAGGAGAGGGTCTTGCCAAAGACTAGCGTCTAAGTCTAGGGTTGAGTTATAGCACCGGCAAGAATAGCAAGAATTGAATGAAAAAGTTAAACACAACCTATGCCTAGCAAGTGTGCAAAGAAAGGTACACCACACACGCAGGAGATAGAACTTAGAGAAAAATATAACTGAAATTATATTGAAGATAATCTGAATCCAAAAGATACAAAGCTTTACCACAGACTCGAAGATAACTCCGGAGACTCTGAGGCAAAGCTTGACTCAACTCTAACTCCCAGGACTATCCTAACTACTAAGGGAATAGTGTAGCACTCTAAGATAGAACTTGAACTCAACTCCACACTTTGCAATTGAGCTCTCGGGGCCAATTTATAGTCCATACATGTAAGGGGGGTATTTGTAGGTGGCCTAGGTCGGTTGTGGGGGGAGGTCGGTGGCTGGACAGCCATCCAGTGGTTGATCTTGCTTCCTCATGTCGGTTGGAGGTTGAAACGGTTGATGCACGTGCAAAATGCCTCCGAAGGGTGGCCGGACGGCCACGAAATGTGGTTGGGCGGCCACGTGTTTTCCTCTAATTTGCCGCATGGCTCTTTCCTCGGATTAGTGACATCACCGATCCATGGTTTGATGGTCTTTCGGCCCTTGGATTCTTTGGATGCTTCATAAAATGGTTGGATTGGCATTGCCTTGTGCTTCTTTGCATGCAAGAGTAAAGTGGGGGCAAACCGACTCGGAGGGGTGGTCGGCCAACCACGCCACATGGTCGGGTGGCCTAACAGGTGGTGGGCTGGCCATAACAGGTGGCCGGCCGATCTTGGGATATGGTCGGGCAGCCATGGGTTTTTCCCCATTTGAGCCCATCTTGACTTCTTGGACTTGTTTCATCCATATTTACGTGTAATTTTGAACCCGCACCCAAATATTCATACATCTTGTGCAACTCATTAGTAGTAAGGGTTAGTCGGAATATTTCACATGTTTCGTTTCATTTGGTGGATAATTGACGGTTGATATCATGAGATTACGACTGTCAACACCTCCTAGAGAGGGAGAGAGAGTGTTACATGGTGAGGTGCATGTGAAGTGAGGGGTGCCTATCTATTTATAGGTGTAGGAGAGGGAATATTCACAAGCATCCTATACATGATTCTTTTCCCAAACTCCTCTCTTGGTGCCACCTGGCCTGCAACCGACCTCCAAAGGTTGGTGGAAGCATTCTCCACGTGATGGCATCGAAACCGGTGAAGAACTAGACCCTAAGTGCCTGAATCGGCAGTTGGGGGAGAGGACCGGACATTTTGCCGTTGTTCTAGGTCAAACAGGCGCAGCCGGGTAGTCAAATCGTCCAAACTAGCCTTGAACCAGTGGAAACCAAGAAAACCAGCAGAGAACCGAAGGCGAACAATGCCTTGGGCCCTTCCCTGCGCGCCACCTATCCCCAGCGACCGGGTGAACCATGCCCGCCTTCTCCTGGAGCCACCACATGTCGCGCTCCCATTAGCGCGGGTGGTACTGCATGGACCGCGCCGGCTGCGGGCGCGCACTTCCCCTTGGACCACCACGTGGCTCGCCCTGGTTGGCTCCACCAGCCAGCACATGGATCATGATCCATGGCTTGCCTAGGCCGCCAGTGGCCTCCTGCCACGTGATGCCTCCTGGCGGTTTCCCATCGGCGTTGACGTCAACAATGACGTCCACATCCCCTTTTATGTTTGTATTTTCCATATCTTTTGCATATAAGCTCCAAATGATGCAAATAATATGTATGTTGGAATCGTCTCGACGAGCTCTATGCAACGTGTAGTCTTTGAGGGCATTTGAGATACTTTTTAGTGATGAAATTTGTAATTTTTTCTCAAGCCCTTTTGTGCTCTAATTCTCTCTTGTTCCAAATGATCTTCTTTTGCATGGAATTTGAGCATCTCCTTGTGATATATCGAAAACCATCAAAACTCATGGAATTCATCAGTGTTAGTGAAATCAAAGCACTAAGTTCCTCAAATGGTACTCTCGAGTCACTCAAGTGGTTTTAGATTCCTTATCAAGCCAGAGGCCAAACATTTCCCTATTAACTAAAGGCTTATGTCGAGCTCAAGGTAGGGATAAAGTCAGCTTACCTACGCTATGTATTTTGTTAAGTCAAAGATTGGTCCTAGCGAAGTTTGTGATACCTCTCATCCCAACCAAAGAAGAATGGGTTTGTTTTCTGGATGGATATGGTCTATGAATGAAAACTCCTTATTTGATGAATCCTCTCTTGAAACTGTGATGCATTTGAGTACATGGAGCCATCATTTTCTTCCTTTTCTCTTTCTTTCTCGCTTCTTCTTTTTCTTTTCTCTCTTTTTTTTGATAGCCCCATGTCTCCTCTTGTAAGGGAACTTGGGGATATTTCTAGAATATGATTGGAGTATTTATTTGGAGAGCATATTTGTGGATGGGTATGTGGATGGTGAATATGGCTTTAGTATGGTGGAGAAATATCTGGTGTAGGTGGATGCTTGAATCCAGTGTAGATTTAAGCAAGCATAGAAAAGTTAGCAAATGAATGTGGGTATAAGGGATTTGATCGGGAATTGAAGTGACACTACTTCATAAGAACTCAAAATTTGACAAAACTCAACACAACAATAGGTAGCATATGTAGAGGTTTCATTATGTAAGCCATGCTGCATGTACTGCGCATAGCCATTTCACTTAGGATCAAGCGCCTGATGGTCTACGGGGATTCCTCGGTTGAGATTAGCCTGGTCAACAAAGGACAAATATTGTGCAGCAGTTTGCAAGCTAGAAGACAAATTCTAGGGTCTTGAATTTCACCACGTGGATTGTGAGCTCAAAACCGCCAACCAAGCTACCCAAGCCTTGTTGAGTTGGGCCACGACTTGCCAAGATAGAGAAGATGGGCCAAATCCGGTCCAGGCGGAGACTTTCTAAAGTTTCCCGGTTTCTGACTTTAAAACCGGGGGCGGATCGCGGATTAGACTACTGGCCACGTGGAGAACATCCGAGGATTGCGTGGAACTTACGAAGATGAAGACTTCATCGTGGTCGTCCGTCCCAAAATATCCTGTAATCTTTCGTTTGAGTCCTTAGGGTTTATCTAGTTGTAGGGACCTAAGTGCAAAACTGTCTAAATAGCACTCAGGTATAAATAGGTCCAAGGCAGGTCATTAGGAACACTCTTGGCTGCTAGGATCAGTCTTTACTTGGTGATTTTCATCCTTAAGCCTTGAGCTCCATTGTTAGGGAGGTTAGAGTAGGATTTAGCCTCCTAATCAAGAGGGAAGGTGAGGGTGGTTGCTTGGGACGAATTTCTGCTTGTATGCTGAATCTTTAGACCCATCTTGGGCACTTAATCGAAGCAAATTTGTGCAGCAACCTTGTGTTCTTCTCCTCCCCGTCTCTCTTTTTGGTTTTTGGGTTCAATCCTTGGCTTTTTGGGTGTTTGTGTTGGCCAAGCTTGAATCCTCTTCCTTGCTGAGGTTTTGGACTTGCCAAGACATGGAGATCATGACTTAGTTCATCTCAATCCTACTGGATTGCCACGAGCAAGCCTCCTTTGTGTTTTCCCCTTTCTTGCCCAAAGATTGCCATTTCACGAGATCTGAAATTCCCGCTGATTCTGTGGTCACTTTGTGTTGATCTATAGGGAAAAGGTTTGGAATAGGGTCTAGATAGCATGTGCAAAATTTCGTGAAGTTTGGACAAGGTTTGGTCAAGTTTGGGTTTGAAATCCCCTTTTGTGCGACTCTAATGGACAATCCGGCAGAGGCCACCGGACAATCCGGTTCCACCGGATAGTCTGGCAGTGCCCACCGGACAGTCTGGCGTGAGGCGCTATCCGGGCCTTGCCACCGGATAGTCCGGCAGCAGGCACTGGATAGTCCGGTCCCACCAGACAGTCCGGTGTTGGTCACCGGACAATCCGGTCCTGCCAGGGAGCTGTTGTGTTCTTCAGACTTTGTTTTTTCCGCTGTGTTTCTACTTTGGATTTTAGCACTCCCCAGTGTACGAACATTCTCTTTGCTTGCTGGGAGTCAGTGAGACGCACATTGGTGCAGTGAGTGTCGTGTGGAGGGTTTTGCAAAGTTTTGTTGCCTCGGTGCCATTTTTGGTTGGATTTTGAGTTTTTCCTGCATTGGTGCTTATCCTTTCAGTGGACAGCACCCTTGCACTGCTAGGCACGTATCTGTTCAGTGGACGGTGCCTATTCGGTTTCTCTTGAGCTTTGTAGAGCACTTTCTTGGGGGTTGTGATTTTGAGATTTCAAGTGCTCCTATTCACCCCCCTCTAGTCGCACGTCTTGGTCCTACAATTGGTATCAGAGCCAGTTAGGTTTCTTCATACCTTTACCGGTGAGAAACCAGTAGCGACTATGACTCACTCCGGGAAGATTCCAGTCCTTGGCTCCGATGGCTACTCCTACTGGATGGGTAGGATGAGAGCATTCTTGCTTAGCCAGGGTCAGGACATATGGGATGCTACTCAGAGTGCGAACTTCGTGGTGCATCTAGTTGCTCAGCGCACTACCCCAGCGATTGTGGCTCAGCATGAGGTGAATGCTAAAGCTGTTAACTTTCTCTTCTCAGGACTTGGTCCGATTGATTATGAGAGAGTGAGCCACCTCGACACTGCCCGTTAGATCTGGTCCCTACTGAGTGCACACCATGAGGGCACTGCTACTATCAAGGGGCGTCTCGTTGAGACTTACAGGAGCGAATATGAAAATTTCGTTCAGAAGCCTGGTGACTCCATCGATAACTTGTTTGGTTGTTTTCAATTGATCATCAACAAGTTGCGTGTTAACTCTAGCCCTGAGAGGATCCCATACACCGACCATCAACAGGCTGTCAAATTGCTGTATGCGTTGGATAGGAAGGTATGGGAGATCAAGGTTAACTCGATCATCGAGTCTGAGGCCTATGACACAATTGGAGTGGAGACTCTTTACAGCAAGCTCAAGGCCACAGAGGTGGATTACAAGTTGACAGATTCTCTCGCTTGTACTGGCTCCAAGAGCCTGGCCATGGCTTCTCCCTCCAGTGAGGCCGCTACTAACCCCCAGCTTCACAACTTTTCATTTTCTGCTCTTATGTCTGTTACAGAGGAGCAGTTGGCGTCACTTGGGGATGATGAGCTTTGCCTAGTGTCTAGCCGCTCTCAGCGCGCCTATGACAACCGGATGAGCAAGAAGAGGGGCGAGAGGCCCAAGTGCTTCGAGTGCGGAGTGGTCGTCCACTTCATCACCGAATGCCCGAACAAGCAGAACGACTACTACAAGAAGGGCAAGAGCCACTCCCGCAACTCCAACAAGTACCACTCTGGCAAGTACGACTACAGCAAGCGTGACCATACCAAGCACCGCTCCGGCATGATCAAGAACTTTAGGAAGGCTTTCAAGAGCTACCAAAAGGACAACCGGAAGCGGGACAAGGCTTTCTTCGTCGAGCTTGGTGGTCTGTGTGACGGATCGTCCTCCTCCTCCTTATCTTCGTCAAGCTCAAGCGATGAGGAGATCGTCACCAAGCGGGACAAGAGGAGGGACCAAGGCGATCCAGCTGGACTCTGCTTTGTCTCCACCAAGTCCAAGCGCAAGCACAAGATGCACCGGAGATCCTTTTGCTCCATGGTGCTTGAGGACAAGGACGACAAGGGCAACAACAACGACTCCTCCGATGAAGAGGTAATTCCTAAGCAAGCTGAGATTCTTGAGATGTTGGAGGCAAATAGTCGTGAGTTGAAAGCCCAGGATAGGTTGTTGGAGAAGGCAGCCAAGAAGCTGCAGAAGCAGAAGGCCAAGTTGGCTGATGCTTTAGCTGAGATAGAGAGGTTGAAGAGTGTGCTAGCCCAGCCTAGTTAGCTTGAGTGCCCTACCTGTGAGACTTTGATGAGAGATCTCTGTGAGCAGAAGAGCAAGTATGCTCATCAGGTAGAGGAGATGGATAGGCTGAAGGTAGAGTTAGGCAAGCTCCAATCTAAAATGGATAAGCCTATTTTGAGTGACGAGCCTGAGTGTGAGATGTATCCTCACCTAGCTGTTGACATAGCTGAGCTGAAAGTGAGGTGTGAGGGATAGCTCAAGGAGTTCGAGGAGCTTAGGGCTAGACCTACGCTTTTGGGTGCGTGCTTGGTCTGTCCTACCTTGGAGAGTGAGCTTCAGCAGTTGAGAGCTGACTTTGAGGTGCTTTCAGCACCCCCTGACACTTGTGAGAACTATCTCACTTTGAGGTTGATGTTGGTGGATAGGGATGCCACCATTAAGAAGTTAGAGAAGTCTGCTCCCTCTGTTCCTTCTCTAGACTGCCCCACTTGTGCTGCCCAGACTTTAGTTCTGGAAGATGTGAGAGAGGAAAAATAGACTTTGTTTGATGAGAACAACCATTTGAGAGAGGTGCTCAGTTGGATGTATGCTAGAGAGCCCCAACTAAGGATGATTTTAGAGAGCACCAAGAGAGCTGGGGGTGATATGAGTGGACTTAGGTTAGGAGAGTGCAGTACTTCGAGTGAGAAGAAGAGTTCCCCAATTAAGCTTAAGACTGCATCTCCTCAGCCTAACCCTACTGTTGATGGGGTTTACCAGTAGCCTCCCAAGGCTGCCCCAAAGAAGCAGTTCTAGACACCCAAGCCCACGCAGGCTAAGCTGGACAGAGTAGTGACTGAGATTCTCAAGCCTCCAGTGAGCAATGAGAGAGTCCAGTAGCCTGTTCCACCCAAGGCTACTCCACCTAAGCCCAAGGCTCAGCCTAACCCCACTCCCAAGAGGCCTGTCTACCACTGTGACTTTTGCCAGCGGAATGGCCACTTGGAGGAGTTTTGCTTCAGGAGGAAGCGAGTTGAGAGGCATGAGAGAGCCTGGGGAAAGCAGGATCAGCTCTACCAGGGTGGTAGGCAGGATCCTGCCCATCGCGATGAGATGAGAGACCGCTTTGTTAGTGGTGAGAGAGGAGGCGACTTTTAGGCCCGTGCTCCTGGTGGTGAGAGACGCTTTGCCAGTCGAGCTTCTAGTCTTTTTTAGCACGGCTATGGACCTTGTGACCGAGGCTTTGGAGGTAGAGGGTTTGAGAGCTCACGCTTTGGAGGTCGTGGGTACCCAGATAAACGTGATGCTTACTTTGACCGTGTTTACCCTACTCTGGAGCAGATGGCTCGGCACTGGTTCAGCAGTTTCACTAACCCCGGTGCTGGACCATTTGCTCACTCTCGCTTTCCTTGATTTTGCAGGATCGAGGCCTAGAGGACATATGGATCATGGACTCTGGCTGCTCTAGGCACATGACAGGGCACCACAGATGGTTCTCCAGCCTCAACCCCATGAGCACCAAGGAGTACATCACATTCGGGGATAATGGTCAAGGTAAAGTGTTGGGTGTTGGTTCTGTTGCTCTTTCTGGCAAGGTTTCCCTGAGAGAAGTTGCTTTAGTGAGAAATTTGGGGTTCAATTTGGTTTCAGTCTCGCAACTTCTCAAGGAAGGGTTTGAGGTTCGTTTTAAGGAGGGTTTTCCTTGTGTGCTTGATGCTAAGGAAAACCTTGTTTGTCGGATTTTGCCCTATGGGCAAGTTTTTAAGGTTGACCTTGCATCTGTTTCTGGCCCTCCTGGGTGTTTGGTTGCTAGTCCTTCTACTGATATTTGGAAGTGGCATAGGAGGCTTGGCCATTTGAGTTTTGATCTGCTAGCCAGGTTGAGCTCGATGGGTCTGATCCGAGGATTGCCCAATTTGAAAGCAGAAAAGGACTTAGTGTGCCACCTCTGTCGTCATGGCAAGATGGTTGCCGCTTCTCATGCACCTGTCAATCAGGTGATGACCTCTTACCTGGGTAAGCTGCTGCATATGGACACGGTTGGTCCTGCTCGGGTACAGTTGGTCAGTAGGAAGTGGTATGTGCTTGTAGTTGTGGACGACTATTCTCGCTTTTCGTGGGTGTTCTTCATGGAATTCAAAGATGAGGCTTTCGGTTTTGTTCGGGATCTGGTCTTGAGGTTTAGGAATGAGATTCATAAGGCCATGAGGGCTTTCTGCAGCGACAATGGTGGAGAATTTCATGACTCTCGTTTCGAAACCTTTTGTCGTGACCAAGGTCTTCATACCAATTCTCATGTCCTTATACCCCACCTCAGAACGGTGTTGTGGAATGCAAGAACCGCACACTTGTTGAGATGGCGCGGACGATGCTTGATGAGCATAGGACTCCGCGACGCTTTTGGGTTGAGGCTATGAATATGGCCTGTTACATTGCCAACTGCATCTTCCTATGAGCTTTCTTATGGAAGACTTCCTACGAGCTACGGTTTGGTAGGCAGCCTAGCATCAAGCACCTGCGTGCATTTGGCTGCAGATGCTTTGTGCTCAAAAAGGGGGGGCATTCGGACAAATTTGAATCTCGCTGCTTGGATGGTATTTTCCTTGGGTACGCCTTTAGCTCTAGGGCATATAGAGTGTGGATCCTTGATACCAAACAAGTGGTTGAGACATGTGAAGTTTCCTTTGATGAATCTATGCCTTGCACAACCCCTGCATTTGAGCTTTCAGGTGATGATGAAGAAGGCGCTCCCATCTTTGAATATGAGGAAGGCAAAGTAGATCCTAGTGATGCAGGAGCCACTGCACCGGCTGCAGCTCCTGCCCCCTCTGCTACGAGCTCTGAAGATGAAGGAGGCCCCTTGCCTACGACTTCCTCCTCGCTCCCCCTACTGCAAGCTCGAGCAGAGGCTGGCCCCGCTGTGGACGCAAAGGAGGTGACCTTTGAGATTGTTCCATCTCGGTAGGTCTAGCAGGATCACCCTCCAGACAGGATGATTGGAGATCTACACTAGTGTGTCACACGCTCTTCGGTTAACTCTCTAGCCTTTTTCTGCCACTCCGCATTTATTGCCTCTTTCGAACCCTGGGATGTGTCACATGCATTATCTGATCCTAGTTGGGTGAACGCCATGCATGAGGAGTTGGAGAACTTTGAGAGAAATCATGTATGGGATTTAGTTGTACCTCCACCAAACTGCCACCCTATAGGAACCAAGTGGGTCTTCAAGAACAAACAGGGTGAGGATGGGATGGTTGTGAGGAACAAAGCGAGATTGGTTGCCCTAGGGTTTCTGTCAGAAGGAGGGGATAGATTATGAAGAAACCTTTGCTCCTGTAGCTCCTTTAGAAGCCATTTGGATTCTGCTTGCCTTTGCTGCCTCTAAACGCTTCAAACTGCAGCAGATGGATGTCAAGTCAGCCTTCCTAAACGGTTACATAGAGGAGGAGGTATATGTGAGACAACCTCCTGGCTTTTGAGAGTGCCAAGTTTCTAGACCAGGTGTATAAGTTGAGAAAAGCCCTTTATGGTCTGAAGCAAGCTCCAAGAGCTTGGTATGCTAGGTTGAAAGCTTTCCTGCTCAAGTCTGGGTTTGTGATGGGTTCAGTAGACAAGACCTTGTTTCTTTTGAGTCGTGGCGGTGACACCCTTCTAGTTCAGATATATGTGGATGACATTATCTTTGGTGGTTCATCTCACGCTTTGGTGTCTAAGTTTGCTGAACAGATGAGCAGTGAGTTCGAGATGAGTCTCATGGGGGAGCTTCTGTTCTTTCTCGGGCTACAGATCAAGCAAAGCCCAGAAGGAACCTTCGTCCATCAAGCCAAGTACACAAAGGACATTCTGAGAAAGTTTGACAAGGGATATCTCAGGCCCATGGCGACTCCCATGTCAACACAGACGGCACTTGATGCTGACGAAGAAGGGGAGGTGGTGGACCAAATAGAGTACCGAGGGATGATCGGCTCACTTCTGTACCTGACGGCGACTAGGCCAGACATCCTGTTCGCAGTCTGCGTTTGTGCGCGATTTCTGGCCTCACCGAGGACATCACACCATCAAGCGGTGAAGCGCATTTTTATGTACCTGAAATACACTCCTGAGCTTGATCTTTGGTTCTCTTCAGCTTCGATGCTCTCTCTCAGAGGGTATTCAGATGCTGACTTTGCGGGATGTCGGCTAGAGCGCAAGTCTACTTCCGGCGCAAGCAATCTAGCGTAGCCACTTCCGCAACAGAAGCTGAATACATTACTGCTGCTAGTTGCTGCTCCTAGCTGCTTTGGATGAAGTCCACCTTGAGTGACTTTGGTCTCAGTTTTAGGAAGATCCCTCTCCTAGTAGACTCCACTTCTGCAATTTCTGTAAATAAGAACCCCGTCTTGCACTCTAGAACCAAACACATAGACGTGAGGTTTCACTTTTGGAGAGATCACTATGAGAAGGGAGACATAGACTTGATCCATGTGGAGACTGAGAACCAGTTGACAGATATCTTCACCAAGCCCTTAGAGCTTAGCACGTTTGCTCGTTTGTGTGGGGATCTTGGTGTTTGTTACCCCTTTTAGGTTGAGGTAACTTTGTTGTAGTTTTGGTTTTGTTTTGCCTTTTCTTTGCTTCTCTTTGCTTTGCTTTGCTTTTCTTGCATTTTGTATCATACCATGCATTGCATTGTAACATATGCATTTTCACTTACACTAGCACTAGAGCTCTTATAGTATGACGAGTTAGTACTTGCTTGTGCTAGATTGTACAGTTGCTTGCATGATCATGGTTGGCTAAGCTCCTTGAATCTGTCTAATATCATTTGTGATCTAAGTCACTCTTGTTTCTTGAAAATCAAAAACCATGATCACCACTTGACTTGGCTACCTAGCATGTGTAGGAATGTTGAATGCTATGCTATCTTTTCATGCTTGGATATGCTAGTCGTATGCTTTTGTTAAGTTGATGCCTAAGCGTTTATGACACCTTGCCTAAATCTCAAATCTGAATTAATATTGTTTACAAGTGTTGTCCTATGAGCTAAATTGAAAAGATCCTGGTGGGTTCACTATCACACTGATCCAGTTTGAGATAGCTTGCCTTTGCACTTTGGCATGAACTTGGACTAGGCTATGTATGACCAAAACCTTGTCTTAAGCTTTTGATGGTTTTCTGAACCTAGGCTTGGAATTGGTTGGTAAGAAGTGGAAAAGACAAGTGAATAACCCCTGACACATCATTTGATTTGCTTGAAGTTAAAAATTGCTAAATCTGAAATCTGCAAGTCTCTAAATTGCTTATGGCCTGTTGTATATGCTTTGGTGATTACAGGATATTATGGGACCTCGTGTAATCTTTCGTGATCACGGGGCTATGGACCTCGTGATTACAGGATATTATGGGACGGACGACCACGATGAAGTCTTGATCTTCGTAAGTTCCACACAATCCTCAGATGTTCTCCACGTGGCCAGTAGTCCAATCCATGATCCGCCCCCGGTTTTGAAGTCAAAAATCGGGAAACTTTAGGAAGTCTCCGCCTGGGCCGGATTTGGCCCATCTTCTCTATCTTGGCGAGTCGAGGCCCAACTCACCAAGACTTGGGTAGCTTGGTTGGCGGTTTTGAGCTGAAGCCACCAAAGCCTCCCTCGCACGCCTTCGGACCACGCACTTGGGTTGGAGCACCGCGGTGGCTGCCCGATATCCCCTATCCATCAGGGGCAGCCTCACAGTCCTTCGGAGGACTTACTCCTGCCGTCGCTGTGCCGCTCCTCCTGTGTACTGAACTCCCATGGCCAACAGACGCCGAGCATGCCTCTAGTCCTTCGGAGGACTTTCCTCTACCTCCAGTCCATCGGAGGGCCTCCTGTCCATCAGAGGTCTTGTGCCCAAGTCCATCTGGGTCTTTGGCTTCTGTTGACAATCACTCATCACTCCAGAGGCAATGGAGCCGGTCCATTGGCTCTCACATACTCTTTTTGTTGGGTGTCGGCCTCGCTTTTCAATTTGTTTAGCATAATTGTAACGAGGCTGTCAACCTTTGAATTTGGCTTCTTGGTCCCGGTCTTGGCCTTGGGTACATTCTTTTGTGCCTGGCACATGAAAGTGTGCACCTTATTGCAATGCTCAACTTTTGGTTTGAAGGCGAATGTCTTCTTCTTGCCATTTATGTTGAGGTGGACCTTTCCTTCCCCAACGTTGATGGTCGCTTCCGCGGTGCTTAGAAATGGTCCGCCCAAGGATGAGTGGTGTTTTTGAGTCAATCTCCATGTCCAGTACCACGAAGTCCACTGGGATGAGAAAATTCCGGATTTTCACCAGAACGTTCTCCGCGATTCCTTCGGGGTACCGAACGGATTGATCCGCGAGTTGCAGATACATAGCCATGGGGGCAAGTGCAGTGTGATTCAGTTTATCAAAGATAACCTTGGGCATCACGCTGGCACTGGCTCCAAGATCGCACAATGCTTGGTCAAAATGCTAGGTTCCAATCGAGCATGAGATGGTAGGGCTTCCAAGGTCCTTTTTCTTGACTATAGCTGCGCTACACTCTTTTGTCAAATGCACTATTTCCATTGATGGTAGGGGTTTCTTGTTGTTGAGGATGTCCTTTAGGTACTTAGCATATGTCGGTACCTGCATAGCATCTAGCAGGGGTATATTGACATAAAGCTTGTTAATGACCTCAACGAACTTACTGTATTGTTCGTCAGCGGCAGCCTTCTTGCTTTCTGGAGGGAATGGCAGCACCGTAGTATCATAGAACTCATGGGGTAGGTGCTTAGATGCTGTTTTCTCCTCCTTACCAGGCGTATCTTCCTCTGCAACCTTGTCTTTGGAGTCGGTTGTCTTCTTCTGCTCTTTACCTGCACGACTAGGAGATAGGGGGTCCTGTGTGGACTTTCCACCCCTAGTGGTTACTGCATTTATGTGCTCCTTGGGAGGAGCTTTAGGTTGCCCAGACAACTTACCAGTCATTTGGGTTAGGTAAGGCAGCAGCCAACTGATCTATTTGGGTTTCCAACATTTTATTGAAGCTAAGTTGGTTTTTCATAGCATTGTTCAAAGTTTCCATTTGCAAAGAAATAGATTCAAACATTCTATCATTAGCATGGAACTTTTTACTAATGCTATCATTCATAGCTTTCTGATGAAAGTTATTTTTGGAAACTACTGTGAATTGCCTGAAGAGTTACATTGTCCGGAGAAAGGGAGATATGGTCGTGTCCTCCATCCTGGCTGAGGACGATTCCCATTGTTTAAGTTGTTGCCCCCTATGAAGTTTGCATCTTCGGCTCGCGTCTCGGGGCAACTGTTCCCCGAGTGCCCTGTGTTCCCACAGACTTCGCAAGTCATATGGGTATCAAGGGCCTAGACCGGAGTGGCTTCTGGAGTATCGTTTAGCTTTTTCAATAGCACGTCCATCTTGGCGGCAAGCATGTCAGTGCTCTCGATTTGATGGACGCCACGGGATCGGGTGCTAGACCTTTCTTCTCTCCATCCTTGATTGGTGGCCATTTTTTCAATTAGCCCTTTGGCCACAGTGATGCTCAAGGACAGGAAGGATCCTCCTACGGCTGCATCCAGATGTTCTTGTGCTGAGCGGTGAAGCCTGTGGAAGAAGCTCTGAATAATCAGCCACTCTTGCATGCCGTGGTAGGGCCAGGCTGCAATATACTCCTGGTGTCTTTCCCAGGCCTTCGCCATGGTTTCATCAGTGAGCTGTTGGAAGCTCGATATTTTATTTCTCAATGCATTAGTTTTCCCAAGTGGGAAATACTTCACAAAAAATGCATTAGAACATGCGTTCCAAGTTGTTACTGTCGTACGGTTGAGGTAGAACCACTGTTTTGCCTTCCCAACAAGAGAGAAAGGGAAGAGATGAAGTTTGACAGCATCCGGTGATGCTTCTTTCATGTTGAACATGCTGCAAGGTCTCCAGAAACTGTTGCAAGTGATTGTTGGCATCTTCCGTAGCCAGTCCACAGAATGGGATAGCTTGAACCATGTGAATCACCCCTAGCTTGAGTTCAAAGTTCTCCCCCACTTGAACTTCAGGTCCCGTAGGAATGTTGTTGCTCGAGGGGATGGAGAACTCACGAATGGTCTTCTCGGCCATGGTGGTGGTAACTGGAGTACAGGTAGAAGTGCTTGGTTCTAGCTCCCTTGGCGCAGGTCTCTGCCCGTGGATAGTCTTTGGACGGACCCTCCTGACCAGTGACTCTGGATTATTGTGGTAGTTTTCTGTTAGGTCAAAACTGGTCATACACCTCTCTGTTGCTACCACAACAAAGCAACACAGCAAAGTGAGCTTGCTAACAACTAGCGGTAAATTTATTAAGTATACAGGGTTCGAAATAAGATATCAATTATCTCTCTGCCTATTGCTTCCCCGGCAACGGCGCCAGAAAAGCTTGTTAGCATCTCTTAGCCTTAATAGGTTTTACTCCGCAAGTGCACAGAGACCGATGTAGCCTTTCACTCAGAGTATTCCGAAGTATCATAAATTTCCACAGGGAAGCGGCAGGCGAGATAGTGTAATTGAATATACTCAAGTCAAAATAACTGTAAACTTAGATAAATTATACCAACTGGTAGTAACAGGGGTAAATGTGATAAAGATAGGTGTATGGTGGGATGATAAGCCTATCAAAGATATCCGTAGAAAGGTATAGTTGCCTGGGAGGACAACGAGTGAGATAAAGTCACCAAACTCTATTTTCTAATCGGCTGCAAAGGTTATCCATGACTAACTAAGAAACTCAATTAACAAGTCAGGGTATTGCGTTGAGCGAAATTCTAGAGTCTCGAGGGTACCAGGGGCAGATAGTTGGTCCCGAAAGAGAGTCTAGCTAACACCTACGGGCCTCCCGAACGACGAGCTTGGACTACACAGGCACACCACAAGTTGTCACCGAGTGAGGCTACCAAGCAAAGCTGTGTTGAGAGAATGGCACGCCATGAACATGTTCAAGCGAAGCTTGAACAACAATAGAGCATCCTTGATCAGAGGAGAGGGTCTTGCCAGAGCCTAGCATCTAAGTCTAGGGTTGAGTTATAGCACTAGCAAGAATAACAAGAATTGAATAACAAAGTTAAACACAACCTATGCCTAGCAAGTATGCAAAGAAAGGTACACTACACTCGCATGGAGATATAACTTAGAGTAAAATATAACTGGAATTATATTGAAGATAATCTGAATCCAAAAGATACAAAGCTTTACCACAGACTCGAAGATAACTCCGGAGACTCCGAGCCAAAGCTCGACTCAACTCTAAACCCCAGGAGTATCCTAACTACTAAGGGAATATGTAGCACTCTAAGATAGAACTTGAACTCAACTCCACACTTTGCAAATGAGCTCTCGGGGCCTATTTATAGTCCATACATGTAAGGGGGGTATTTGTAAGTGGCCTAGGTCGGTTGTGGGGGTAGGTTGGTGGCTGGGCGGCCATCCGATTCACCGACTTAGGAATGTAGCGGTTGATCTTGCTTCCCCATGTCAGTTGGAGGTTGAAACGATTGATGCACGTGTAAAATGCCTCCGAAGGGTGGCCGGGCGGCCACGAAATGTGGTCGGGCGGCCACGTGTTTTCTTCCAATTTGCTGCATTGCTCTTTCCTCAGATTAGTGTCAACACCAATTCATGGTTTGATGGTCTTTCGACCGTTGGATTCTTTGGATGCTTGATACAACGGTTAAATTGACATTGCCTTGTGTTTCTTTGCATGCAAGAGTGAAATGGGGGCAAACCGACTCGGAGGGGTGGTCGGCCAACCATGCCACATGGTCGGGTGACCTGGCAGGTGGCCGGGCAGCCATAATAGGTGGCCGGCCGACCATGGGCTATGGTCGGGCTGCCATGGGTTTTTTCCCATTTTAGCCCATCTTCTCTTCTTGGCCTTGTTTTATCCATTTTTACGTGTAATTTTGTACCTGCACCCAAATATTCATGTACATCTTGTGGAACTCATTAGTAGTAAGGTTTATTCCGAATATTTCACATGTTTTGCTTCATTTGGTGGATAATTGATGGTTAATATCATGAGATTACGACCGTCAACATAGTTCTTCTTTCTGATTTCATGCTTAATATCATCACGGGGCAATCGGCTTAGGTCATGGTCTAACCTATAGCCGGTGCTACATGCCTTCGCAGATTCAAAAAAAGGGTAAACTCTAAACCCTCATCATGGGGCAATCGGCTTAGGTCGTGGTCTGACCTACAGCTGGGCTACATGCCTTCGCAAATTGAAAAAAAGGGTAAACTCTATACCCTCGTCAGGGGGCAATCGGCTTAAGTCATGGTGCGACCTACAGCTGGTGTTACATGCCTGGGCTAGTCCATCAAAGGGTAACTCAAAACCCTCCTTATGGGGCAATCGGCTGGTGTTATATGCCTGTTCTAGTTCGTTAAAAGGTAACTCAAAACCCTCTTCTCAGGGCAATAGACTCAAGCTGTTGAGGCAGCTTGGAGCCGGTGCTACATGCCCAAGCTTAATTTAAAAGTACATGCAAATTCTTCATACTGTGCAGTCAGTTTGGCAGGGCTGACCTCGAACCGATGTCACATCTCCACATTACTGACTCGGGAAAATTCAGTCGTCAAAAAGATTTATGCTCATATATTCAACACAAACTCTGTAACTTAGGCACTTAGAAGGAATTATTACTCTTTATTCGGCAAGGCCTCATTACAAAGGGAATACATCTGGCATTACAAGAAGAGCTTGGTCGAGCGTGTCTGACATTACAAGAAGAGCGCGCTTGACCCAAGGACCATCACTCAAAGCAAAAAAGGACGGGGGTTACCTCCACACAGCCCATACCAAGGCCCGCAGCAAAACTACTACAGGTGATACAGATTATGCGCAGAGGGGTCATTACAGGATATACCTCTAGGCTTCTCAAAAGATAGCATCTAGGCTATGGCAGAACCGCTGGGATTCACCTAAGTTTAGTACCTAAGTACCAATCTTAAATTAACTTCGGTGGATTGTCAAGGGTTACTAACCCTGACAAGCCTTCCCATCTAGATCGAGCTCATGGGGTGACTCTTGAAGGAGTCCACAGATTAAAATAATTTATATAATAAACAACTTTATACATGACAAACTTGAAGTTTGATACAACACTATTTTCCATACTTTA